>CM053770.1:594320656-594345965 GCA_028658325.1 Potorous gilbertii | reverse complement strand
GGAAATATAGTTAGTCTTACACAACACGACTATTATGGAAGTCATTTGCAAAACTACACAGATATGGCCTATATTGAATTGCCTGCCTTCCCAAGGGAATGGGCAGGGAGGGAGGGATGGGGAGAAGTTGGAACTCAAAGTTTTAGGAACAACTGTTGAGTATTGTTCCTGCTACTAGGAAATAAAAAATACAGGTAATGGGGAAAAGAAAGTTGTCTGGCCCTACAGGACAAAAGAGAAGATGGGGTGAGGGAAGGGAGGGATGAAAGAAGAGAGGGCAGATTGGTGATAGGGGAAATCAACAAGAATGTTGATTTCAAATTGCTCCGTCCTCCCATTGCCCTCCCTTCCATTATCCCCCCCACCCTTCTTATCCCCATCTCCCCCACTTTCCTGTATTGTAAGATAGGTTTTCATACCGAAATGACTGTGCATTTTATTCCTTGGTGTATTGGGGTGGGGGAGGGGACAAATGGGGAGAAAATTTGGAACCCAAAATTTTGTGAAAATGAATGTAAAAAGTTAAATAAATAAATTTATTTAATAAACAAAAAAAATATAAAAGGACACAGAGAAAGAACAAGCTTACTTGAGGGTAAACTCAGTAGTGTAGGAATCAAGGAACATGGAGATGTCTTCAAGGTTCAAATCTCTGCTTAAGTTTCTGTTTATAAAATCAGACCACTTCCATATTTCAGGTACTTACTCTATCTGTGATATCACACAAAATAGCTTGATCAAAACAGGTCATCAGCATCATGGTATTCCTGACACTGGTTTTTATCAACTAGGTTGGCTGTCATTGGAAATCCTTTGGCAAGTGAGTGACTGATGACCATAGTATTTTAGGAAGAAGAGTCTTGTGGCAATGGTTATAAAAAAAATTGGAAGAGATGGTGTCCAATAAATTGGGGGTTCTTTCTTAAATTCCCAATATAGGGCTGATTGTGTGCTCATTCAATGGAATTGACTAAATGAAATAGCCAAAGTATAATAAAATGAGTGAACACATCCTGCTAACATGGTATAAGCCAATAAATGTGTTTTTTCTTACTGCTAAGATGACAACCTGTGGATAAATTTTATATGAGGAAAGGAAACTAATGTCTATTACAAGGCTCAGAGTGGACCTAGGATACAGATAGTTTCCAAAGAGGTTTTATATCTCACCCAACACATTATTATGAGGGCCCCTTGTTGGAGATTACAAAAACTCTGGAAAATCCATTTGAAAGCTAGATCTACAAGCCTATTGTGCACAAGGATTTTATGGCCATTCTCTGTTCCTCACAATTGCATTTAGATACAATTAAGTCAGCAGGAGAATCTAAAGTGTTTGGGGTTTTATTGGGGGAGATGATGATTGGAGAGGGTGAATTTGAGTAATGGACAATTAACTTTCAATTATCCACATGTAGATTATCCATAGTAAACATTAATTCCCAAGGTGGCTTTGTCTGTTCCCAAATACCTCTTCCAACTGTTAGTGAGTTCAGAAAATGCAAAATAATTTAAACAATAGCTTAAGCAAAACAAGGTTAGGTGGCCAGTCTAATTCCCACCCTCTATCCTCCATTGTAGAAGTACATCCCAGTGTCAATATAAATGTTTCTGCAATCACTGATGTTTTATATTGTCCCAACCACAGCTACCTTCCATTAATGTAGATAACCAAAGATCTATTGTAATTGCATTGGTGGATGAAGAGTTATATAGAGTGACAGTATTGAGAGCCTTTGAGATCATCTAATCTGATCAGAAGAGGAAACTGATGACCAGAGAGGGAAGTGACTTGTGGAAGGTCATACAATCAGTCAGATCAAAACCAAGAGTTAAACCCAGGTCCCCAGACTTTAAATCTCATTCTCTTTCCCTTACTGCCTTTCAGACTGGAAAAATGAAAACTTGATCCTAGGGTTTTTGAAATGTACTTGAACTGATCCTGTTTTCCTTTCAATAATATAGGGTAAGTGGCAGTAATTAGGAGACTCAGCAACTTCTGTGGATCCCTCGGGCAATTGTAAACAATTGCTAACCTGGAGAGAGGATCAGAAATGCATCCTTTGCAACTCTCTCATTGGTCCCAGAACAAAGGGTCAACAGAGGACTTACTTGCATCTCCTCCCTGTGTGGACAATGATGGGAAATGTCTTTGCTTCCTTGTTTCACCTTTCCCAGAACCATCATTCTGCATTTTTTCAGATACTCTTCTCTTTTCAATTTCTCAAGAAATGTCTGAGTTTATTTTTGTTTTTATAACAACAACAACAAGAATGTTGGTTTTTTTCTGGGTCAAATCAGTAACGCCAACGAAATGTTGCTAGATTTTTGTTTTGTCTTTTTTAAAAAAGCAAGGTGTTCATCACTTTGGGTTTATTTTCTAAAGAGTTATGAAGTTATATGAGACTTGGGAGTGACCTTCAATTTCCCAAATGCCCTGAAACATTGGATCTTTGGTCTATGGACTGTCTACTTTCCATTTTATTTCCTCCTTCTACACATCCCTTCTTCTCTCTTCTATCTTTTCCCTCATAAAACTCCAAGAAAACCTCACTAAGCTGAGGTCAAGTTTATAAAGCAGGGGTAAACTGGTCATCATTTTTAGGAATTCAAGCAAAGAACCCTCCCCCCCCCCCACACACACACATTTAGCTCATGCCTATTACTGTATAAGAGGTCAGTATTCCTTCCTCACCTCCAATGATTCTAATTGGGAATTAGGGGGAATGTGACCATAATGTTCTGCTTACCATAAACAAAAAGACAAGAATCCCTTAAGCTTAGTATACCTTTTTCTTCATACCCCAGTACAGTAAAAAATAGCTAATCTTGTGCAAAGAACTTATAACTCATGACATATGCATGAATGAATTTTTGAATAAATGAATGAAAAAGCACTTATTAAGGTGTACATGCCAAGCTCTGTGCTAAGTGTAAGATGCATACATACAAAAAATGAGACAGCTTCTAATCTCAAAGAGCTTACATTCTAGTAGGGGTAAACAACCCAGATAGGACAATGGTAGTCAGAGAAGGGTGTTTAGTTCTGAGGGATTATAGAAATGCTAAGTTGACATACAAGAGATATATAGGAGAAGCCCTTTCCAGAAGCAATGGCACTACTGATTTGATCCCTGTGGACATGGCAAAAGTGGGTAAGGGGAGTGGTAATAAGGTAGAAACAAGATGGCAGGCTGATGGTGGGATGGCCTGAATAATCTTGGCAGTCAGACGATGATCAGATGAGATGTGAAGGTCTAGTATCTAGGGCTTGCCAGGACATATAGTGGACTAAGTATGGTAGTTTTTACTTACTCATTCACAGTAAACTGAATTTGTCCTTAGGGGATGGGGAAGGAGAGGCACTCCCAAAGAATGTTATATTGTGGCCAGATAATGGCATTCCATGAAAAATAAGCTTTGTAGAGTGAGCAGATAGGAGCGTTTGGTGGAAGGCACACATCTCACCACAGCTCCTAACGATGATAAGTGGCATTTTTAAAAGTTCGCAAAGTGCTTTATGTAGATTAATTTATTTAAGCTTTACCACAACCTCATGAAGAAGAGGGAACCAAGCCTAAGAAAGGTTAAGTGACTTGCTCAAGGTCATGCCATGGAATGAATGCTTGTCTTGTAGTCTAGGACTTGGGTTCTAATGCGGCTCTGCTTATTATTACTTGTATGATGTTGAGCAAGTCTCTGCTAACCTCAGTGCCTCAGTTTCTTCATTTATAAAATGAGGGGATTGGATGCCCTCGAAGTTTCCTTGCAGCTCTAAATCTATTGTGAGATAATTTGAGAATGTTGACGACTATGCTGTGTTGCTAGAGAGAAAAAACTCTTGGTCTGTTGGATGGGTCCCAACTAGGAACAAGACAATGGTGTCTTGAGCTCTAGGCTTGTGCAACATTGAGAGGTAGAGCTGTGGTCAGACTTATTCACCGAGTCACAACCTAACATTCAGGGGAAATCAATCAATCAATCAACAAGCAAATATTACAAACCTACTATTTACCAGAAACTGGTATTGGCATGGGAAATAAAAAGGTAACCTGGGAAAGTGCAAAGAACACTTGGTTAAGGTCAGGAGATCAAGTTTCTAGATCTGTTTCTGTTGCCAAATGATTATGTGAAGCATTTTCCATCTCTGGACCTCAGTTTCCTCATGTATAACATGATTGTAGGGGCAGCTAGGTGGTACAGTGAATAGAACACAAGTGCAGGAGTCAGGAGGATCGGAGTTCAAATCTCACCTCAGACACTTAACACTCACTAACTGTGACCTTGGGAAAGTCACTTAACCCCAATTTTCTCATCCTGGGTCATCTTCGGTCATCCTGATGAATATCTGGTTACTGGATTCAGATGACTCTTGTGGAAAAGTGAAGCTGGTGACCAGCACAGCCCTCCCTCACTCAAAAACAAAGTCAAGTACAAGTCATGTCGTTATTTCTCTGATGGCATGGTCTTCTTGGCAATGAAGGATGAACACACATATGATTGTAATAGCCTCAGGATTTTTCTAAACTCTAATATTTTATGTATTAGTCCTAGGGATAGATTTCATAGCTCTTCTGTTCTAAGAGCAAAAGATTATATAAGGGTTTAGCCACAGAGATTGAAGCATTAGGCATAGGACACAGCCCATATTTGTAATAGAGCTTCTTGGAACTAATGACTTCCTGAAAGGAAGGAAAGAAAGAAAGAGAGAAGGAAGGAAAGAAGGAAATAAGGAAGGAAGGGAAGAAGGAAGGAAGGAAGGAGGGAGATAGGAAAGAGAGAATATTATTATTTCATTTGATCCTCAACAACCTTGGAAGGTAAGTGCTATTATTCCCATTGTACAATTGAAGAAACTGAGGCAAAGAGAGGTTAAATGACTTGTCTATAGGCATACAGGCAGTAAGTGTCTGAGGCCAGATTTGAACTTCTTGACTCCAGACCTAGCACTTTCTATGAACTGCACTACCTAGCTGCCTTATTTGTGGCCTAGTAAACACTTTCTTGAAGAACCTGAGACCGAAATTGATGAAGGGACTTGCCCAATGTTACATGGGTAGGTGGAACTAGAACCCACAGTCTCTTGATCACCTTGCCTAAGGCTCTTTGCTCGGAACTGAACTGACCCTTACCTAACTGAAGAAAAAAGAAATATAGAGGAGTATAAGATGTGCCACTATAAAGAAGAAATTGAGAATAAAAAATGCTAAGATTGCACAAAGAGTTGCCCATAAATCACCATGAAACCAACCATATTGCCCTCAGAAGACAGAAGAAAGAGAGATAAATGACATCTTGCATTGAGCAGTGATGAAAATCATCTACCTTTCCATGTCTGGTTAACTAATAAAGAGCAGAGAGATAAAAAATTGCCTCTTCCTAGAGCATCCTCACTTTTAGAGGCTAATTGCATGATACTGTTAGAGGCAATATGGCTACAAGAGCCTTTTAAAATTTTTTTCCCATCCTTTTACAATGAGAGGAAGATGAGATTATTCTTCCAGAGAACCCATCTTAGAGGCAAGAAGACCTGACTCTAACACAAACCACCTGTGGTTAGTCACTTAATATCCTAGAGGCCCAGGTGACCATGTGAGACTGAGTTACAGAGGATTTTTTTATCTGTGCCTACAGAAGTATTTTCTATGCTGGGAATATAATACGTAATGAAATCATAGGTACTAACTACTCCCCAGCTCTCCTACCTCTCAAAATACATACACTTAATCTTGATGACTTAAGGGGAACTTAAAAAGAGATTTGAGAAATGAACACTAATCTCCAAGAGACCCCAAAGGGAGACTACAGAAGATGTATCATTTCCCAATCCTGAAGAAAAGAACTCTGGAGTTAGAAGGGGCCTTAAAGGATCATTTTGCTCAGTCTACTCTCTTCAAGAAGTCAGGAGTATGAATTCTCCAAGGACAGGGGCTATCTATCCTATTCTTTTAAGAAAGAATATTTCTTTGTTTTGAAACAATTTTTTATTCAATCATTTCAGTTCTGTCTGACTCTCCATGATGTGATTTGGGGTTTTCCTGGGAAAGATACCAGAGTGGTTTGCTATTTCCTTCCTCAGCTTATTTTACAGATGAGGAAACTGAGGGAAATAGAGTAAGGTAACTTGCCCAGGGTCACACAGCTATTGAAGTGTACGAGGCTAGATTTGAACTCAAGAAGATGCATCTAGCTACCCTAGAAACAATATTAAAACCATTTGTGGAGACTGACTTACTTCTTTTTTTATATAATTATTTTATTTGTTTTCAGTGTTTTATAATCACTTCCACATATCTTACATTTTTCCCCTTCCTCCCCCTTTTTCCCCTCCTCCCTCCCCACTCCCTACCCGAGATGGCTTGCAATCTTATATAGATTCTACACATACACTCTTATTAAATACAACAATTTCACCATAGTCATGTTGAATAGAAGAATTAGAATGAATGGGAGAAACCATAAGACAAAATGAAACAAAATAAAACATAACACAAAAGAAAATGATCTGCTTCATTCTGTGATCCAATTCCACAGTTCTTTCTCTGGTTGTAGAAGACATTTTGCCTCAAAAGTTCATTGGGAATTTTTTAGGTCCTTGCATTGTTATAAAGGAGTAAGTCTACCAGAAAAATTCCTCTCACACTGTGGTTGTTGTTGTGTACAAAGTTCTCCTGGTTCTGCTCCTTTCACTCAGCATCAGTTCATATAAGTCCTTCCAGGCCTCTCTGAAGTCTTCCTGTTTATCATTTCTTATAGCACAATAGTATTCCATTACATTCATATATCACAAAATGTTCAGCCATTCCTCAATTGATGGGCCTCCCCTTGATTTCCAGTTTTTGGCCACCACAAAGAGAGCTACTACAAATACTTTTGTGCATATGACACCCTTTCCCATTTTTATGATCTTTTTGGGATACAGTCCTAGAAGCAATATTGCTGGGTCAAAGGGTATGCACATTTTTGTAGCCCTTTGGGCATAGTTCCAAATTTCTCTCCAGAATGATTGGATCAGCTCACAGCTCCACCAACAATGAATTAGTGTTCCAACTCTTCCACATCTTCTCCAATATTTATGATCTTCCTCTTTTGTCATATTAGCCAATCTCATAGGTGTGATGTAGTATCTCAGAGTTGTTTTGATTTGCATCTCTCTAATCAATAGGGATTTAGAGCATTTTTTCATATGACTATAGATATCTTCAATTTCTTCCTCTGAAAACTGCCTGTTTATATCCTTTGACCATTTATGAATTGAGGAATGACTTGTATTCTTGTACATTTGACTCAGTTCTCTATATATTTCAAAAATGAGACCTTTATCACAGACACTGGTTGCAAAATTCTTTCCCAGTTTTCCGCTTCCCTCTTTATCTTGGTTGCATTGAGTTTGTGTGTGCAAAAACTTTTCAATTGAATGTAATCAAAATTATCCATTTTGCACCTCATAATGTTCTCTCTCTCTTGTTTGGTCATAAATTTCTCCATTCTCCATAAATCTGATAAATACACTATTCCTTGCTCCCCTAATCTGTTTATAGTGTCAATCTTTATATCTAGATCATGTATCCATTGGGACATTATTCTTGTGTACAGTGTCAGGCATTGGTCTATGCCCAGTTTCCACCACACTGTTATCCAGTTTTTCCAGCAATTTTTGTCAAACAGTGAGTTCTTATCCCAGAAGCTGGGTTCCTTGAGTTTATCAAACAGTAGATTACTATATTCATTGACTACTGTGTCTTCAGTACCTAACATATTCCACTGGTCTACCCCTCTGTTTCTTAAACAGTACCAAGTGGTTTTAATGATTGCTGATTTATAATACAATTTGAGATCTGGTAGGGCTAGGTCACCTTCCTTAGCATTTCTTTTCATTAGTTCCCTTGATATTCTCAACCTTTTATTCTTCCAGATGAATTTTTATATTATTTTTCCTAGCTCTAGAAAATAATTATCTGGTAGTTTGATTGGTATAGCACTGAATATGTAAATTAATTTGCATTAATTAATTTAGGTAGAATTGTCATTTTTATTGCATTAGCTCGGCCTACTCAAGAGCAACTGATGTTTTTCCACTTTCTTAGATCTAACTTTATTTGTATCAAAAGTGTTTTGTAATTGTGTTCATATCGTCCCTGAGTTTGTTTTGACAGGTAAACTCCCAAACATTTTATAGTGTCTACCCTAGCTTTAAGTGGGATGTAGCTTTCTATCTCTTGCTGTTGGGCTTTGTTAGTAATATATAGAAATGCAGATGATTTATGTGGGTTAATTTTGTAACCTGCACCTTTGCCAAAGTTGTTTATTATTTCAAGTAGCTTTCTCACTTGATTCTCTGGGATTCTCTAAGTATATCATCATATGACCTGCAAAGAGTGACAACTTAGTTTCTTCTTTGCCTATTCTAATTCCTTCAATTCCTTTTTCTTCTCTTATTGCTAATACCTCTAGTACCATATTGAATAACAGTGGTGATAATGGACATCCTTGTTTCACCCCTGACCTTATTGGAAATGCATCTAGCTTATCATTTTTGCATATAATGCTTGCTGAAGGTTTTAGTTGGATATTGCTTATTATTTTATGGAAAGTTCCATTTATTCCTATTCTCTCTAATGTTTTCAATAGGAATGGGCATTGTAATTTGTCAAAAGCTTTTTCTGCATCTATTGAGATAATCATATGATTTTTGTTAGTTTTGTTGTTGATATGGTTGATAATGCTAATAGTTTTCCTAATATTGAACCAGCCCTGCATTCCTGGTATAAATCCTACCTGATCATAATGTATTATTTTTGTGATAAGTTGCTGTATTCTTTTTGCTAATACTTTATTTAAAATTTTGGCATCTGTATTCATTAGAAAAATTGGTCTATAATTTTCTTTCTCTGTTTTGGCTCTTCCTGGTTTAGGTATCAGAACCATGTTTGTATCATAAAAAGAATATGGGAGGACTCTTTATTCCCCAATTTTCCCAATCTATATAGTATTGGAATTAACTGTTCTTCAAATGTTTGATAGAATTTGCTTATTTATTTCTATATTTTTATATATTTATATAATATATATATAATATATTTATATATATATTTAAGTATTCAAATTCTTCTTCTGTTAATCTGGGCAATTTATATTTTTAAAAATAATCATCCATCTCATTTAGATTGCTGAATTTATGGGCATACAGCTAGGCAAAATAATTTCTAATAATTGTTTCAATTTCCTCTTCATTGGAAGTTAGTTCACCCTTTTCATTTTTGATATTGGTAATTTGGTTTTCTTAATTTTTCTAATCAAATTGACCAAAGGTTTATCAATTTTATTGGGGGGTTTTTTCATAAAACCAACTCTTAGTTTTATTTATTAGTCCAATAATTTTCTTAATTTCAATTTTATTAATCTCTCCTTTGGTTTTCAGTATTTCTAGTTTGGTATTTACTTGGGGATTTTCAATTTGTTCTTTTTCTAGATTTTTCAGCTCCATGCCCAATTCATTGATCTTTTCTTTCTCTATTTTATTCATGTAAGAACTGCTTTTGCACAATCCCTTAAGATCAGTAGGTTGTCTCACTATTGTCATTCTCTTGAATGAAGTTGTTGATTGCTTCTGTGATTTGTTGTTTAACCCACTCATTCTTCAGAATTAGATTATTTAGTTTCCAATTAATTTTTGGTCGATCTTTCCATGGGCTTTTATTATATATAATTTTTATTGCATCAGGATCTGAGAACATTGCATTGACTATCTCTGCCTTTCTGCACTGGACTGTGTAGTTTTTATGGCCTAGTACATGGTCAATTTTTGTACATGTGCCATGTATAGCTGAGAAAAAGGTGTATTCCTTTCTATCCCCATACAATTTTCTACAGAGATCTATCATATCTACCTTATCCAGAGTTTTATTCACCTCCTTAACTTCTTCCTTGTTTATTTTGAGGTTAAATATATCAAGTTTAGAGACAGGGAGGTTGAGGTTCCCCACTAGCATAGTCTTGCTCTCTATTTCTTCCTGTAACCCCTTAACTTTTCTAAGAATTTGGATGCTATACCACTTGGAATATATATGTTTACTAATGATATTGCTTCGTGGTCTATGGTGCTTTTTAGCAGGATGTAGTTTCCTTCCTTATCTCTTTTGATTAGATTTATTTCTGATTTTGCTTTGTCTGAGATTAGGATTGCTACCCCTTCTTTTTTTACATCAGATGAAGTACAATATACTCTGCTCCAACCTTTTACCTTTACCCTGTGTGTATCCCCCCCCATTTCAAATGTGTTTCTTGTAAGCAACATATTGTTGGATTATGGTTTTTAATCCATCTCCGTTTTATGGGAGAGTTCATCCCGTTCACATTCAATGTTATGATTACTATCTGTGTCTTTCCCTCCATTCTCTTTACCACTATCTGTGTTTTTAGTTCTCTCTTTTCCCTTCCCCTCCTAATTTTTGACCACTGCCTCCCTCACTCTTCCCTCCTTTCTTTCAGCCCCCTCCCTTTTATTCCTCTTTTCCCTTCCTACTTCTTCCCTCCCTTTTAGGCTTCCTTCCCTTTTCTTTCCCCCTTTCCCTCCTACTACCTATAGAGCTGGTTAGATTTCTATCCTTAACAGAGTTTGTTGTTCCCTTCTTGAACCAAATCAGATGAGAATAAATCTCAAACAATGGTCATCTCCCTCCCCTCTTTCCTTCTACTGTAATATATTTTTGTGCCTCTTCCTGTTATATAATTTATCATTTTCTGCCTCCTCCTTTCCATATCTCCTGTTACAATCCCTTCACACCCTTAAAACATATTTTTATCATCACATCATTTACTTTATATTCACTCCCTCTATTTAAGTCTATCCCTTTTATATATCATGATAAATATACAATTCTCAAGATTAACAAGTACCATCTTCCCTTATAGGGATGTAAACAGTTTGCTCATATTGAATAACAATTTTTTCCCATACTTTTTTATCCCTCTCTTGAGACTTATGTCTGAAGATCAAATTTTCTATTGAGCTCTGGCCTTTTCATCAGGAAGGTCTGGAAATCCCTTATTTCATTGAATGTCCATCTCCTTTCCTGAAATATTATACTCAACTTTGATGGGTAATTGATCCTTGGTTATCGTTCCAGCTCCTTTGTCTTACAGAATATCATATTCCAATTCCTTTGAACTTTTAATGTAGAAGTTGCAAGGTCCTGTGTGATCCTGACTGTAGCTCCTTGATATTTGAATGGTTTCTTTCTGGCTGCCTACAGTATTTTCTCCTTCACTTGTTAGTTGTAGAATTTGGCAATGATACTTCTTGGTGTTTGGAATCCCTTTCAGGAGGTGAGTGGTGGAGTCTTTCAATGACTATTTTGCCCTCTGGATCTGGGACTTCTGGGCAGTTTGCCTTGATGATTTCTTGGAAGATATTGTCCAAGCTCTTTTCTTCATCATGGTTTTTAGTAGAACAATAATTCTTAGATTTTCTCTCCTGGATCTATTTTCCAGCTCAGTTGTTTTTCAATTAGATATTTTACATTTTCTTCTATCTTTTCATTCTTTAGATTCTGTTTGACTGATTCTTGATGTCTCATAGAGTCATTAGCTTCTATTTGCCTGATTCTAATTTTTACCAAATTGTATTCGTCAGTTAGCTTTTGCATCTCCTTTTCCATCTGTCCAATTGTTCTGTTTAAGGAGTTACTTTCTCCAATTAGGTTTTGTACTTCCTTTTCCATTTGTCCAATTTTCCTTTTAAATTCTTCTGTTATTTCTTTTCTCATATTTTTAAGATCATTGGCCAGTTTTTCTTCTATTTCACTAATTTAGATTTTAAAATCCTTCTTCACCTCTTCCAAGGATGCTCTTTTGTCTTGAGACCAGTTCATATTCCCTCCTGAAGTTTCAGATCGGAGTACAGTCTCAATGATGATCTTGTTGGTATTCATGTTTTCTTCCTTGTCCCCACACTTTTAAAGTAGATCTCTGCTTCTGGGGCAAAAGGGGCTCTGTCCCACAGTTCTCGTGCCTTGAACTTGAGGCTTAGTGTGTTGTGGTCTCTGATTCTCTCAGCTAGAAGCTAAAGTGCTGCAGCTTACCTGGTGCTGAGCTGGCTGGTATGAGAAAGCAGAGGCCAGGTGAAGTCTTTCTGTATTTCCCCAGAGTTACTCTGGAGTTAGCTGCATTAAGTGTGGAGGAGGGGAGGTCTCCTCTGCTGAGTTAGAGCCTAGGCAAGCTCAGTGGCTGGTGAACCTGTCTGCACTAGTGTCTTCCTGATTCCCCTGGGGTGCTGAGGCATGCCTGCAGTCCTGGTTTTGGCATTTGCAAACTCCACCCCCTGGGGCTCAGGATCTCCTCCTGGTTTGCTGAGGTGGGGCTATCTGGGACAGCTCTATTCCTGCACTGGTCCCTTTCAGCCACAGCAGGAGTGACCCTCCTTAGCAATTTTCCTAGCTTCACAGGCTAAGAGACTGTTTGCCCCTTTGGCTGATCCCACTGTTCCAGGATTTTTCCTAGGGAAATATTTTATGGGTCTTTCAAGGTCAACAAGGGCAGGGGTAGAGCATTTACTAATCATTCCACCATCTTGGCTCCCCTGACTTGCTTCTTTTTAAAGTCACATGTTAGAATAGCAGTGTGTAGTAGCTGAAAAAATATTAGACCTATAGTCAGAGGGCCTGAGTTCAAATTCCTCCTCTTTGTGTGAGCCTGGACAAGCCTCTTCACCTCCGTTCCTGTTTCTTGGTTCCCTTATCCATAAAATGGAAAGCTTGGAACTCTACTAAGTGCTGGGAATACAAATACAAGCAAAAAGAAGGGCAGATCCTGCCCTCAAGGAACTTATATTCTAGTAGGGAAAAAGGCTGATGAGGGCATTCAGAGTGGGGACATGGTACTGGGTGTTGAAATATACAAAGTCAGAAGCACAGTCAGGAGGGGAATGAAAGCTTTCAGGTCTGGGTTTCTCCCTACAATGGAGGCCCTGGGAGAAATTCACTGATTGGAGAAAGGGGCTGAAATGGCTGTGGACATTTCTGAGGTGAGAAGGCTGTAGGGGTAGATGGCATATCCGGCATACAGGGTGAGCAGGCACTGGGCACTGAAGAAGAGTCTAGGGTGATAATGCCACAGAAGCATGGTATGAAAATTCCTTCCATTTATAAATACTAAGAAATCTATGAAATTGCCTCATAGTCCTGAGCTGGAGAGGCAACATGCAATAGTGAAAAAACTGCAAGCTCCTTGGGGTCAGGGGCTGCTTTTTCATTTTGTCTTTGTATCCCGAATGCCTGGGGAGGGGGGAACCTACAGCCTTGAGGCCACATGTGGCCCTCTAGGTCCTCAGGTGACTGAATCTAGTTTGGATTTGTTTAATAATAATTTATATATTATATATTTAATATAATATATAAATTATTTATTATATATTATTTATACATATTATTATATTATATTTCATAATTTGTTCAATAATAGTCCTTAATGAAAGGATTTGTCCTGTGAAGGTTGGAAGCTAAAGGGCCACACTTAAGGACCTAGAGGGCCACATGTGGCCTAGAGGCAGCAGGCTCCCCACCCCTACATGGGGTTTCATCCCTTCCTCATCTCCCAGGATAGAGCTTGGTCCTTAGTGTGGCTTCCCTAGAGATCCAAGTTGAACAAACCTGGTCTGTGGGAGGTTGTTTCAGGGTTCATTCATCTTCTTCAGACACAACCCTTTTATCATGTTTATACCAGCAGCAACTGAAGTAATAATATGAGAAGATTCATGATTGTTCATTTTTTTTCAGGATAAAATATCATGACACATATATGAGATTTTCAAAATAATAGCAGAAATCAATACTGTGAGGAAAGGAACAAAGCAAGAGATGGGAGAACCAGTCCCCATCCATCCCAAGTCATCTACAACTGCTCCAACAAAGTGTGTGTTTCACCAGTGGCTCCTTTGACCCCCACAACCATTCCTGCCTGTGAGAAGAGAGTGCAAAGACAAAGGTCTGGGCCTCCCTCCTTTCCCAGGAGCTGGGGTGCTGATAGAGGCTGACTCCACTGTCTGATAAATGGGAATGTTTTTCAGACTGGGATCAGTGATAGACTTGGCTTAACCCCCAGGGAGAATTTACCTTATCACACCTAGAGCTGTCAAAGCCCAGAGGCAAGAGGATCTCTTAGCAGAAGATCAGCTGGTGTCAGGCACGTCCTCATTTATCTAACTTGACTCACTTATCCAGCAGCCCCTCCCTTCTTGAGAAAAGGATATGGGAGGCTGGTATCTTAAACACCTTTTGTTCAAATGGCCATTTGATTCCCCTTTGCTTTGTATTAGACTGGGAATTCTTCAGAGTTAAATCTACTGATAGCGTAAAGGATTCTGGGTCATATGTTGAGCCTTGGCTAGCAATTTAGATAACAAAGCATAATGCTAATGAGGGAAGACAAGTTCCATTCTGGCCAGATAGCTTTACACACACACACACACACACACACACACACACCTGATACAAACTGCTCCCCTAATCTGAATTAGCCATGTAAAAACATATAAGAAGAAACAGTTGAAGGAATATGGATGACTCAACCCAACCCATTACCACTACTAGAAAACAACCCAGAGATCATATTCCACTAAGGAGACCCTCATTTTCATATATGAACATAACTACATTAATAATGAATATCACTGGTTTTTTTTCAGTTGCAGGAATAGACTTTAGTAATATATTAGTGAATATAAGGGGCAATATGTTATGTATTGAACAGACTTTTGGGACACTCTATATTAAGGATGGAGATAAAACACATTTTACTTTTAGAGACCAGAAAGTGATGACTGTTATGTGAATCATGTACCTCTGACATAGCCCACTTTCTGTTATCTGTGGTTGTGACCACTGAGAGACAAATGAAATATAGACAAATGAAATCCACAGAGAACCCTGAAGCTTCACTGTAGCCCAGAAATACAAACTTAGATACCAAATGACAGTTTAAAAATCAAACTCAAACCCCTCATTCTGAACATGAGGGGTTGGAGGCCCAGAGTTTGCATGACCAGGGCTACCCACATAGTTAGTGGCAGAAGCAAGATCAGAGAGGCAAGGGTCTCAAGTTTCTCCTGCCCAAACATTCTCCCCTCCCCTATCATCAATGAGGATTTATCCAAGAAATAAAAATCATCCTTAAAAGTAATCTTGGAGTAAACTGAGAAACATGGTACAGGAGAAAACTCACTAGCTCTGGGATCAGAAGAACTGGGTTTAAATTTGTGCCTGATGTTTATTATCTGTGTGGTTTGGACAATTCCCTCAATCTCCTAGGGCCACAGTTGCCTGATCTGTAAAACTAGGAGGTGGGACTAAAATGACATCTGAGGTCCCTCTAGCTCTAAATCTATCATTTTACCATCTGAACAAAATATAGTAAGGAGGATATATTTAGGGAGCTGAGGGAGTATGTGTATGAAAGGAAGGGAAGAAATAATATAAAGCATTCCAAAGTCAAACAGAAATTGTTTTTGGATTCTCTGTTGTCCTATGTTCTCTCCTCTTTCCCCCATTTCTTACTGGAGAAAATTGGGTCAATTATATGCATGAGATCTCTAAGAGTTAGCCATATACACAATAAAAATCCTTTTGGTGAGCTAAGGTAGTCCTCATTAAGGCCTTGGTGTACCCTCAGTAAACTGGATAGCCTGACACTGGCAGGCCCTGAATATCTGTACCTTCTGCCTAATGGTTAGTGTAGTCTGTTTCTGTCTGTCAGAACAACTTACCCAAGATGGCTACCACCTCATCATCCTGAATCACTTCCAAAGAACCTGAAACCACAAAGCACAGGCTGTCGACACTCTCACCAGCATGGTAGATGAGGTCACCAGGGGCACAATGAACTGTCTGGAATTCCATGGCCAGTGCCCGCAGACAGCCATCACTGGCGAGCCGGAACGCTGGATGCTCCTTGAACACCTTGCGATTTAGGTGCACACAGATATCAGCCCTCATGTCTTTGGGGCATATCTGCAGAACCTAGGAAATGAAAGAAGATGGTAACTGTTAAGATCATTCCTGCTGCTACCACTGAATTATGGCTTCCTTTTTGTAGAGACAAAGTTGTGTAGTGGAAAGAAGTTGTGTGGTGGAAAGAAAACTGAGTTAGGAATGAGCAGATTAATATTCAAGCCCCAACACTCACATTTACTAAATAGGTAATCAAGATTTTTCTTCTTGAGTTCAAATCCAGCCTCAGACACTTACTAGTTGTACGATCTTGGGCAAGTCACTTAACCCTGTTTGTCTCAGTTTCTTCATCTGTAAAATGAGCTGGAGAAGGAAATGGCAAACCACTCCAGAATCTTTGCCAAGAAAACTCAAACAGGGTCACAAAGAGAAGGACCTGACTGAAAAATAACTGAAAAGAAGTAGAATATAAAATCAACCTGTCAAGGTTGAAACTGAACATTTATTCAGATCAGTTCAATTTAATAAGCATTTATTAGATACTTACTATGCTCCAGGCACTATGATATAAACCTTAGGGGCACTAAGACAAAAAACACCAAATATTCCAAGACCTCAACTAGCTGATAGTTTTGACTGAGGGAATCAGGAAAGGCTAATTGGAGTAAGGGATACTTCAGGTAACCCCAGAAAGGAACTAAACATTCTAGGCATGAGGTAGAGCCTGCACAAAGGCACAGAGAGGTGTGATGAGATGTCATGCATAGAGGTCAGCAAATAAACCTGGAATGTAGCAGGCATGACAAGGAGTGATACAACAGTAAAGAGAGTCTGGAGTCAGACTAGGAAAGGCTTTCAATGTAAAACAGATAAGTTTGTATTTGGTTCAACGGGCACAAAAGAACCACTGAATCTCCTTAAGCAGTGAGCCACATGGTCAGACCTGTGCTTTAAGAATGTTAATTTGGCAGTAGTCTGAAGGATGGATTGAAGATGGGAGAGGGGCTGGATACACTCTCCCTGCCCCCCTCTTTGTCTTTGTCTGTCTCTCCTTCTCTCTGTCTCTCCCTCCTGTCTGTCTCTGTATCTGTCTCCCTCTGTCTGTCTGTCTCTCTCTCTCCTCTCTGTCTCTGTTCCTCTCTTTACCCTCTCTTTTTTCTCTCTCCCTCTTTCTCTCTTTCCTTTCATTCTTTCTTCCTCTCTACTTCTCTCTATGTCCTCTCTCTTTCCATGTCCTCTCTCTTTCTCTCTGTCTCTGTCTTCCTCTCTCTCTCTCTCCCTACACACACACACACATACACACACACACACACACACACACACACACACACACACACACACACCAATTTCGATGCTACTGAAATAATCCAGGCCAGAGATGATGAAGGACTGAATTAAGGTGGTTTGGGTTTGGATAGGGAGAAAAGAATGAATGTAAGCAGAGATGTACTGGGACCCCACATGTACTGGCTAGTGTAAGCCAAATGCTAAATTTTAAGTAGGAGGATTTTCACCTCCCTCAAGCAAGTGCTATCAATCAGGTCTTGATTTATTGTTTTTCTGATTGTCTAGACTTAAGAAAATAATGGAGAAAATGCCAATCGTGCAGATTAAACTGAAAGGTTTGTTGTGCATATGTTTTTCTTTTTTTTTCCTCTTTTTAGAGAGCCAGTTGTTAAACATCAACTCATCATGTTGTTAAACATCAAACATATACTCCTGGATGTAAGAAACCTTAAACAAGTAGAATCAATAAGACTTGACAATTGATTACATATGGAAGATGGGGAGTGAAGGAAATGAAGAGCCATGAAAAACAACCTTTCAAACTCATAAATATGAATAGGGGCTTCCTCTCTCCAAGCATATTGCATGCAAGAAAACTCAGCATGTCATATCAGAACTGTGCCCACTCGTTTGGAACCAAGATTTATCTTTTAGGTGAATTCACCTTTAAATATTTGGTTTTCCCAGGATCAAGCAGCACCGCTCTATCTAACAGCAGCTGCCAGCAGAGCGAGGCCTTGGTGTAGAAATGATGTTTTATTCATGGGCAGCACTCCCAAAGCCCTGTGTAAATGGGTGTGGGTGAGGGAGAGGCAACAGGGCTTGGGTGGCAAAATTTATGGACTGCTACGGCTGTTAGTCAATCTTATCTTTATTGGTTGGTTCTTGCTCCAACAACTGTGTGTTGTCTCTGTCTCTCTCTCTGTCTCTGTCTCTCTCTCTCTCTCTCTCTCTCTCTCTCACACACACACACACACACACACACACACACACACACACACTTTCTTACTTTCTCACTTTCCTTTTTTCCTTCTCTCTCTTTTCTCACTTTTCTCTCACTCTCTTTGTCTCATTTTCTCTCATACATTTTTTCTTTTTCTGTCTCAACTTTCTCTTTTTCTTTTACTTTCTCACTTTCTCTCATGGGCTCTTTTTATCTCTTTCTCACTTTCTCTTTCTCTCTCACCTCTCATTTTCTGTTACTTTCTCTTTATTGTTCACTTTATCTCATTTCCTTTCTCTTGCATTCTCTTCTCACTTTCTCTTACGTTCTCTCACTTTCTCTCTTACTTTCTTTCACTTTCTCATTTTATCTTCCTCACTTTCTCTCTTTCTGTCTCACTTTTTCTTTCTCATTCTTACATTTTCTTTCTCTTTCTCTTCCTTACCTTCTCCCACTTTCTTGTTTACTTTCATTTCCTTTCTCTTGCTTTCTCTTTTCTCTTTTCTCATTTTTCTTATATTCTCTCTCTCTCTCTTTCACATGTGGCATTTGCACACACACACCGCTGTCACTGAGATAGGAGGTTCATGTCTGAACTCCCTGGGCTAACCTTTCTTGCTATTTGGCTTTCTACGGCTTCTTTTCCATCATTTGTTTTAAAGACCCTAGACATTAACAGGGATACGTCAGCATGGGAGACTGAACCATCTCATCTAGAATCATAGCCGTAAGAGGCCTGAAAAGTCGTCTTGTACAAACACTTCACTGTACAGTGTGGGAACAATAAAGCCAAAGAAGTGAAGTGACTTTTGTTTCAGATCAGATAGCTTGCTGGCAGCCAACCAACAGCAGCTAGTCACCTGACTCCAGTCTAGCACCATTTCTAAGCCTTCCTCCTAATTATCAAATATGATACAGCCATATGAGGGAGGGGGAAGAAAAGCTGGGAAGAGGAATTACGATGAGACCATAATCTATTTTCTCTATAGAACTGCTTTCCAGTGGACTATTTTCCAGGTAGGTTAACCTAAAAGAAGGCTAATTAAGCAAATTATTATAATGTCATGCCACTGGGCTGGATTTCAGGGACTGAAGGTGTAGCTCTTTTTCCTCCTGCACAGAAGAGGTCATCAGGATGGGGGTCTTAATATAAATCTCATGACCATTTTGGGTAGTCATTCTTTGCAGTTTGTCAAAGGTTCAAAGAGGCTAAAAGGAAGTTTTAGGATACTCTCTGCTCACATCCTGCCTATCCTCATCTTATCCAAACTGATGGAGCCTTGAGTAAATTGTGTCCATGCCATCTATCACATATAGGCATTATCTAGGCCAGCCTAGACAGCAGATATCCTGTCCTCTGCTAAACTGAAACGTGACTCTTTTCCCTCCATCAATCTCTGGCTATTTTCTCCAGCTTAGTTTTGAAAATCATTCCTAAAGAGAGTATACTATCAACAGCAAAAAGAAACTGAGTTGGTTGGTGAGGGATCTAAGCTCCCTATAAAAAAAGATTAGCTTACTGCTTGCTTCAGTTTTCTCATCTGTAAAATGGGGAGAGACCTTCCCAGATCCTTCCAGTTTTCTTTCTGGGGTGAGGAGATGTCTTGAAACAAATAAGATGATGTATCCCAAATGTTACTCTCCCAGGATGAGGATATGCACATATTCAATTTATGTCACCTCTTCAACTCTTGACTATGCATATTAAAGAAAGAGTAGTCACACAAATAATCCAAATCCATTCATATTTGCCTTTCTATAAACATATTCTGCCGTATGTTTACAAATTTGTCTTTTTAACAATGTTCAGCTCAGGCTAATATTAAAACAAGTTTGAATTCCCTGAGCACACGCTGACTGGAGCAAGAAACCTACAGAGCTGTAGGGAGAAGGTGGCCAGGATTAAATATTTGTTTTAAAACAATTCATAAAGTAGTAAATCCACATCTGTATAATAGAGAATTGACTATAGTTTTCTCACATTTTTTCCCACTGTTATATAATTTGATCAGGCTTTTCTTAAAACAATTTAAAAATGTGAAATTAACACAAGCAAACTCTCAGAGCAGGATAGGAATTTGACTTCTATCCTCATTCCACAGATGATAAAACTGAGGCCCAGGATAGCTGCTAAACTGATCCCAAATTATACTTCTAACCTTTATCTTTCTCATTTGTATACCGACTCTATTCTAGTGCAATATAAGTTTTTTGAAGGCAGGAAACATTTCACTTTTATCTTTGTATCTCTAGAGACTTGCATAGGTAGATATTGACTTGATCAATCAATAAGTTTTTAAGTGTCTCCTCTGTGCCAAGTACTAGCCTGGCACATGGGATACAAAGGTAAAAATAAAATGGCCCTGTCCTCAAGGAATATATATTCTACAATGTGTATACATACAAATGGTTATGCAAAATAAATGTGAGGTCATTTGAGGGACTAAAAATTAGGGGTATTAGGAAAGGCCTCAGAGAATACAGGGTTTGAGCTGAACTGGGAAGGAAACTAGGGAGTCTGAAAGGTAAAAGAGGCAGAGGTGCATCGTGGGTATGAAGGACAGTGTGTAAAGGCATAGAGATGGGAAAAAATATGACATGTTAGGAACAGCAAGAAGGCTACGGTAGCTGGACCACACATTATAGAAAAGTGAATAATACGTATAATAAATCTTGGCTGAATTGCACTTAATTGATGCCCTAAATTATGCAATGGAGAAAGTGAAGTGACAAGTGGTTTTTCCTAAATTCTCAATCTCTTACCTTCTCAGTATCAATGCCTCTAGACATGGACCAGGTGGAAACAATGTAGTCCATGACTCGTTCACTGAGTCCCTTTGGCACCTGGTAGAGCTTGAGGAAATCTCGAACACTGTTAAGCATCTCATGGTACCTGTTGGTGTTAGCATACATCTGCTGGAAAATGGTGGTGACATTCCCAAAAATGGTGGCATACAGGAGGGCTGTAGGAGAGAAGGAAAAGGAAATAACATGTAAGTGGGAATCGAGAAGTGGGATGATCTCCCCAAAACATGCCATAGAAATGTCCAGGAGGTCAGGCCACTGGCCAACAAGTTCAGAGTCTGAGGCCACAGGACCTCACTTTGAAACTTTGAAAAGAGCAAACAGCATATGCATTTTGGAATATTGGTAAACCTGGCATCATGAAATAGGAGAAGGAATAGGAGAAGCACCAAAAACAAAAAAGATTTAAGTAGCTAATGTCAAGTGTGAGATATAATCAGCTATCATCTTTTTAAGAACTCCAAATATACGAAGCTACCAGGCTGCTATAGCAGAAAAAAGCCAGGTTAAAGGGTTAAAAAAAGCCACCCCTACTGTGGCTATCTGGCTAGTTTTCCCCTCTTGGGTTTTTGTTTTTTTAACTTATATCTTCATTCCCAACTTTGTTGACTAGGTACTTAGCTCAGTTCCTTGTCTCCTGGCTAATGTCTGTCTCAGCAACACTCTCACCCACCCAAATGACCATGCATTTCAGCTCCCAGTCACAATCTAGAATCTTTCTGGATTGCAAATTCTCTGGAACCCCAGCTCTGAGTGGGAGCTTCTCATCTACCCTCATATGTCCTTACTAGCCTCTTCTGGCCATGATGAAACTTATACATCTACAGTAACTAACCCATATCCTCATATGACTCAGATTCATCCGCTTTAACTGGAAGGGATCCTACAGGTAAGTCCATTCTTTCATTTTACACATGAGGAAGCTGAGGCCTAGAGACAGTAAGTCATTTGCCCCAAAAATGGAAGGAAGGAAGCATTTAAATACTGGCTATGTGTCAGGTATGGTGCTACATGGTTTACAAAAATTACTTCATTTGATTCTTTTGACAGCCCTAAGAGGTAGATACTATTATTACCTACATTTTGCTTTTAAGGAAACTGCTTTAGAAAAGTCAAGTGACTTGTTCAATGTTACACAACTAATAAGAAGCTGAGGCTGAATTTGAACTCGTCTTCCTTGAATCCAGGCCCAGTGGTCTATCCACTGGGCCACCTAAGAGCTGGAATTCAAGCCTAGGTCCTCTGACCCCAGATGCCTTACTCTTTCCACTGTACCAGGCCCTTTTTTAGCCTTCTAAAACATAAGCTAAAAGCTCCAGATCATCAGTCAGATGTCCTCTGAGCTACTCTACTTGAGACTTTAGAGCAACTCTCCTAGAAGCTTTAGGCCCTCTAGGTCCTTGGGTATGGGCTTTTGATTGGGTCCAAGTTTTAAAAAACAAGTTCTTTTATTAAAGGGATTTGTTCTGTGAAGTTTGGATTCAGTCAAAGGGCTGTACTTGAGGACTTAGAGGGCCTTATGTGGCCTGGAGGTCACCGGTTCCCCACCCCTGCCTTAGACTATCAAAGCATCATTCATTGACTCATTGACTCATAGACTCTAAATCAGAAAAGACCTACAGCATCCTAGACAGGAGCCTTTCTAGCTGCTGACTGAACACCTCCAGTGAAAGAAAGTCATTACCTCACCAGACAGGTTTTCCATTTGGGGACAGCTCTTAATTGTTAAGCATTTGGTTTTGTTTTTCCTTTATGCCAAACAGAATCTGCCATTCTATGACTTCCACTCATTGGACCCATTTCCACCTCTAGAATCAAGCATGGTATATTCATATTCTTCCTTCTATGTGAGGTCCCTTCAAATCACTACAAAAATGTATTGAGTCATCCTCATTTAATCTTCCCTCCTCCAACTTAAACATACTCAGGTCACAGAACTAGGGAATTGGAAGGACCCTCAGAAGTCATTAAATATGACCCATACATGAACATATTTCTAGGAGAAAGAATTCACTACTTCTCAAGGAAGTCATTTCCATTGTTGGATATCCCTAAAAGGTTAGTGGCACAGTGGATAAAATGTTGAGCTTGGAGTCAGAAAGACTCATCTTCCTGAGTTCAAATTGAGCCTCAGATATTTACTAGCTGTGTGACCCTGGGCAAGTCACTTAACCCTGTTTGCCTCAGTTTCTTCAACTGTAAAATGTGCTGGAGAAGAAGGACATAGCAAAGCATTCTAGTATCTCTGCCAAGAAAACTGAAAATTTAATCGTTAAGAGTTGAACATGACTGAAATGACTAAATCACAACAAAAAGAACAATTATAGGAAGTTTCTCTTGACAGAACTTAAGTTGGCCCCTTTGCTACTTCTATCTTGGCTGCCTTCTTGGGCAAATAAGATTAATCCAATCCCTCTTCCACTCAACTGTCCTTTAAATACTAGAATACAGTGATCATGCCCCAAGTCATCCCTTCTCCCTAGAACAAATACGTCCATTTTCTTCTACCCCTTTCCATATGACATAGATTCAAAGTCCTTCACCATCCTGGTTGACTCCCAGTTTATCAATGTCTGCTGGGTGGCATAGCGAAAGGAGTTTTGGGCCTTGGAGTCAGTAATATCTTAATTCAAGTCCATCCTCCGATACAGATAAGCTGTGAGACCCTGGACAAGTCACTTGAACTATTTACCTCTACTTCCTCAAATGTGAATAATAAATAAGCATCTAGACACCTCCTAGGGTTGTTGTGAGGATCATATGATACAATATTGTAAAGTGCTTAGCACAGTGTCTGGCATGTAGTAGACATTTAATCAATGTTTGTTCCCCTTTCCTCTGCTTTAATCATGGTGTCCAGAACTGAAAAAAAAAACCAAACTGCAGAGTAAGCCTGGTGAGGGCAGAGAATATAATAAGTATATCCTATTCCTGGCAGCTATGACTTTCTTAGCGCAGCTCAAGGTCAAATCACCTTTTCTGGCTATAATATTTTACAGGGCCAATTTCTTTCAACCAATCCCTACCATATGGTTTCAATTTCCTTCATCATCTTGTAATCCATTGGATTTCTTTCACCTTGATTTCCTAAATGCAGGGTCTAAAAGGGGATACAATGTTCTAAATTTATTCGGACCAGAACATAGTATAGTAGGACTATTGTCACTTTCTATCTGAACACTAAACACTAATAATGAAGCCTAATATTGTATCAGTTTATTGGTGATTAAGAGGGAGTAAAAGCATTTATTAAGTGGCCACTATGTGCCAGGCATTATGCTAAGTGCTTTATAAATATTATCTCAGTGATCCTGCTGAATCATACCACTGACTCATTTTGAGAGTCTGCTAAAATCTTTCTTGTTCACCTGAGCTTCTTTCTATCCATGTTTCCTCCATTCAGTGCAGACAAAGGTTTTACTCCAAAGTAGAAATGTATGATTTTTCTCTAATACGTCTTCTCCAATCTCTTATTCCAGCTTATTAATCTTTGTGGATCCCAATTCTATTGTCCTTTGTGTTAGCTATTCCTCCTAGCTTTGTGTCATACAACATTTTAATTAGTATGCCAAACGTCTAAGTTACTGATAAGACTGCTGAGCAAAATTGGGCTTATTCAAGACCCCTGGGGCATTCCACTAGAGTTCTCTCTAAACTGAAGGTTATCCATTAATCAGCATGCTTTGGGTCCAGTCAAGCAACCAGTTCAGAATTCACCTAGAGGTACTATTATCCAACCAACATCTTTTCATCCCTTTCACAAACATGTCAAGAGAGACTTTGTTCAACACATTGTTGAAGGCCAGTCTTTTCTATGTCTAAGGTTTCTCCTGATAGATTAATCGTTAGATGGCAGGGTTAAGAGCTAGAAGGAAAACTGGAGATCATTTAGACTAACACCCCTCATTTTACAGATGAGCACAGGGAGTACTGGTGAGATGACTCTAAGGCTACAAAGGTGATAAGGAAGCAAAGGAAGAATTCAAACACAGGTTCTATTCAACATACCACACTGATCCCAGAGTTGCAAGGGACAATTATAACATAAAGATTTTCCAGGAGGCAGAAAGGGAGGCTAATCAAACTAGCTTTAATGATAATGAAAAGCATTTCTCACTCAGATTGGGGTAAAATATGAAAGGATATATTAAAGGGGGAAAAAACCATAGGTGGGTGGAAGGATGTAATGTGATTTAAAGATCTTCCCCTGGCTATTAATATACCTCAGGTAAAGTCCTTTAAGGAAAGTTTGATTAGGGGAGGCTTGTTTTGTAGGAAGGCCCACACCTTTTGTTAATTAATGAGGCACTAGATCAAGAAGGTCATGATG
>CM053770.1:594165007-594320156 GCA_028658325.1 Potorous gilbertii | reverse complement strand
AGAGGGCAGATTGGTGATAGGGGAAATTAGAATGCTTGGTGTATTGGAGTGGGGGAAGGGGACAAATGGGGAGAAAATTTGGAGCCCAAAATTTTGTGAAAATGAATGTAAAAAGTTAAATAAATAAATTTATTAAAAAAAAAGAAACCCCAAAGTGAAAACTCCCAGCAAAATTACAAGCCAAATCCAAAGCTTCCAGATAAAGGAAAAAAGTACTAAAAGCTGCAAGAAAGAAAAGAATTCAAGCACTGAGGAACCTCAGTCAGCATCACAGACAATTTAGCAGCCACAATTATCAAGGATTAGAGAAGCAATGTTTCAGAAGGCGAAAGATATCAGCTTATAACTAAGAATAATTGACCTGGCAAAACTGAGTATAATGTTCAGGAGAAAAATAGATCTTTAATGAAATAGAGGATTTCCAATCACTCCTAACAAAAAGATCAAAGCAGTGTAGAAACTTTGATGTTCAAACACAAGAGTTAAAGGAAACACAAAAAGGTAAATACAAATGAACAATGATATAGCACTAAGCAAGAATAAACTCGATATATTAAAAAATGGCAAGATGCTACATGTCCCTTCTGAATACCATTGTCTGTTGCCATAGAGGGAGCCTAATTAGATAAGACCTAGGAGTGGTTATGTCTTGTTGTTCTTAAGAGAAGAATGAAAAGAGAGAGAAGAGAAATACAATGGGGAGAGGGGTGAGGAAAAGGGAAAAGATGATTAGGGAAAATTATCTCACTAAGTCATAGTATTCAAGTAGACATCTATCAAAATAAGGAAGAAGGGTTGAGAAGAGGAGCCATTGACACTTGAACTTCATTCTAAATCGAACTAATGAGGAAGAATGCATACACACACATTCACACAAAATAGATACAAGAATACATTTCACTCAACAGGGAAACAAGAGAGAAAGGGGAGAAGGGAATGGAGGGAATTAGAGTGATGGTAAATTAATGGAGAGTGATGATAAATTAAGCAAAATAGACTAAATAAGCATGTACAAAAATACAGTTTTTTTGAAGTGAAATAGATGGGAATCTGAGAGGGTACGCATATTTGGGAATCACTGAAAAAATTATAGTATGTAAGCATAATGGAGTACTATTAAGAAAGAATGAAAAAGATAATTTCAGAGAAACCTGGAATTAGGAACCCTGATCAATATAATTACAACCATTATTTTAGAAGACTAATGATGAAACATGATGCCCACCTCCTAATGGAGAGGTGAAGGACTCAGAATGCAGAATGAGACACTTTTTTTTTACATGGTTAATGAGAAAATTTGTTTTGATTGACTATACATAGGTTTTGACTAATAGGAGTTTTGCTTTTCTTTCATTCTTGACTAGTCAGGGGTGGGGCAAGAGAAAAGGCAGATTTTTGCTAATTGAAAAAACAAAACAACATATCATAACAGATTGAATACATAAGCAGTTGTGAGAATCCAGCTGTATTCTATTTTAAAGAGATTTACCAAAAAAAAAATATGTAAAACAATGCGACTCTTCTCACTAATTTTTTTGTGTTTTGGAGTATATAGTTATTTTTCATAAAAACATTATTTATCTTAACTTGTAATAGGCATATTATTACTATGGGAAGAATTAAATATTTGAAAATTAATCCACTTTAATTTCTAATGTGGTAAACATTAATAGATATAATTTATATGAACAAAAGCTCTTTGAGGTTCTCAATCATTTTTAGGAGTATAAAACAGTCCTGAGGCCAAAATATTTGAGAGCCACAATGTTAATATATTATCAACTATTGTGCATCAAAGTGGAATTGCATTAGGTGCCTATACTCACGATCTATTAAATAGGAAATAATTCTGAGTGTAATAACTACAATAAGAATAAAACATTTTATCACTATTTTTTCCTTCAGTAGACACTATGATCTCAATTAGTCCAGAACTAATTAGTCATAAGTATGAGCTGAAAATTCTTACCCAGAGAGATGACAATCAATCAATTGTTTTGCAGATATAGACCCAGATTCACATGGATATTAAATGTCCCTTTGATTCAGTCATCTTCACCATATTGTCTCCAGAAGACTGATTCTCCAGATAATTTAAAAGGCAAGCCAGGGTCTTCCAACACTGAATATCATTGACAGTAAACTAGATTGATACTGAGTTGGGAGAGGGGGGAACAAGTCATTGGGATCCTTACATTTCAACTGCTTGGTAGGGTACTGTGTGAGTAGCCTAACATGATCTCATCTGTCCTTTGGTCTGGTTGGGAGATACATATTGCAACCAAAGGCAATTAGATCTCAGTGAGGACTTCTTTTTAACCCCAAGGTATGAGCCAAAAGACTTCTGGATCTGTAGTCCGTCAGGAAGGAGTGAGAAGTATTAAATCCATGTCTCTCTTGTAAAGCTAAGTATATGCATAGATTTTTTTGAAGGCTTCAATGTTACAGTATCATTTCCATACATAGAAGTCATTTTTGTCCAGATTTACAGCTACTCAGGTACAGCTGAACAAGATGGGACTATGACTAGCATAAAATCACTGTAAAAGGAGGTGTCTTCTGGCCAAATGGGATTTAGACTTTTCCCTAGCTTGGATCCCTTTCTCTCTCAAGTTGAATCCATAGATTTATTCCTAGATTGCTGGATTACCTCCATGACCTTTAAGCTCAACTTTACATGTGTATCTCCGAATAAATTTAGAGATTGGAACAAATCTTTCCCCTTCATCCCCAAGAGAAGAAAATAATGTCTGTCTGTCTGTCTATCTGTCTCTCTCTCTCTCTCTCTGTCTGTCTCTCTTTCTCTGTCTTTCTTCCTCCTCCTTCTTCCCTCCTTCCTTCTCTCTCTCTTTCTCTCTCTCTCTTCTTCCTCTTTCCCTCACTCCTTCTCTCTCTCCCTCTCTCTTGAGATCTGTCAAATGTTGAGTTCAAATCCTCAGACCCTTACTAGCTGTAAATCACTTAAATTTTTTTCAGCTTCCTTCTACCTCTATATCTATGATCTTATGGGCTATGTTCCTTTGCTCCTGTCTGAGCTGATGAATTCAGTGGCTAGACATTTCCCAGTGCAGAGATGCATTATAAATCCCCAAAATTCTTCCACACTGTCCAATAGTTTCTTTCTGAGGTGATCCAAGTATTCTTATATATTACAGTCAATACTGTAAAGACTATGTTGTCCTAGGCTACAGAGAGTCTTCAGGGTTAAAGTTTCTTAAATGTTTTGACAGATGCCAGAAACTCTAGACCTCTTTTACTTGGTCAATTGATGTCTGGGATTCCTTGTGTTTCTGGAAGGAGAAGCTACAGAATCCAAATCACTTAGAACCATTCTTTTATCCCTGTATCAACTGCAACTACAGTTTAGCTCTAGCCCAAAGGAATTATGCAATGGGAATTAAAATAATGCAACTATTGTAAAGTATTCCTTCAAGTGCACTAATTGGGGTGCAGTTTTAATTGGATAGATAAACTTACTGACCAGCCTCAAGACTGTGGCTTTCTAGGAATTTCTAGTTTAACTTTAGCATCTCCTATGTTCCTAAACTTCATTACTAGTGGGCAAATCTGCTATCATGGACACCAGGATTTTGACACTGAGTAGACCACTCATCTTGAGAAACTCTCTTCCAGAATAGAAATTTCAGAGACACCCAGACTCAGCCAGACCTAGTAAAAATGATCTGCCAACAGAATGAAGAGGATGCAGAAACCAAGGCCCAGTTGGTTATGCTCCAACCCCACGTTTCTGAGGAATTTCTTTCTTTGCTTTTTCCTGTTTTCTCTGCCACTGTCCTGGTGGTTGGAATCTAAAGCAGGTAGCCATGCTATTCTAGTGGGATCTTATCCAGATCCTTGGAGAATTTCTCTAGCTCTCCATTTTCTGCTACGGACATTGGCAAATAAGCTATAATTATCTTCATGGTGATCCTTTTTTTTTATTTGATCCTGACCCTTCCCATCTTGTAGCCTCAGCATATAAATGTAATCAGTCCTGTCAAGTCCTTTGTTTGCAGGTCTAATGAGCACTGCTGAACTATCTGTTCTTTTATCGAACTGCTATTTCATTTGTTATTCTGATGTGATTTATTGCAAGACTATCAATATTGATGTATTTCAATTCTTCCAATAGCATGTCATTTAAATCACTATCAAACAAAGATCTACTGGTATCTACAAAATGCCTACAATAAATTAGTGTTTATAAATAATACAAAAATTGTGATTTTTTAGCATCTTTTGTTTTCTCTTATGCCATTTTACACCATTACTGCAGAAGTACATAGAGCTAGTAAAGTCTATTGATTCCTATTCATTGTAATGTTTTTAAATGCATAAAATACAGTACATAGGATTACAAAAGAAAACAATTATATTAAAATATCAATTTTCAAAATATTTTTAAAATTTATAGACCCCAGATTAAAAACCATTGTTTTATAGGATTATGGATCTCTTATAACTAGAAGAGACTTCATCAAGTCCAAGCTACTCATTTAACAGATGAGGGAACAGGTTCAATAAAGTCAAATTGAGGGCCAACCTGTATTTTTTTTTTGTTTCGTGGGTAATACTCATGGCCAAAGACTTCATCACCAAGTGACTGGCCTGATTGCAAGGAGTATATCATACTTCATTATTTGAAACAACAGACTGGGCCTGTCATTCATATATAATCCAAGTCTTTCCAACATGGCAAAAAGTTCTAGAGTTTACACTCCATTGGCACAGTCTTTGAGTATGCAGAATTATTGCCAAATCACAGTAAAGCAGTGGAAGTAGATTTTAGTCCTTTGAGTTATATAAGCATATGATGTTTTCAAGTAGAAAACTATATAAATAGTTATCTGTCTATTAATCTATGATCTAAATGTGGGCGATTGTTAACTGACCAAATTAAGAATATTTCAGTAAACCCTGTAAAAAATGTGAAGAAGAAGAAAAGGGAAGGTAACTCAACTATAACAATACCTAGAAGTGTCAATATTTTCTCATTTATTTGGGGAAAATGGGAAATGTGGATGATTTGTTCTATAATTTTAACAGGACAAATGATAGCTCCAAATGCTGAAAGAATTTTGCCTCATGATGGTACAGAGAGAATGTCTATATTAGTGACAAAATCAAGAATCTTTTCAGGGTTTAAAGCCTTCTTATGGGCATATATGGATAGAGATACACAGAAAGATCTTCTCTACAAATTCTAATCAAGAAGAAAATATTTCTCATGCCACCAATATATATGCTTTATTTCAATAATATTCAAAATTCAACTATGCCAAGAAGACATCTTTTACTCACCCTTCCCTCAATTACTTTCTTATTCTTTTTTTTTACAAGTCAACAAGTATTTATTGTTTATTATGTGCCATATTACTATGTTTACTTTTGGATCTTGCTTTCCTAATGTGACCCACTGGACAACTTTTATTGTCTTTTTAAAATATATATAATTTATTTTTTTTTCAGTTCTCAACATTTCCTTCCACAAGAATTTGAATTCAAAATTTTCTCTCCATCTCTCCCCACCCCCAACCCTAGGACAGCATGCACCCCATTCACCCCTCCTTCTGTCAGTCCTCCCTTTTATTACCTACCCTTCTTCCATCCCCTTTCCACTCTATTTTCCTGTAAGGCAAAATAGATTTCTATACTCAATTGCCTATATATCTTAATTTCCAGTTGCATCCTAAAACAACTTTTAACATTCATTATTAAAGCTTTGAGTTCCATATTCTCTCCCTCCCTCCCCACCCACCCTCATTAAGAAAAGAAGCAATTCAATATAGGTCATGCATGTGTAACAATACAAAACATTTCCATAATAGTTATGTTGTAAAAGACTAACCACATTTCCCTCTGTCCTATCCTGCCCTTCATTTATTCCATTCTCTCCCTTGACCTGTCCTCCCACAATAGTGTTTGCTTCTGATTATTCCTTTCCCTAATTTGCTGTCCATTTTATTATCTTCCCTCACTTAACCCCTTCCTCCTTGCCTTCCTGCAGGGTAAAATAGATTTCCATATTCAATTGGGCGTCATTCCTCCTTAAGCCAAGTCCCATGAAAGTAAGACTCACTTATTTCCTTTCATCTCCCACCTCTTCCCTTCTATTGTAAAAGCTCTTTCTTCCCTCTTTTATGTGAGATGATTTGCTACATTCTGCCTCTCCCTTTCTTTTACTCCTAGTACAATCCATTCAACAGCAAATTTTATTTTTTTAAGTATTCTCCCTTCATATTCAGCTCATCCTATACCCTCTTTATACATATATATATATACACACATACACACGTACATGTATATACACTCATGAACATATACATACCTACACATATACAATATATATACATGCATACCCATACATGCCTACATGTATTGTGGATATACATGTATATGTGGATATACATACATACATATATATATAAACATATGTATGTGTGTGTGTATGTGTGTGTGTGTATTCCCTCTAACTACCACAATACTGAAAAAGGTCTCAGGAGTTACAAATAACATCTTTCCATGTAGCAATGTAAACAGCTCAATTTTAAACTTTAATGAGTTCCCTTAAGGCTTCTCTTTCCTGTTTAACTTTTCATGTTTTCTTGATTTTTGTATTTGAAAGTCAAATTTTCTGTTCAGCTCTGGTCTCTTCAATAAGAATGTTTGAAAATCCTCTATTTCATTGAAATTCTGTTTTCTCCCCGAAGTATTACAGTCAACTTTGCTGGGGAGGTGATTCTTGGTTTTAATCCTATCTCCATTGACCTCTGGAATATCATATTCCAAGTCCTTAGATCCCTTAGTGTAGGAGCTGCTAAATCCTTTGTTATCCTGATTGTAATTCTGAAATACTTGAATTGCTTCTTTCTGGCTGCTTGTAATATTTTCTCCTTCACTTGGGAACTCTGGAATTTGGCTACAATATTCCTAAGAGTTTTCCTTTTGGGATCTCTTTCAGGAGGTGATCTGTGAATTCTTCCCATTTCTATTTTACCCTAGCAGTTTTCCTTGATAATTTCTTGGAAGATGATGTCTAGACTCTTTTTTTTCCTCATGGTTTTCAGGTAGATCAATAATTTTTAAATTATCTTTCCTGGATCTATTTTCCAGATCAGTTGTTTTTCCAATGAAATATTTCACATTGTCTTCTATTTTTTCATTCTTTTGGTTTTGTTTTGTAATTTCTTCATTTCTTGTAAAGTCATTAGCTTCCATCTGCTCCATTCTAATTTTTAAAGAACAATTTTCTTCAGTGAGCTTTTGAACTGCCTTTTCAAATAGACCAATTCTGCTTTTTAAAGCATTTTTCTCTTCATTGGTTTTTGGACCTCTTTTGCCATTTGGGTTAGTCTGTTTTTAAAGGTGTTATTTTCTTCAGCATTTTGAGGGTCTCCTTTAGCAAGCTATTGACTCATTTTTCATGATTTCTTGCTTTGCTCTCACTTCTCTTCCCAATTTTTCCTCCACTTCTCTTACTTGATTTTTAAAATCCTATTTGAGCTCTTCCATCCCCTGAGGTCATTGCATATTTTTTTTGGAGGTTCTGGATGTAAAAGTCTTGACTTCGATGTTTTCTTCTGTTGGTATGCTTTGTTCTTCCTCATCTGAAATTATGGAAGAAAATACCTTTCCACCAAGAAAGTAACCTTCTCTAGTCTTATTGTTTCCTTTTTTGGGGGCATTTTCCCAGCCAGTTACTTAACTTTTGAGTCCTTTGTTGAGTAGAGAGTATACTGCCCTAGGCTTCAGAAGTTTTGTGCAGTTGTTCTCTGAGATAACTCTAAGGACCTGTAAGTTGTGTTCAAGGTAGCACAATCATGGGAGAGGATTTTACTCCTCTCCTGACCTACACTCTGGTCTGTGAGCAACCACAAGCACTCTTTTCTGCCTTGGAACTGCAAGTTGGGTTCCCTCTCCACATCTACCACCATGCCAATGCTCCTCCTTACCCTAGGACTGCCACTTAGGACTAAGACCCAGATTAGCTACTTAATTCCCCCAGGGTCTTTAGGACAAGGCCTCCAAAAGTGGACACTACTGTTGCAGTGGCTGCTGCTATCCTGGGGCCAGGACTGGGGCTGGACCATGCTCCCTTCTCACCTGGATGAGCTTTCTTACTGACTTTTGAAACTGTCTTTGGTGTTTGTGGGTTGAGAAATTAGGGAACTGCAGCTGCTACCCATGATTCTGCAACATGAAACTTGCTCCAGTCCTGTCCATGTTGCTTGACCCAGGCTAGGCTGTGCTCTGCTCTGAATCTGGTGAGATAGACCTTTCATATTGGCCTTCCAGGCTATCTTGGTCTGGAAATCTGTTTCACTGTCATTTTGTGGCTTCTGATGCTCTAGGATTTGTTTAGAGTCATTTTTAATAGGTATTTCATGGGTTATGGAAGTAGAGGTAGGGCAGGTAGGTCCTTCTACTTGCCATCTTGGCTCCACCCCTTCCACTTCCTTATTGTTCATCCCATTTCTGGTTCTGAAAATATTATAGCCCATATTGAGAAGTCTGCAATTGACAATCTGAACTCAGAACCATTTGAAATCTGCAAAATCCACCACATGATGGTGAGAGACGGTAAAGAGTAGAAAAGGAACTGAGTTACTTTTTTAAAAAATGATTATTTTTTTCAGCATTCTTTTCTTTCAAAATTTGAGTTCCAAATTCTCTCCTTCCCTCCATCCTTCCCTATCCATTGAGAAAGCAAGAAAAATAATATTAAAATGTGAAATCATATGCAAAATATTTTTGTATTAGCCATCTTTTAAAAAAAGCAAGGAAAAATAAAGAAAATGAGAAATTGTGCTTCAGTTTGCACTCAGAATTAATCAGTTGTCTCTTTGGAAATGGCTAGCATTTTTTTATCATTACTCTTACAGCACATGATTTCCTAGCTCTTTACACTTTGCATCAGTTCATATAGATCTTGTCATGTTTTTCTGAAATCATCCACCATGTCATTTGTCATAGCACAATAATACTCTATCAAAGTCATATACCGCATCTTGTTTGGCCATTCCTCAGCTGATGAGCATGCTCTCAATTTCTAATAATTTGCTACCATTAAAAGAGCTGCTATAAATCTTTTGTTCATATAGGTCCTTTTCCCTTTTCTTTGATCTCTTTGCAGTTCAGACCTAGTAGTAATATTGTTGGGTCAAAGAGTATGCATTGTTTTATACTGCTTTGGCATAGTGCCAAATAGTTCTTCAGAATGACTGGGCCAGTTCACAACCCCACCATCAGTGTCCCAATTTGTCCACATCCCGATATTTGTCATTTTCCTTTTCTGTCATGTTAGCAAATCTGATAGGTATAAAGAGGTACTCAGAGTTGTTCTAATTTGCATTTCTCTGATCAATAGTAATTTAGAACATTTTTTCATATGACTAAGGGTCACTGACTATTTTGTCTGGAAATTGCCTGTTCATATCTTTGACTATCAATTGAGTAAATGATTGTATTCTTATAAGTTTGATTCAGTTCTCTATATATTTGAGAAATGAGCCCCTTAGAGAAACTTGCTTTTAAAATTTTTATATTACTTCATTTTCTATAGTACCTTTTCGCAAAATATAGTTTCCCTTATTATCTCTTTTAACTAGGTCTATTTTTGCTTTGTCTGAGATCAGGATTGCTGCCCCTGCTTTTTTTTAACCTAACTGAAGCATAATAGATTCAATTCTAGCCTTTTATTTTAATTCTGTATGGCGTCCTGTTTCATGTGTGTCACTTGGAAATGACATATTGTTGGATTCCAGCTTCTGATCCATTCTGCTACACCTCACCTGTTTGATGGGTGAACTCATCCCATTCACATTCACAGTTACAATTACTAATTGTATATTTTCCTCAATCCCTTCCTCTCTCTCTCTTTTTTTACCGTTTCTCCTCAAAAGTGTGTTTTGCTTTTGACCACTGTCTCCCTTAATCCACCTTTCCTTTTATCATTCCCTCCCCTGCCCCATACCTCTTACCCCCTTCCCCTCATATTTCCCTATTGGAAAAAATAGATTTCAATACCCACACACACGTGTGTGTATGTTATATGTATGTATGTGTGTATGTGGATGTATATATGTATATAAATATATATGTGTATGTGTGTATATATGTATGTATGTATGTTCTTCCCCTCTGAACCAATTCCAATAAGAATGAAATTCAAGTGTTGTCCACCACACCATTGTTTCTTCTACTATAAAAGCTCTTCTTTGTGTGACTCTTTTACGTAAGAACATTTTCCCCACTCTACCTCTCCCTTCCCTCCTCTCCCAGTGCATCCTTCTTTCTCACTCCATTTTTATTTTTAGTTTTTAGAGATTATCCCCACGTAATTGCCTTACACCTTAGCCCTCTGTCGATGTGGGCTCCTTCTAATTGCCATAATAATGGTAAAATTCTTAGGAGTTACATGTCTCACCTTCCCATATAGAAATTAAGCAAATTAACTTTATTGAGTCCCTTATGATTACTTTTTCATGTTTACATTTTTATATTTCTTTTGAGTTTTGTGTCAAATTTTCTATGCAGCTCTGTTCTTTGTATCAGTAATGCTTAAGCATTCTCTATTTTATTGAATATTCATTTTTCTCCATAAGGATTATACTTAATTTTGCCAGGTAGGACATTCTTAGGTGTAATCTGAGCTCCTTTGCCCTATGGGATATCATATTCCAAACTTTCCATTATTTTATTGTGGAAGTTGCTAAAGCTTGTGAAATCATGATTTTAGCACCACAACATGTGAATTGTTTCTATCTGACTTCTTGCAATATTTTCTCCTTGACTTGGGATCTCTGGAATTTGGCTATAATATTCCTTGGAGTTCTTGTTTTGAGATCTCTTTCAGGAGGTGATCAGTGGATTCTTTCAATTTCTATTTTATCCTCCGGATCTAATTTCTTGAAATATGATGTCTAGGTTGTTTTCCATCATAACTTTTGGGTAGTCCAATTAATTCTTAAATTATCTGTCTTCAGTCTTTTTTTTTCTCATGTGCATACCCTTTGACCCAGCAATAGTGCTTCTAGGACTGTATCCCAAAGAGATCATAAAAATGAGAAAGAGGCCCACATGTATTAAAATATAGCAGCTCTCTTTATAGTGGCCAAAAACTGGAAATTGAAGGGATGCCCATCAATTGGGGAAGGCTGAACAAGTTGTGGTATGTAAATGTAATGGAATACTATTGTACTATGAGAAATAATGAACAAGGAGACTTCAGAGAGGCCTGGAAGGACTTATATAAACTAATGTTGAGTGAAAGGAGCAGAACAAGGAGATCATTGTACACAGTAACAACCACAGTGTGGGAGGAATTTTTCTGGTAGACTTAGCCCTTCACAGCAATGCAAGGACCAAAAACATTCCCAAAGGACCCTTGAGGCAAAATACCATCCACATTCAGAGAAAGAACTATGGAATTGGAACACAGAATGAAACAGAATATTTTCTCTTGTGCTATGTTTTGTTTTGTTTGGGTTTTTCTCATTGTTTCTCCCACTCATTTTAATTCTTCTATGCAACATGACTAATGTGAAAATGTGTTTAATAAGAATGTATGTGTAGAACCCATATAACATTTCATGCCATTTTGGGGAGAGAGAATGGAGGGAAGGGAAGAAAACCTAAGACTTATGGAAGTAATTTTAGAAAACTGAAAAAAAATAATTAATTAAAAAATCCTTCAAATAAGAAAACAAAGTTATCTAGCAAATTGAAAAAAAAAATCTTTTTTCCCAGGTCAGTTGTATTTCCAGTGAGATATTTTATATTTTCTCCCACTTTTCATTCTTTTGATTTGGTTTTATTGTTTCTTCATGTCTCGTGGAGTCATTGCTTCCATTTGCCCAATTCTACTTTTTAAGGAGTTTGTTTCTTCATTGAATTTTGGGCCTCTTTTTACCATTCAGCCAATAGATTGTTTAAGGTGTTATTTTCTTCAGTATTTCTTATACCTCTTTTACCAAGCTGTTAATTCTTTTTTTTTCATAATTTTCTTGTATAATCCTCATTTCTTTTCTCAATTTTTCCTCCACTACTCTTACCTCTTTAAAAAAAACCAAAAACCTCTTCCAGGAATTCTTGTTGGCCTTGGGTGCAACTAGCATTTTTGTTTGTGACTTTATTTGCTGCTGTTTTCGCATTGTTATCTTCTTTTGAGTTTATGTCTTGGCCTTCTTTGCTACAGTGGTAGCTTTTTATGGTCAGGTCCTGTTTTGATTGTTTGTTCATTTTGCCAGCCTATTTTGGTGGGTAGCACTATCCTAAGCTTCATGGTTTTTTGTGATATTGTTTTCTGAGATAGTTCTGGAGCTCCGCAAGTTTTGGGGGCTTCCATGGTGGTGTAATCTCGAAGAGATGTGGTCATTACTCTCCTGTTCTACACTCTGTTTTTTAACTGGGACTGACCTCTACTCCCCTACAGCCACAAGTGCTAACATCCTCTTGGCCCTGGAACTATGACCAGGTCCCCTGATCTCTTGCAGCCGCAAGTTTACTCCCATTGCTCCTAAGACTTCTGTCTAGTCAAGACAAGTCTAATCCATCTCCCACGTGATGATCCTTCAAATGCATCCCTAAGCATTCTCTTCTCTAGCCTAAATGAGGTTGCAGGCTCTGAAGCATTAAGCACACAGAAGGATAATTCACATGTAATATGACTAAACAATAATTCTATCCTACATTCTGCATTTAAGACTGAAAAAATTATAAATAAGAGTATAAGTGAATATCAATGATAAGTATCATACAACAATGTCCTGTTCTTCACTAACTCACAGAAAGGGAAAGTAGGACAGATAGAAAGTAAAGGAAAGAGATTAAATAAGATATTCAAAAAATTATTTAGAGGATGTATCACAAGAAAACCAACATTAGATTAAACTCTGAGTTGATATAAGCAGCTGAACTCTTGTCCTTTTTTGAAAGAGAATGGTCCTTACACACAAATAAATATCCCATGTCAGTTGATTATAAACATCTTTCAAACAACTTAAGCAATAAAAAGATACTTTCAAGGAAGGAACTGGTCACTAGATCATAAAGAAGATAAAACAATATTAACATACAGATGATATTATGAGATAGAATAGTTCAAACTGGCCATGAAAAAAATGCTGTTCACCCCAAAGGCACAAAACTGCAGAAAACTAAATGGTTCTCCTCATTTTATTATTCACTTCCACTTAATTTCTACCAAATACCCAAAGATATAACAAATTCTCAGTCTGTATGAGCATCTATGCCTGTTCTCATTGGCATGGAGAAGCTACTTACCACTGACTCCATAAAATAGAACATGAAATAATAATTAGGGATTCTTAATAATTTATGCTATTGTTTTAGTAATAGCTGATATAATGTTATTACCTGACTAGAATTAAAAACTCAGGGTTCTAAGAAGTACATTAAACTCATAACCTAGAGGCTAATGGTAGAAACTGTCCTTTGTTAAAACTTTCTTAAATTTAAAATGTTACAAATTAATCACTAATTACATATTAAATATCAATATTTATGGGGCACTATTAGCCTTTGCATCTAGAGGCAGCAAGATGGCTCAGACAGGGGAGGATAGAAGGTCCTGGTGTGCTGTAGTCCATAAGGTCATAGGGTTGGACACAACTGAAGTTCTGGGTCTGGAGTCAAGAAGACCTATGTTTAAATCCAGCCTCAGAGACTTACTAGCTGTATGATCCTAGGCAAGTCACTTAATCTATTTGCCTTAATCCACTAAGAAGAAAATAGCAAACCATTCCAGTAACTTTGCCAAGAAAATCCCCTGGATAGTATAACCCATAGAGTCATGAAAAGTTGGACATGACTAAACAAAGCTTTGTCTATAGAATGACAAAAATAAAATATTTCTTGCCCTCAAAGAATTGGTAATCTATACATAAAAAGTGTACACAAAATGTTTGGAAAATAAATACAAGGTAATTTGTTGTAAGGAAGGCACTAGAATCTAGGTGGATCAGAAAAACCTCCCCATAGAAGGTTAGTCTTAAGTTTTGAAAGGAAATCAAGGATTCTAAAAGTAAGGAGGATTGAAAGAGTGCATTCAAGGCATAGAGTAGGGGGAAGGGACCAGTGCAATGAGAGGGAGATAAGAAGGAGTGAAATGTGTGAGGAGCAGGATAAGGCCAATTGGGTTGGACCACCAAGGATGAGAAAGGAAGCAATGTATAATAAACCCAGAAGGAGAGGTTGGGGCCAGCTTGTAGAGTGATTTAAATGCTAAAGTGAAGAATTTGTATTGAATAAGGGCAGTTCTGTGCTTTAGGAAGATCACACCATTGCTAGCTGTGTGAAGGATGGATGAAACAGAGAGGCACCATTTAGGAGGCTGATGCAATATGTGCATGTGGGCAATGATGGGAGACTGAACTAAGGTATTTGTTGGCTTTTCAGGCCTGTGTGGTATCTTGGAGAGTGGTTGACTTAATGGAACAAGGAAAACCTGAGTTGATATCCTGTTTCTGACACTAATTAGCTTCATGACCATGGATAAGTCACTTGATGTTGCTGAGTAAACTTTATTTGACATAAAGTAGAAGAGTTCTCCCCACAGTATCCATCTCACAGAGTTATTGTGAGGATAGAATGACATAATGCACATAAACTACTTTGCAAACCTTAGAGTGTTATATAAATATCCCCTATGAGTTATGTGCCTTTGGGCAAGTTATTTGCCTCTTTCTTCACTAATTATTTTTGTTTTAGAAAATATAATTATTTTTCATAAACAGTGTTATTTATACTCATTGCTTATTAAATGAATTTGCAAATAAATATATTTTTAACTTATCAGAGTTAATTTCTAATATGGCAAATTGTGATGGCTACAGCCCATATAAACAAAAGCTCTTTGGGGCCCTCAATGACTTATAATAGTGTAAAAGGGGTCCTGAGACCACCAGGTTTGATAGCTGCTGTGCTAGATTGTTTTACTTCTCCTTCTCTTAATTATCTGCCTGAAAAGAACCTGCCATCAGGAGATGGTAGAGGATAAGATGGATAGATGGAATATGGAAATTACAAACATGAGCTTGGACAGACTTTGGGAGACAGGAGAGGATAGAAGGTCCTGGTATGCTGTAATCCATAAAGTCACAGGGTTGGACACAACTAAACAACAACAGGGAGTTTGTCTTGCATTTGTAAAATTTCATTAGATCTTGTTTAAATTCTCAATGTCCAAGGAATGTCTGTAACTATAAATACCAAGAAGGTACTGATTTGTGTTGGTACAAGGAATTAAGTCCAGGAGTTCCCTACCCTGAAGAAATCACAGGTCCAGTTTTAAAAAAAGTGATAAGACCATTAGTACCATTACCTTTGACCTAATGGTAAACAGAATAAATAACTTGCTCTAAACTTTCCAAGGAAGAGACATTCTTGGATTAGAAGAGGACAAAGGCAAAGGCTTTCCAGATGCTAGAAATAACATCTGCAAATGCACAGAATGCAGAGAAAACAGATTGTGAAGAGAGGAAAGCAAACATTACTTTAATGCTGGCTGTACCCATCTCATGCCAGAAATGTATTCCATCCCACAGTGTGTGTGCTCCATCTCCATCTCAACTACTGAAGTTCCTCTCTTCTTTAAAAGCTGAACTTTAAAGGTTTAACTCAAGTTCTGCCTTTTTTGTGAAATCTTCCCTGATTTCCCAAGTTGAAAATATTTTCACGCTCACCAAATTTTCCTGGTCCACTTTATCTGAATTGTAGTTTTAACCCTAAAACATTCTACTGTGTATTATACCTAGCTATGCACACGCTGAGGGGCTCATGCCATTTTGTACCTTTTGTTCTCAGCACCTAGCATAGTTCCTTGCAAAGAGTAAGTGATTAATAATTCTTTGTTGAATTGAACTGAAAACAATCAATACAGAACTGATCTATCCAGTTATCAGGAGCAAGCAGAAAGGACCCTCTTCCCAAAGTTCTTCAGCAAGCTAGGTATGTGATTGTGGGTGCTATGTAAACATTCTGGTCTTCAGTTTCTTCATTTATAAAATTATGGGGTTGGGTTAAATTGTCAAAAGGCTATAGGGTCAAGTAGCATTATCGCTGGACTTGGACTTGGAGGACCTGGGTAGGATCCTGCCTCTTATTGCTTATGGGACATTGATCAAGTCACTTAACTTCTATAGACTTCAATTTCCTCATTGTGAAATAACTAGTTGATTTTGAAAATCCCTTCCTTTCTACTTCCAAATCTAAGAGGATGAGATTCCATGATCTCTATGGTCTCTCTTGTTTCTAAATTCATCTGGTTAGAAGAGTGGGTTGGTGAAAGGGGAGTTGGTGACACTTAGCAGTGGCGTGTGCAAGTGTAAGACCTTTTTATGCCCCAGACAACAAAAAAACTGAGTGAAGGATAGCACCTTTAGCTCCCTGAACCAATCAAATCTTAGAGACAGCGTCCATGTCTTTTTGGAGGATAAAGGCCTCGCCTAGTGAGAGACAAATATTGCTCCTACCTCATACAGCCATACAGAATAACCAGGAGAACAGTGGGATTTTATATTTGCTGATGTTGTCTCAGTCACCTTTTTTGTTTGATAATTGTGTCAGTGATGTTTTCTGCTTTTGGAGTATCTCTTCTTTGAATTATCTTAAAAATTGATTCATTAATGTTTGTCAAAATGTTTGCCATTAACAAGTGCAAGGTTATTTTGTTTGTTTTGCTTTCCCTCTGTATACAAAGAAAACCCAAAATGGGGTCACAGAGAGTCAGACATAACTGAAAGGACTGAACAATAATTTGTTCAGGCACAGACAATCTTACCAACTTCTAGCTGCCTTATTTTTACTCCCTTGCAGGTACTACCATGTTATGGCAATGGACAGGATTCCCATGTCCTTAATAATGAGAACAGAGAACTATAGAAGTGACAATAAATGTTACATTTTGCATCTATTCTATTCCTTCTCCTTTCATCTAGGTCATTAAGCGGTGGAGTAAATAGAATTCCGGACTGGGACTTAGGAAGATCTGAGTTCAAAAGCAGACACCTGCTAGCTGTGTGACCCTGGGCAAGACACTTAACCTTGTTCTGCCTCAGTTTCTCCATCCTTAAACTGGAGACAATAATAGCATCAACCTCCCCGAGTTATTGTGACAAGAAAACTGTAATCTGACTTAGGAATGACTCCAGGCTTTGGGCAGGCTGACTAGCCATTGGTATTAATGTACAAATCAATGCTTCCAAACACAGTTGGCATCCTGCGCCATCTCCAATCATCTTGACTTTTGTGTTGCCACTGAACTTTGATGGCTCTGGAGGAGACAGTGAGGCTGATGACTTTGCTCTACCTCACTTAAATTCAATTCATGTGCAAGTCAAGACATCACCCTCGTGAGGTCATTGATCATCTTTAAGAACAAAAGATGAGCAGTAACAACAACAAACTTTCTTCAGTCATTGGCAGTCATTTTCTATCTGCTAAGATATAGTCAACTTCATTTTATAGCGCTGTTTGGCGTTGATGCTGTTCAGAACTTTTCACCTCTTAATATTTGTAAGAAAGAATTAGAGACATAGATGAGCCTCCTTAGTAGTCTAAAGGCTTTAATATCTTTCATTTCTTAGAGTCCAAGTTCAATATCTTTTCTACTATATTATATTGGCCCTCAAATAGGGCTAATATAATTTCATTTTTTTCTGTTGACAAAATTGAGGCAGAAGAATATTGGGTGAGTTTTCAGGGAATATTGAGTTAACTGGTCAAACTACCTAAGCTGTTTCATCTCAACCATAGATTTTGTTTTTGTAATAGATACTTTAACTACTATTAAGTAGAGTGTATATTTATTTGTGTAAAAATAAATCAAGCTTTGACTCTTATATATAGAATATTATCTAGTATGATAGAAAAACAATGATCTGGGAGTTTAAAAATCTGAGTTCTAGATTCTACTTCTACCACTAACTAACTAGTTAACACTAGTCACACACTTACTAGTTGTGTGACTTTGAACACCCAACCTCTGGGCTTTAGTTCTCATGGGTTTTTATTTAACTGTATAACAGATTTTGAATAAGACTATTTCAACAGTACATTAGATAGGCCCTTCCCAAGCTAATTTGGCCATTTCATAAAATTTAGCATAAAATATACTGATATAAAATGCTAGTTGGAGAATCTGAGACCAGAGGTTATTCCTAGGATAAATGAGAATTAGGAAAATTTTGCAGTGAAATAAAGAAAATTTAATCTATTCCATATTCTCCAAAATTATTATATATATTTCATTTACATATGAATTTACATTTAATACTTTTGAGGGGAAAATATCACTAGCATTGAAATGTTCTTAGAGATCTTTTTTTTGTACCATGTGGTACATGGTTCAGAAAATGCTTGACTAGGGCACGCAGTCAAGATGGCAAAATAGAAAGAAGGATCTGTAGAAGCTCCCCACATAGCCCATAAAATACCTGTAAAAAACAACTCTAAACAAATTCTAGAGCAGCAGAAGCCATAAAATGACAGAGTGAAAGAGATTTCCAGCCCAAGGCAGCCTGGAAGGCCAAGAGGAAAGGTCTATTGCACTGGGCACAGAGCAGAGCACAGCTCAGCATGGGATGTGCAGCGCAGCAGGGACAGGACCTGGAGCAATCTTCAGGGTGCCACTGGTAGCAGCAGTTCCTAGATTGTTCAACCTGCAGATGCCAAAGACAGCTTCAAAGGTCAGTGAGAAAGTTTTTTTCACTTGAGTGAGAAGGAAACGTGATCTGGACCTGCCAGTCACTGCAGAGGCAGCACCCATTTTTGGAGCCCTCCACCTAAAGACCCTGGAGGAATTGAGTCACTGATCTGGATCTCAGCCCTGAGAGATTCTCCTGACTGTTGAGGAAGAGTGCTGGCAATGGAGCTGATGGAGGCTCTGGAGAGGGAACCCTGCAGGCAGATCCTGGGCAGAACACAGTGCCTGTGGTTGCTCCCAGACTAGAGTGCAGGCCAGGAAAGGAGTAAACTACTCTTCCTTGATTGTGCCACCTTGGAGGAACTGAGAACTGACAGGCCCTTAAAGTATACCCTCCTCTTGACAAAGGATTCAAAAGTCAAGTAACTGGCTGGGAAAATGCACCAGAAGGGGGAAAAAAAATAAGACTGTAGAAGGTTACTTTCTTGGTGAAAAGATATTTTCCTCCATCCTTTTGGATGAGGAAGAACAATGCATGCTACCAGAGGAAGACCTAAAAGTCAAGGCTTCTGCATCTAAAATCTCCAAAATAAATATGCAATGGTCTCAGGTCATGGAAGAGTTCAAAAAGGATTTTGAAAATCAAATAAGAGAGGTGAAGGAAAAAATGGGAAGAGAAATGAGAGCAATGCAAGAAAATCATGAAAAGTGAGTCAACAGCTTGCTAAAGGAGACCCCCAAAAATGCTGAAGAAAATAACACCTTGAAAAATAGGCTAATTCAATTGGCAAAAGAGGTCCAAAAAGTCAATAAGGAGAAGAATGTTTTAAAAAGCAGAATTAGACAAATGGAAAAGGAGGTTGAAAACTCAATGAAGAAAATAGTTCTTTAAAAATGAGGGTAGAACAGATGGAACCTAATGACTTTATGAGAAACCAAGAAATTACAAAACAAAACCAAAAGAATGAAAAAATAGAAGACAATGTGAAATATCTCCTTGGAAAAACAATTGACCTGGAAAATAGATCCAGGAGAGACAACTTAAAAATTATGGGACTACCTGAAAGCCATGATCAAAAAAAGAACCTAGACATCATCTTTCATGAAATTATCAAAGAAAACTGCCCTGATATTCTAGAACCAGAGGGAAAAATAAATATTGAAAGAATCTACCAATCACCTCCTGAAAGAGATCCAAAAAGAGAAACTCCTTGGATTATTGTAGCCAAATTCCAGAGTTCCCAGCCCACGGAGAAAATATTGCAAGCAGATAGAAAGAAACAATTTGAGTATTGTGGAAATACAATCAGGATAACACAAGGTCTCAAATCTTCTACATTAAGGGATCACAGGGCTTGGAATATGATATTCCAGAAGTCAAACAGCTAGGATTAAAATCAAGAATCACCTACCCAGCAAAACTGAGTACAGTACTCCAGGAGAAAAAAATGGACATTCAATGAAATAGAGAACTTTCAAGCATTCTTGATGAAAAGACAAGAGCTGAATAGAAAATTTGACATTCAAACACAAGAATCAAGAGAAACATGAAAAGGTAAACTGGAAAGAGAATCATAAGGGACTTTCTAAAGTTGAACTATTTACATTACTACATAGAAAGATAATATTTGTAAGTCTTGAAACTTTTCTCAGTATTTGGGTAGTTGGAGGGATTATACACAGAGAGAGAGAGAGAGAGAGCACAGGGTGAGTTGATTAGGAAGGGATGATATGCAAAAAAATAAAATTAAGGGGTAAGAAAGGAATATAATGGGAGGAGAAAAGGAAAAATGGAATGGGGTAAATTATCTCATAAAAGGGGCAAGAAAAAGCTTTTCCATTGGAGAAGAAAAGGGAGAGGTGAGAGGGGAAAAAATGAAGCTTATTCTTTTTGACTTAAGGAAGGAATAACATACATAATTTGGTGTAAAAATCTATCTTACACTATAGGAAAGTAGGGGAGAAGGGGGTAAGTATGGTAGGGGGGTGACAGAAAGGAGAGAAATGGGAGGAGGGAGTAATTAGAAGTAAACACTTTTGGGGAGGGACAAAGTCAAAAGAGAGAAGAGAATAAATGGGGGTTAGGATAGGATGGAGGGAAATATAGTCAGTCTTACACAACATGGGTATTATGGAAGTTTTTTGCAAAAGTACACATATATAGCCTATATTGAATTGCTTGCCTTCTCAGTGGTGATGGGTGGGGAGGGAGGAAGGGAAAGAGGTTGGAACTCAAAGTTTTTGGAACAAATGTTGAGAATTGTTATTGCATACAACTGGGAAATAAGAAATACAGGTAATGGGATATAGAAATCTATCTTGCCCTACAAGAAAAGAGAGAATATGGGGTAAGGGAAGGGAGGGGTGTGATAGAAGGGAGGGCAGATTGGGGGAAGGGGTAATCAGAATGCATGGTGTTTTGGGGTGGAAGAGGAGAGAGATGGGGAGAAAATTTGGAACTCAAAATTTTGTGGAAGTGAATGTTGAAAACTAAAAATAAATAAATATTAAAAAACAGGTTCCTCAAAAGAGTGGACATTTTAACAAAATTATTAGAATGATCTTTATTTTATGAACCCTTTCACTCTCTCCATTGATGATGTAATGATGGAGACAGATAGTTACCTATGTGGAACTCCTGAACCCTGTCCTGTGTTGCCCTGCCCCTTAGAATATGAGCCTGACAAAATCAGGGATTGTTTCACTTTTCTATTTGTATCCCCAGTCCTTAACACTGTGCCTGGTATAATGTAATAAAATACTTTTTAATTTAAAAAAAAGAAATCCCTTCAAAAAAAAAAAGGAAAATGCTTGACTAGAATATCTCTAAGATATCTTCTAGTTCTTATATCTTATGAGATGAGTTTATTTATTCCATGATGACTTTCAAGAGAACTGGCTGGATTTGTCCAAATTTTTGGTACATCACCAAAGCATATCAAAATCCTTTTCTGTATCTAATTTGTTGTTCAATCTACTATCTTGAAAGAAGACGGATAACGGTAAAAGTTTTCAAAAGGGAATACCTTCTATCATTTTAAAGAATTTCATTGTCATTTGGCATGTGATAGGAGGTTAAGGAGAGATGTGCATAATGCCCTGAGCCAGGTCATGGACACTAGTTATGCAAAGGGACCCTGGAGGCCATAGAATCCTGGTTTACAGTCTCCTTTCTGCATCCATTTTATGATACCACTTTTCACATTCATCCCCAACAAGAAGAAGTAGGGGGCTTTTCCATGAGCAACAACAACACATATGACTCTTGTGAAATTCAGACACAAAGCTCCATCAGTCAGCCAGTCAAAAAGTGTTTATTAAGTAATGTGTCAAGCAATCAGCTAAACATTAGAAATGTGAAGAAAGGTAACTACAATGCCTACCTTTAAGGAGTGCATGTTCTAATGGACAAGACAGCGTATAAATAATGATGGTGGTGATATCTAGCATCTCTAGATAGCATCTGAAGGTTTATTAAGTACTTTACAAATATTACCTCTTTTTATCCTCACAGCATCTCTAGAAGATAGCTGCTATTACTTTCCCCACTTTACAAATGAGGATACTTAGGCAGACAGAAGTGAAATGACTTACCTAAGGTCAAACAGCTAGTAAGTACCTATGGCCAGAGAGGAACTCTGGTCTTCCTAAGTCCAGGTCCAGTACTCTAACCATTGTGTGTGTGTGTATACATATATGTGTATATATACACACATATGTACATATATACATGTATATATACACATACATATGTACATATATACATGTATGTATACACACATGTACATATGTACATGTGTGTATATATATATATATATATATATATACATACAGAGTAGACGAAAGATAATCTGAAGAAGGAGGCATTGATAGAGAGGTGGACCAGGAAAGACCTCTTGCAGATGGCACTTGAGCTGAGTCTTGAAGGAAGCCAGAGAAACCAAGAGATGCATATGACAGGACAGAATTTCAATCATGAGCAACATCCAGTGTAAAGGCATGAAGGTGAAAGATAACATCATATTCAAGGAACTATAAGTAAACCAGTAGAACTGAATCTTAATATATGCACAGGTGAGTAAAGCATGAGGAAGATAAAAAGGTGGCGAGGGGCTAGTTTATGAAAGAGCTCTAAATGTCAAATAAGGCCAAACCACTTCACTGGAGACTCAACAGCCACAGAAGCAGCAAAGCTCCCCCCTCTCCTTCCACACACAGCAAGAAAAGATCAGCACAAAGTGCTGTTTGTGAAGCTGAGGGGCCAGGAAAGGATGGAAAAGTAAACAACAACATCTGCTACCAAAAGCCACTTGGAAACAAAAATCCCAAGGCCAGCACTGAAGGAGCATCTGTGCTTTTCAGGTTGTGCTCCCAGCAGGATGAGGATGGTCTGAGAGGAGAGATTAAGGGGCACGTCAGATACGATGCCGGGAGGGGGTGCTAGCAACTCTCCTCCCTCCCAACTTCTGTTCATCTATAACAAAGGGCTTGCTGGGAAATAAAGTATGTGTGTATGGTGGTGGTGGGGAGTTAAGCCATATTTCCTTGAGTCTTAAAGTCAACTTGGATAAAGACAAAGGCCTCCTCAGAGAATTCACATTTCATAGGATCAAATAAAGTTTTAGAACAAGAAGAAACCTGGGTTGGGGTCCCCTCTAGTATAGCCCTTACTTTCTAGATGACGGATTTGAAGTGATTTGGCCAGAATCAAAGGGCTAGTCAATGTCTAAGGCTCAGGTCTTCTTGACTCCAGCTCTAGGAGCCTGTTGACAACATCATGTTGCCTGCTAACATCAGCCAAGGCCCAGCCAATTGCTTCCAACTGATTTTTTTCCACTTTGTAAGAACCATAGAACCCCTAGTCATCTTGGCTTTTGCCTCCCCACTTGTCTCCAGAGGAAAGAATGAGGCTTATGACTTTGAGCAGCTCTCCCTTCCTTAAATTCAATTCACGAGAATGTCAAAACATCAGCCTTGTAATGTCATTGGTCTTCTCCAAAAAAGGACAAACAATCAAAGTCAAAAGACTCAAAACCCATCCAGAACCAGGGGTCTACCTAGTCTAACCAAAGTGAGGATTTTATAGAAGAGGAAACTGAGCTCCATAAAAGTTAGGTGACTTAGCCAAGGTCTCCCAGGTAGTAAATGCAAAGAATGAATTAATAAGACACAGACTTTGACTCTATGACCATGTGGTATATGATTATGTCAAGCACTGAGAATCCAAATAAAAACAAGTGAAACAGTCCTTTTTGTCCTCTAAGTCCTTAGAGTTCTTACCCTAGGGAAGCTAGAAAGGATTTCCTCATACCCAAGCCATTTGCACTCTTTCCATTGGACTATACTGACTTTGAAATGCTGATCCTTGGGCTGCTTGGATCCTGCAAGATATTTCTTGGCAGAACTCAGAGAAATAATGATGATGATGCTGACTTAATAGTGGTTATTAATTATGATCACTTATATAGCATATTAAGGTTTGTAAAGCGCTTGACCAATACCACCTTATTTGATGCTCATGGCAACCCTGGGAGTTAGGTGCTATTGCTATCCCCATTCTATAAACAAGGAAATGAAGGCACAGAGAGGTTGTCACTTGTTCAGGATCACACAGCTAGCAAGTGTCTGAGACAAGATTTGAAATCAAATATTCCTGACTTGGGTCTTCTTACCTCTGAGAAAGCTGGAGTCCTTTGGGTGGGTTGTTTGATAGAACAAGCAGAGAAATATCCTCTCTCCAACTTTAAACTACTTCATTAAAACCCCAGTGCAGTTTTCTGATCATAATGTTGTTAATGTTAATGTTAAAATAATATTCTAAGTAGTTTTTGGTTACTTAATCATCAGCAATCCGGTATGACTTACAATAAGTTGTTGTGGGGTAAAATAGAATCCACAGTGCCTAGCATTTGAAATTGTAGAAGGCTTCAGTGAAAACCACCGGCTCTGAGTGGTCATTGAGATAGGCAGTGTTACTCTGTTAATTGCCACTGATTTACCACGTGGCACAGAACACAAAGTGCTAGATTGGAGTCAGAGGACCTGAGTATGCAACTTGATTTATATAATAAGTCACTTCATTCCTTATATGTAAAATAAGGGGTTTGGAAAATATGATCCCTAAGTTCTTTCCAGTTCTAAAATATGGAGTCTTATGATGCTTCCTTCCTTCACGTTAGAGCATAGACTACTCTACTTTAAAACTTTCCTAGATACAAGTTCAGTCCCCAATCTACCAATATATTCCAGTCCACTTTTCCTGCTCTGTGCTCTTTTATATTATAAATGTTGTTGTTCAGTCATGTGTACCTCTTCATGACCCATTTGGGGTTTTCTTGGCAAAGATACTAGAGTGGTTTGTCATTTTCTTATCCCACTCATTTTACAGTTGAGGAAACTGAGGCAAACAGGGTTAAGTGACTTGTCCGGAGTTAGACAGCTAGTAAGAGCCTGAGATCAGATTTGAACTCAGGAAGATGAGTCTTCCTGACTCCAGGCCTAGCTTTCTATCCATGTCACCACCTAGCTGCCCTTCCATTATTTACAAATGTATTCTCTTGCTTCCCCTAATTAAACTGAAAGTTTCTCAACGGTAGAAAGCATGTTTTTTTTAGTCTGTATATCTCAAACATCAAGTACTAAGCTATGTATATATTTTAATCAGTATGTGCTGAAAAAAATCATTTATATTTTGTGGGAATGAAGGCAAACTTGCAGAACTTTGGAAAATAACAAAGACATTCCAGGATCTGATCTCATCAGTAGAAGGACATGAGTTCAAAAGTAGTTTTTACAGTTAAGAGAAAAATTTACACTCAGGTGCCCCTAAAACCAATGGCACACAGTTTTTGTAAGACCGCTATTAGGATCATGGATGCAGTCTATGGACAAGGAACAGTGAGCCCTAGCAACCTCACACCTCGCTTCTACATGAGGGTAACCTCTGAATCAGTTCACTATGCCCAAAATCACTGAGATAATCAATCTCAAAAATGGAAGGCACAGTAAATGTTCTCAAAGAGCTTAGAACCTAGATGATAAGATGACTAAACTTGTGCACACACACACACACACAAACACACACACAGAATATAAACCATAGCAACACACTGACAAATACAAAATTGTGTTTTACAAACCAAGTACAAAAGGGGAGGCAGTTTTTAGCTAAACAGTGTAAGAGATCCATTAACTGCTTGAAGTCATCAAGGTAACAATACCAAGTTTTTCCCTTTGACTGATTCTTTTGTTGCACCAAACAAAACTAATTCATCAAACCTTTCTTGTTCCATAGTCATCTCTTTTGTGTCCAGTACTGTGCTAGGTTCTGTGAAGGATGCAAAATAAATACAGGCAGCTCCCAGTTACTGCAAATAATGAATCCCCTGAAGTGGTTGCATGTACTAGAATTCACAATATTTAAAGATACACTTATTTAAAATATGGTAACTGGTTCCAGCCCAATGGAAATATGCAGTGAAAATTGGAATAAAGGTTCATTATTGGCACTTACTGGAACCTTGTTGTACAAGTTATGGTGCCTGGTTATAAAGTTGTTTTGAATCCACTGGGGAAACAAAACACACAAGAAATAGGAATATAATAAAGTACAGTCCTAACTACATTTATGACTCAGAGGTGGGAGACATTTGTATAAATGAAATAGCTGACTGGGCGATAAATAATATGATAAATAAATAAATAAATATGATAAATAAATAAATAGATGATGGGCAGATGATAAATAAATAAATGATAAATAAATAAAAATAAATAATAGATAGCACTTTAAGATTTGCAGAGAACTTCACAAATATCTCATTGGATCCTCACAACAACCCTGAGAGGTAGATGCTACTGTTATCCCCATTTTACAGATGAGGAAACTAAGTGACTTGCCCAGGGTAACAGAGCTAGTAAGGTACAAGTCTTCTTAACTCCACATACAGCACGTTATCCACTTCATTCATAGCATTAACTTGCTACCACTAACAAGTCACTCACCTCTAAGGGAGTATTGTATTAAAAACAAGATACAGGGTATATTGCATCAAGGGTCAGATTTGAAGTCAGGAAGATAAGAATTCAAATCTCATCTCTAGTACTAATTAGTTTTATAAACTATTACTCTTAATTTCTCTATCTATAAAACAAAGATAAGACCTGTAATACCTACCTTACATGGTTGTTGTAGGTAGAACTCAGATTTAGTCCCACACAAAACATTTGCAAACCTTAAAGTGCTAAATAAATACCACCTACTACAATTAATATTACAATTAATAGTAGTAGTTGTCATGGTGGTAGTAGTAGCAGTAGTAGTTAGTAGCAGTAATATTTATTATTCCATCTAGTACATGTCAATTATAAGGAGTGCTATACTGGTAAGAGGGAAGCTAGATATCTCAATGGATAGAGCAATGGGCTTGAAATCAAGATTCATCTTTGTGAGTTCAAATCTGGCCTCAGACATTCACTATCTGTGTGACTCTAGGAAGGTCTCTAAACCCTGTTTGCCTCAGTTGTCCTCATATGTAAAATGAGTTGGAGAAGGAAATGGCAAACCACTCCAGTGTCTTTGCCAACAAAACTCCAAATGGGTGCAGGAAGAGTTATACATGACTGAAAAATAACTGAAATGCTGGTCAGAGGTGGTATGAAAATATAAAAAGTGCTATACAGGACAGAGGCTGTAGGTCATCGGTTTCTGTAGTCAAGGAAGCCCTGGAGTTGAACTGTTTTTATTTATATGTGTATCTCTAGTATTTAGTACAATTCCTGATATACGTTCAGTCATTTTAGTTGTATTCAAGTCTTCATGACCCCATTTGGGGTTGTCTTGGCAAAGATATTGGAGTGGTTTGCCATTTCCTTCTCCAGCTCATTTTACAGATGAGGAAACTGGAGCAAACAAGGTTAAGTGACTTGCCCAAGCTAGTAAGTGTTTGAGGTCAGATCTGAACTCAGAAAGATAAGTATTCCTGACTGGCAGGCACTCTATCCGTTGTACCACTTAGCTACCCAACCTGATGTACAGTACATTCTTAATAAAGGCTTGTTACCTTGTTTCCCCCCCTTCCTATGGCTTCTCTTCTGAGTCATATGCAAGATGACTGTTCCCAGATTCTCTCCAGTTATCTCCACTACTGCAGGGATATCCAGCTCATTGTTCTGCTTCTGACAGCAGCCACAAAGGATAGTTAATTTATGGGACAGAGTAGCAATCACCTTATGAACAAGCTTATTCTCCCTTTATTCCCCTCGATAGACCAAGCAGATCAATTTTTTGGCTTGTGAGAGAGATCCTCTCCATAGGAAGCTGCTCTAGGCACACCCCCAGGCTCTGCTGACTGAGCCTGAAGCAATAATCCTATCACAGAAACAGGGACAGTAATAGAGCAATGGGAACCAGGCAGCCAATTAGTAAATGAAGATTGAGGGTGAGGATGGAACAGGGATTGATCCCTATCTAAAAGTCAAATGGTCCAGGAATTTTATCTAGTGGAGTGAATCTCTTAAATCCTCATTTAGAATAAGATTTTCTTGAGAAAATCCAGCACAGCAGGGCCCAAGCACCTTCTTCAACGTGGAGATTTCTATTTTAAATGTAGCCAGTGGGAATTCCCACTGTATTCCCACAATATTCCCAGTGGGAATGTGGGTTTTTTTCTCCAAGTGGACATCATTATCTCACTCAAGAGGATGTAAAGAGACATCTGTACTCTGCTTTGAGCTCCATGTGAAAAATCAATGGCCTTGACCAGTGATGAGGGGGAAATATCTTTCAAGGGCTCATGCATACTTCACAACTCTCTAAGGAGGTAGATATAACAGTATTGTCCCTGTTTAATAACTGAGGAAACTGAGTCGTGAAGAGGTTAAGTGATTTACATATTGCCATCTGCAGATGGAAAACTGCAACCCACATACAAACAGGCTGGCTAGGTGGTGTGGTGAATAGAGTGTTGAGTTTGGAGTCTTCCTGAGTTCAAATCTGGCCTTAGACATTTAATAACTGTCACCCTGGGTAAGTCACTTAACCCTGTTTACTTCAATTTCCTCATCTATTAAAGGAGCTAGAGAAGGAAATGGACAACCACTCCAGTATCTTTGCCATGAAAACCCCAAACAGGGCCTGGAAGAGTCAGACACAACTGAAATGACTGAACAACAAGAAAAAAAATGCAATTTGCCTGACCCTTAGTTCCATCTCTGCCCACTGTGACCCTCTGTCTTTCAACCCATAGTCTGCACTGGATTGGTGGTGAGTAACCCCAGTGTCTAGTGGAGCCTGTAACTATAAATAACATGAAACTTGCTGATCCACATGAGAATAGAACCTCTGAATTCTGCCTTATTAGCACAGTGCCCTTATCAACAGGCTGGAATGACCTAGACATATGTCAGTATTCAAATATTCTATAAACTATCCATCATACTCTGGATGAGTTTTGAATTCTTACCAATTTGCTAGATAGATGGATGGATGGATGGATATACAGATAGACAGATGGACGGATGGACGGACGGACGGATGGACGGACGGATGGACGGACGGATGGCTGGCTGGCTGGCTGGCTGAGTAATGAGCAGTCAAAAAATACAGGCATATAATTTCTCAGCTCCTCATACTCAAAGAAAAATACTTTAAATCCTCTGGGTTTTTCCCCTTAATGGAGAAAAGGACTACTACCCTTAAGTCTAGGATTCCAGTTAAGAACATCTAAAAATATTTTTCTTCTCACCTTTAAATTACCCACTAAAGTAATTTTGCAATTTGAATATATACATGAAAAATGACTTGGACTTTGAAGGTAACATTTCCAAGACACCAATGTGGAAAATGTGCCTTTGTTTCCATAGAACAAGCAATTGTCTGCTTCCTCCTTCAGGCACAGAGTTGTGCCGCCCCACGTACTTGAAGAGAGGCCATATCCCGAGCTAGAGTCCTTTAGAAGACAATTACCACCAAATCTCTTACTCCTTGAGCTCAGACAGAATATAAATGTACTCTACCAAATCAGCTACCAAAACATATGCAGAGCAATTATAATGACATGAACTGTCTACCTTGACTTAGAACATTTTCATCAAAATTGATGGGCCTTTATAGAGGTATGGTCCTATACTAATGTAGGAAGACTTCTCTTTGGGGAAAAAGGTGGTACAGTTGTCTGTGTATCTTTGCATGGGACTCAAGATAGCCATATCATCTATTCAAGGTGACGAAGGGTAGGGATGTCGATGATGACAACTGGGGCCACATGCAGTGTATTTAAAGGCAAGTGGGCTTCTCCCAGGTTTGAGCACCCACCTTTATTCTCCACTAGAGGGAGCCATCTAGAGGAGAAGTAAAATGGTAGCCTTGGGATAAATGAATAAAGTGGAAGGAAAACAGAATAAGTATTTTTATAGGACTTACTATGTGCCAGGCACAGGGCTAAGCACTCTACAAGGGCACAATTGCTACAAAATCATAGCCACAGACTGTCAGGAACTATATTAAGCAATGTGTGTTCTCTCTCTCTCTCTCTCCTCATACACACATACATGCACACACACACACACGCACATGCACAGACTATGCTGTGTGTCTCAGAGGGTACAAAAATCACAATCCCTATCCTTGAAAAATTCACAATGTGCCAAAAAGACAGAACATTCCCATTTCCAACCTATCCCCAACAATGCAGCTTGTAAGAGATAAGACAATGTGATGTGAATGACATCTACAAGTGCCAAGGTGATGAGGAATAAGAGCGGGAGGGGAACGAGATGCATGAGTCCATAGATGTTCCCTGGAAAAGGTAAATCTTTTAGAATTCTCTCCTCACTTAGTTCGTGACTTTCTTGGCTGTTTGCACTACAGCATTTACTTGTACAATGATTGTTTGCATGCCTTCTAAATAGCCTTCAATCATTTGATAATGATATTCTCTAACTTCCCCAAAAGACCACGTAAGTTTTATGATTTCTACATTCACCTCCCACAGTACAGGATTGTGCCCAGTGGGCTGTTCCACAATGTTTGAGGACTGATTATCCAACTGTGTTAGTTTATCCTCTGCTGATCATATGAGCATGGATTTAGAGCTGGAAGTAATCTTAGATCAGGGATTCTTTTTTTGCGCTTAATAGTATTTTATTTTTTTTCCAATTGCATGTAACAATAGCTTTCAACATTCACTTTTACAAAATTTTGAGTTTCAGATTTTTTCTACCTCCATCCCCACCCCTTCCCCAAGACAGCAGGCAATCTGATATACGCTATACATGTACAGTCATATTAAAAATATTTCCACTTTAGTCATGCTGTGAAAGAAGACTCAAAACAAAAGGAAAATCATGAGAAAAAAAACAAAAAAGGGAAAATAGTATGCTTTGATCTGCATTCAGACCCCATAGCTCTTTCTCTGGATGTGGATAGCATTTTCCATCATGGGTTTTTTGAAATTGTCTTAGATCGTTGTATTTCTGAGAAGAGTCAAATCTATCACAGTTGTAGATCAGGGATTGTTACCCTTTTATGACTCTAGATCCCTCTGGAAGTCTAGTGAAACTTATGGGCCTCTTCTCAAAATAATGTTTTTAAATGTATAAAATATTGTATACAAGATTACAAAGGAAATCTATTATGTTGAAATGGAATTATCAAAATACAAGTTCATAGACCTGAAGTTAAGAATCCCTGCCTGAAAACCACCGAGTCCAACCTCCTTCTTTTACAGATGAGGAAGCTGTGACTCAGAGAAGACAAGTAAGTGACTTGCTCTTGGTCATGCCATCAATGTCAGAGATGAGATTTGAACTTCTGACTCTAAGATCAGCACTGTAAATCTTAAGCCATGGTGAGCACTGCCTATAAGACACCTTGGGGCTTTATGCCCAGATACCTGGTTGACCTTGACTTTACCTCTTAACTCCTGTATGCTTTTTCATCTGTAAAATGGGGAACATACTTTCCAAGGTTGTTGTAAAAATCAAATTAGACAATATAAATAAGGTATACTACAAAATGTAAAAGTCTGTATCAATGCTAGTTATCATCATCATGGCATGAGAGCTTGAGTATCCCCAATAATCAATTCCCCAGTATGTCAGCAGCTTCCTTTTTTTTGGCACTTTCTCTTGTCAGATATTTTTTAGCCATGTTATTTCAAAAGGAAGGGAAGCAGAAGGCAAAGGATGTATCACATACAGTAAGCAAGAAGATGCCTGAAAAAATAGGGAAATGGCAAAGTCTATATGCGAGTAGATAGGCTAGGACACTTCTTTTTCCTGTCCCTGAGCCTTCTGCTTAGTTGACATGTTGGCAAACTAACCTGGAGTTTTAGAAACATGTGGGGTTTCCAAATAGCTATACGCTGTCATGGCAGAGATTCTTTCTGATAATAACCAACACTGCTTAAGGCCAACAGTGGATGCAATCCAGACTAATCATGAGGCCCAAGATGCAAGCAGTTAATAAGACCACAGCAGAGGAGACTGATAGCTATTGTGACTACCATGGGGTAGGTGAGATGGAAGACGATGCTTCTCTGAGTTTCTCTTGACACATTCTGAAACCCAGTTCACCAGACCCAGCCTGAGATACACACACACACACACACACACACACACACACACACCCCTTCACTTAATCTTTTCCATGATGAGCAGGTATGAGTGCTTTGAAACTTTCCTTAGGTACTCCAAATATCTGTGAGTGTAAATCGGATGAGTTTGGAATGACAAAAGGTGGAAAAGTTCCACTCAGGGGTATTTAACTCTTTTTTCACAATGTCTAATAAACTATGGCACCACCATATATTGATTGTGTGTCCTATAAATACAGTGATTGTTCATTTAAACAGGAAGTTTCAGACATGGAGTAGGAACAGAATAAATGATTCCTTATTCTTTTTAATAGTTTTAAACAATATACCACATCCATCCCTTTATCAAAATTGAATTTGGAACAGTGAGAGAAGTGGTTTAGTCAGAGGTAGAAGTACTTAGTGTGCTTGCAGGATGAGCATTCTCATATAGGAGGGCTTCCAATGCTTATGACAGAGAAACTCTGATAAGACCACTTTGTTGGTCATTTGAGAACACTATCTGATGAATAGCCCAGATACTACACTCTCTTGCTGGATAATTAATACAATGACATGCTGACCTTCTGTAGACTTAAGGAAGGCAGTACATTATTAGCCAGTTTGAACTGCTTCTACCACTGCAGTGTCCCAAGTATAACAAGCATCACATGCAGTTCACACGGTAGACAGAACATAGACAAAGATCAAATGAGGGAGAAAAGAAGAGATACTGTGGCAAGAGTTTCCTACAAGCTACATGGTTAAAAGGAAAAAAAACCAGATATATAAAGCACTTGACAACTTAAAAACCTATCTAAATGTATATGTTTATTAATATTTCTAGTATTGTTGTTGTTGTTAGCCTGGGAGTAAGTAAGGAATGTCATACAGGGAAGGAATTTTATTCCCTAAGGCTCTTAAACTGTAGTTAGCAATTTTCCAGATAGAAAGGAATTTAAAGAGAATCTTGATTTCCCTTTTTCCTCTCTATATTGATTGGGGACTTCAGTCAATAACCAAAACACCCAGGTATTTTAAACCAGATCACCAAGGATCCACATACTCCACATAAAAAGGAAATTAATCGGGGATTAAGTTAATTTCCTAGAGCCTTAGAATTCCTGCAACACAGTTTTCCTTGACTGATTGGCTTCCTAGTCTCAATGCTCAGTTATGGTGTCCATCTAATAGGTCAACAGGGAGGCTTCATGGTTCATGTTCAAGATGAAGTCATTTTAGTGATGACTTGCACTGATTTCCCAATGGTGCTGCAAACTGAAAAGAGATCATCATCATCATCATCATCATCACTGTACAGTAAAGGCTGGATTGGGCAGGGGAACACAAAGACCGGCAGGATAAGAGACTTAGAAAATCCTCCTACAATCTCTGAGAAAGTAAAGGAGAAGGGAGAACAAGAAAGATACCACAAAATTGTTGGTTATTTCCTGACCTTTCATGGACAAACAAAAATGAAATTGTCTTCGTAAGTGAAATGGCAATCTATTTCAATTTTCATTGCTAATGAAAACATTGCCATGTGAATAGATAGTTCAAGGCCTCACTCTGTGTCTCTATTTACGTAAAAGAAAATGCCTGGACTGTTGGGAAGGATAGCTTAAATTAAATTTCTGGGTATCACTACTAGAGTTTCACCAATCCATACTAAATTTCGCCTCAAGTTTTTTGACACTTAGAAAATTACTCTTCTATAAACACAGCTTGTATATTCAATTTCACTCTTCATCTCAGTTCTTTATGTTTCAATCTTATTTCATCACCACAGAATCATCATCCTAATGGTTCACATTTATATAGCACTTTAAAGTTTACAAAATACTTCTCAAAATAACCCTATAAAGTTTTATAAAGGATTACAAAATTCTGGACAAATAACCAAAGACTTTAAGGACAAACACAGTGGTGGTTTTTTTATTTTTATTTTCATCACTGGTGTTAAAAGAAAGTATTGGCTTTAGAAAAAAATAGATTTTGAAAGTGAATAACTTTTTAAGAAAATTGTGAGAACAATCATTAGAAAATAAGGTTTTGATTCCAGGATCAGGGCTTCAGGTACAGGAATGGTGGGGGGGGGGGGTGGAGGGGAATGCATCTAATAAGGGCTGGAAAAAAATATATTTGCTCAGAGACTTGTAAAAATTAGTAAGAAACTACTCATAGACAACAGTAAATTCAACTATCACAGAGAGACACTGGAATAAAAATGGAGAGAATAACTAATATATGGGAGGCAATCCATGAAGAGGACAGAAAATGGCTATGACCTCAAAAACTTATAGACTGGAGTATAAAGCATGGGAAGAAACCATCAAAACTAGAGATCTTTACAGAAGGGGATAAATTAAATCTGAGGTATCATTGAGACTTCATGGAATCCAACTCACGCCTAGAATATAGCAAAGGGAATAGCTCATTCAAAAGAAACAAGTTACAAAATAAGAGCGATAGAGCAGCACTTTATATAAAGAAGATGCAATCCTTGTAGAAAATTCATGGAAAAAATATGGTGGACAAATCTGCAGGTGAGAATCAAAACAGGGAGAAGAGAGGAGGTATTGTGATAAAAGTCAGTTATATACCACCTGGTCAAAAGGAAGAAAGTGATGGTAAGTTAGGCAAATAGACTGCAAGCTTGGCATAAAAGCCTGATAAAGTAATTGAAGGGAGTCTTCAAATAAACATGTGCCTGCTGGGGATCTCTTCTCTCTTTTCCTTTCTCATTCTCACACCCTTCTAAAAGCAGAAAAGCTTATATCTATTTTGTGTGCATACCCACAGCAATTATTCCAAACCTCCTTTCCTCAAGCCTCCTGGACCACCAATCCACTCTCCTCAGCAAAGAAACTGACCTCCTACTTTACTAGAAAAAGAAGTAGCCATCTATTGTGAGTTTCCTCTTCTTCAGAACCCTATAATTCAAAAACCCTCAATATTATTCTTCATTCTCTATTTCTTTTTTTCTGATTAAAAAAAGGGGCTATTTCTTCCAAGGCTAACCAGCTTCTACATACTCCCTTGATCTAATCACCTCCCATTTATTTGCTCTGGGATCTTGACTCATTGATCATCCTTTCTCCCTCTCCCCCCCCCCCCACCAAATGCTCATCTCTTCTCTTCCACTGGCTCCTTCACTGCTGGCAAGTTAATGTCACACAAAAATTAGTTGAAGGAATTAGGGATGTTTAGTCTGACAGGAGGTGAGACACTATAACCATCTTCAAATATCTCAAGGGCTCTCATGTATAAGAGAGGTCCAGAGAGCAACACCAGGGCCAATGGGGAGAATTTACAGAGAAGTAGGTATAGGGTCAATATAAAGAAAGACTTTTTAAAGGTTGAATAATCTAAAAGTAGAATTTACTTCCTCAATAGGCAACAAGTTATCCATCTGTGAAGGTTTTTACACATGGTAACTGGATAGTTATTTGGTCTGTTTAGGGAAAGATTGGACTTACGACATCTCAGGTCTCTGAGACACTATGACTCTTTTTTTAAAAATTTATTTTATTTTATTCTGAACTTAAGAAATAAAAAAAATTTCCATAACATAAAGATGATGGTACAGGAAACTGCAAATCTATTATATACTACTTGTTATTCCTTTTAAATACATGATAAAGTTATAGTGTAAATTTCTTTTATTATTTTTTCCTTTTTTCTACCCTCCCCTATCCTAGAGATGGCTATCATTAGACACAAATATGTAAACATATGTAAAACCATTCTATACATACATGTATTTATCATTTCTTTCTCTGGATGCAGATAGTGTCTTCCTTCATATATCCTTTGTAGTTAATTTGGGTATTCATAACCATCAAAATGAAAGCCACTCAAAATTTTTCTTAAAACAATATTGTTGTTACTATTCACAATATACTCTTGGTCTGGCTCATTTCACTCTTCAATATTTTTGCAAGTCTATCCTATATGATTCTATGTGGGTAGTACAAATACCTATTACCCTGATTTTACATGGGCAGAGCAGGAACCAAAGTTTAGGTCTTATGACCAAGTTTATCGGACTTTCCACTATGTAAACTGTGAAGTCCTCTCTAGATATAAAGAAAGATGGCAAGGAGGAGGAGGAGGATGGGGATGAGGATGGAGATGAGAATCGCAGTAATGATGAAAAAAAACCAAGTCACTAAAAGAGTATAAGGCTATAGATGAGGCACACTTCTGATCTTGAGGAAAGTGAAGTCAATACTTAAAAATGACATTTAAAAATTACAGAAAGCATGCAGAAGCACAAATAATAAAGTATGCACATCATTCCTTAAGGAAAATGGCAGAATAAAGGGGAGACCACGGTAGATTGGAACAAATTGAAGTATTCTTGTTGACTGCCTTCTGAGTCAATCAATAATTTTTGTTTTTGCAACGAAGGAAGAATTTTCAAAAGGACCAACTCACACAACTGCCCTCAGCCCTGATGTTAGAGCAAACGAGGAAAGGATCAGAGAGCCTTCCACAAGCCAACAACACTTTCCAAAGAGATAGCCTGCAACTGTCTGTCTGTCTGTCCATCAGCCAAGCTGACCTACTCAAATTGGGATGAGTTAGAGACAAAATGAGTAGAATCAGGCAAGTCTAGCGACTGCATTTTCACTGGCTAAGAAACAAATTAACTCAGAACACACACACACGCAACATTAGGAAGTTCTTGGGAGAGCTACTGAGGAGAATTCTGGCATTAAGAGGCTTCCACAAGCTTTCTCCAGCAGCTTTCAAACAGCTGGGAAGGTTTGGCTTTTGTTTTTAGGTCCCAGAGAAAAGCTCAGTTTTTTTTTTAATTCAAGCCATATTAATATTAATGTTCAGGCTGTTTTGCCCATTATTTCAGATCTCCATCCAAAATACCAAGAAGGCTTCCTAGGATGCAGTTCCTATATGGCAAAGAGTCATCAAGCATCATTCAGAAAATATATGCCCATTTTTAGATTTCTAGTAATGACTGTTTGTACTTTCCAGTACAATGGCATTGGAAGCTCCTAAAATGACTTATGAACATCTAATTAAACCCCATAGGTCTCTCTATTCTCTAATGTATGTCTCCAAACCAAGAAGTAAAAATTTTAAGATCACATAAGCTTACAAATATATTTCACTTCCATTTGCTCGAAAGCAAGTCATTTCTATTTTGATTTATCCAAGGAAAAACTCAGCTTTCAAGTTCTTATTGATTCTGTCTGTCTACCCTGCTGAGTTTTCATGTGTCGGCATAAACAGGATTCTTTATTGTCAGGCCCAAGCAATTTCATTCACTTCCAAAGATGATTCTCAAATCTTTGTGTCTTTGAGCTCCAGGCCTGTACCTTCACCTGTGTATCCAATCTTACACTCCAAGTGTCTAAAACGGATGTTAACACCTTTTTTCTTAAATTTATTTTTTCTCTTAATTCCCTAGTATCCTTTATTTTCATTGTAGCCGTTAGTCCCTAAAATTCCACATCCTCGATGTCTATCACATTTATTTTGGTTTTACTTGCCTCTATACCTAGCCTCTATTTAATGATAAGACTTTTAAACCATGGGTTCATCATTCCCTAATAATTTCTCCCTCACCCTCGACCTTCTGCTATTCCCTCCATGCTGAACTCTCTGCATTCAATTACTTGTTCAGCTATGGATTGGACAAGACAGTCTCTAAGGTCTCTTACAAATCTGAGAATCTGTGATTATTTTTCCTCGGCTTCTGAACACTGATGGAAAAAGTCACGAAACCACACTAATTTCATTCATTTAAAATTCATACCACTTACCCTCAGCTAAGCCTTCCCTGCTGGATATTTTTATGTGTTTCTGTTAGACTACCTTTCACTTTCCCCAAAGTAGCTTTTCTTGGCCTTTTTCTCTCATCTCAAACCTGTCCCCAATAATCTCAGCAAATTATTTTGCCTACTACTTAACTTTAAAAATTGAGGCCATGAGGAACATGAGGTTCCTCCATCATCACCTCTGCCTTCCTAGGTCAAAAATTCCATGCATCTTGCCCACTGTTCTCCTCCTCCCTGTCTCAGAGAAAGAGACGGTCATTGTCCTTTCCAAGGATTACCAGCTAAAAACAATAATTTGTGGTTCAGTCATTCAGACTCCGGTTTTGGGCTTTTCTTGAAAAGATGCTGGAGAGGTTTGCTATTTTCTTTTCCAGCTCATTTTACAGATGAGGAAACTGAGGCAAACAGGGTGAAGTGACTTACCCAGGGTCACACGGCTAATAAGTGTCTGAGGCCAGATTTGAACTCAGGAAGAGGAGGCCCAGCTCTCTGTGCACTGCACCACCTAGCTGCCCACAACATAAACAACAATAATAGCAGGCATTTATATTGTGCCCACTATCTGCCGGGTACTGTGCCAAGTATTTTACAGTGATCTTACTTGATGTTCACAATGACCCTGAGAGGGAGGTGCTAGTATTACCACCGCTTTACAACTGAGAGAAATGAGACAAACAGATGTTAAATGACTTGCCTGAGGTCACACAGTAAGTGTCAGAGGCAGAATTTGAGTTCAGGTCCTCCTACTACCAGATCCAGTGCCAGATCCAATGAGCCATCAAACTGCCTCTACCATAGTCTCCCCCTTCACTCTTGTCAATCAATGACCCTTTCTCTCCTAAATCTCCAATCTTTCCCCTTCTCTACACACTTTTCCTTCTGCTAACAAAAGTTGCAGTCCACTGTACATTCTATGAGACAAAGTCAGGGAATGTATAGAAAGGTCTTTAGATGCCCTCTTAAGTCCAGTAATGATAGCCTGTCAGGGACCTTACAATACTGACCAATTTGACTTTGGTAATGCCACTTATTGGATTAGCACCTAATTAGGACATTAGAAAATGTCCCTGTGAATCTACGAAACAGACAGCAAATGAGGGTGGGTTGGATGCCAGTTTTATTCACAATCATTGCGATGGTCACCTTGACACTGACAACTAAAGAAGGAGGGGCACTCCTTTATATAGAGATACCACAAGATAGCCAGGTACACAGAAATAAATCAGCAGTGCCAATGCCTCACCCTAGGAAACTGCTTCTGCACAGTTGGCACTCAACACTAAAGCTGACATACCACAAACGAGTCAAAACTGGAGTGATGACATAAATACTTTCATTATGAATCAATACTATTTCATACCAAAATCTCCTCAGTTAGTGGCAAAGGCTCTCAAATTGTTTTTTATCAGTTAAGCTTCATCAAACACCTACTGTGTGCCAAGCACCATGTTAAATGCTGGAGAGACAATGAAAAGCCAAAGGCAGTCTGTACTTTCCAGAAGCTCACCGTGTAATGAGGAATTCAAGCACTCTCACCTCCAAGTCACAGGATGATGCATTGTTGACCCCTTCAGGGAGTCATAAAATATAACTTCATCCCTGAGTTGAGATTAGATAAAGTAAAAGATGAAGTTGAGGAACTTCTAAAACGTGACAAAGGAAAAATGTTAGAGACTCTGATATGTTGCTAGACTTAGAAGTCAAGAAGACAGGAGGTCAAATTCTGCCTGAGATACCTAGTGTCTATGTAACCGTAGGCATGTCACTTGACCACTCCCAGCTTTAATCTCCTCATAGGTAAAATGGACATGATCATAACACCCATCCCACAGGACTATTGCAAGAATAAAACAACATATGTAGGCTTGCTTTGCAAACCTTAAGTCAATCATTTTTCAGTCACGTCTGACTCTTCATGACTGCATTTGGTGTTTTCTTGGCAAAGATACTAGAATAGCTTGCCATTTCTTTTTCCAGCTCATTTGACAGATGAGGAAACTGAGGCAAACAGGGCAAAGTGACCTGCAGAGGGTCACACAGTAAGTGTCTAAGGCCAGATTTAAACTCAGGAAGATGAGTCTTCCTGACTCCAGGCTTGGGACTCTATCCACATAAATGTTAGCTATTATTGTGACTGTTGACATTGTTATTGTATTGACGAACTTAGGTCATGTGGAAACAGATTGAGGTAGATAATTCTCTCTATCAGCCTATATGTTAGAGTTGTTCAAGGATACTTCTAGTGAGCCTACACAAAATAAGCTTACATCTTAACACTTCAGTTCGACTACAAAAAGCTGTTATGTTCTGTACATGTGCCATGGTCCATTGAACTCTAATATAAAAGAATATTAATAGGTTAATGACTTGTCCCAGGATAGTTTCTACCTGAATTCCATCAAATAAGAAGAGAACAATTATTTATATAGTAATCCATAGTTTACATAGTGTTTTAAAAGTTCAGAAATAATTTTACATACATTACCTCACTTTATACTATGAAACCCTCTGAAATAGATACTTCTGGTATTTTTATGACCATTTTATGGGTAGGAAAACTAAGATTCTAGAGCAGCTTGCCTAGGTTCACTGGTATTCATAAGCATCAGAGTCAAGATTTGAACCCAGACCTCTCCTGACTTCAAGTCCAAATTTCTGTCTGCTATATTATTTTGCAGGGGTTCTCCAAGTGAGGTTTTGGATTCTTAAAGTCTTCCTCAGACTCTTTCAGGGGAGTTCATGAGGTCAAAATTTTTTTTATAATAATACTAAGATATTTTAGTTTCTAATGCAGTATCAATTCAATATCATACATTTTTTAAAAAGGTCTCTGGGAGGACTTCAATTTTCTCTTTGACTTTTTAAATTTTTTTCCAATTTTTAAAGCATTTTTATTTAAAGTTTTTAAATTCTATTCCGCCCTCTCCTTGACCTTTCCCCTCCGTGACGCAGTAAGCAATTATGTAAAACATTCCCATATTAGTCATTTAGTACAAAAAGTCTCCAATAAAAGAAAAAATTGAAAGAAAACAAGAAAGTGAAAAAATAGCATGCTTCAGTCTGTATTCAATCAATATCATTTCTTTCTTTGGAGACAGGTAGTATGCTTTATCATTAGGCCTTTGGGATTGTCTTCAGTCACTGTGTAGCTGAAAATAGTTAAGTCATTCACAGTTTATCAAACGATATTGCTGTTATTGTGTATGATGTTTTCCTGGTTCTGTTCACTTCATGATGCATCAGTTCATGTACGTTTTTCCAGATTTTTCGGAAATCATTCTGCTTGTCATTTCTTATAGTACAGTAATATTCCATTACAATCATATTCCACAGTTTGTTTAGTCATTCCCCAACTGAAGGGCATCCCTTTGATTTTCAAATTTTAGTCACCACAATAACAGCTGTTATAAATATTTTTGTACAAATAGGTCCTTTTCACCTTTTTTGGATGTCTTTGGGATATAGTTCTAGCAGTGGTCCCATAGTGATTTTTAAGACCTTGTAAAGGAATACTGAGACAAAAAAAGGTTTGAGAACCACCTACTTATATCTTCCTTAACATAAGACACTTTCCCTGATCTCTTCAGACCCTGATCTCCTTTTTTTCCTTTTCACTGTCAAACTTTTGATAAGAGTATTTTGTAATCAGTTTAGTTCATCAATATTTATCCAATACCTATGATGTTGGAGATACAAAGAAAGATACAAAGAAAAAATGTAAACAGTCTCTGTCCTCAAGATACTTATATTCTTGGAGAAGGGGAGATGTAACTGAGCAAATATTCATTTATATTTATATATACACATATATACACATACATATGTATACATACACACAAAGAAGATATAAAATTATTTAAGATAAGGAGACATTGCTAGAGAGGTTCAAGAAAAGTCACGAGGATGAGGGGACAATAAAGATGAGTTTTGAAGGGCACTGGGTATTCTAACAGATAGAGTTGAGAAGGTAGAGCATTTCAAATATGGGGGTACGAGTTCAAAGGCAAACAATAAGAACCTGGAATGTTCTATTCCAGGGACGGCAATTAGCGTACTATAGCTAGATCACAGAATATACGGAGGGAAACAAAGTATAAGAAAAAGGTAAAGGTAGGAAGGCACCAGGTTGTAAAGGGCTTGAAAAGCTATATAGCACAATATTTGATCCTAGAGATAGTAGGGAGCCACTAGAGTTTCCTAAGTAGGGGAGTGACATGGTCAGACCTGAAACTTAGAAAATCACTTTGGCAACTAAGTTAAAAACAGATTTGAGGAAGGGAAGACTTAGAGCAGCTAGGTGGTGCAGTTGATAGAGCGCTGTGGTTAGAATCAGGAGACATCTTCCTGAGTTCAAATCTGGCTTCAGACACTTACTAGCTGTATGACTCTGGGCAAATCACTTAACCTTGTTTGCCTCAGTTTCCTGTCTATAAAATGAGTTTGAGAAGGAAATGGCAAGTCACTCCCCTATTTTTTCCAAGAAAACCCTAAGTAGGGTCACAAACAGTTGGAAAACATCAACTCACTCAGTATCTTTGCCAAGAAAACCCCAAGTGGAGTCATGAAGAGTTGGATATGATTGAAAGGAATGAAGGGAGAGACTTGAGGCACACAAATCATAAGGTCAAAGGATCAGAGATTTAGGGCTGGAAAGCCATTGAGTCCAAATCCCTCACTTTTCAAACAGGGAAACTGAGGAGGGAGTTGAACCCAGGTCTTCCTAACTCCAAGTGTAGTATCCTATGCCTCTACAATTAGAAGGTTATTTCAATATTCCAGGCAGGAAGTGATGAGGGCCTATATTATTAGGGTGGTGGCTGTGTGGAGAGAAGGTAACATCTACAAAAGATGTTATGAAGGTAAAAGCAAAAAGATTTGACAATAGATGGTATATGTAGGGCAAGTGCATGTGAGAAGTCCAAGATTGACCTTAAAAGTTGTTGTTGTTCACTTGGACCAATGACTCCATGAGGGTGGCATCTTGACTTGGGAGTGAATTAGATTTAAGTGAGTCAGAACTGTGCAAAGTCATCAGACAATGGCCAAGGATTCAGTGGATGACCTTGACCTTTCTAAATTAAGGTCTTTCCTAGATCTAAGTTTATCTGAGGCAACTCTAAATGACTAGGTTAGAATTGACCTAATTTAGCATCACAACAATATCAATCTGGGAGGGGAAGACCCTCAAAGTTTCTGACCAGAATCAAAAATAACTGCTATGTACTCTCATTCTAAGCCAACAAAACCTAAGCAATGAGCCATGGAGGCTTGGGCTGAAGGTTATAGTGATAGAAAAGTTGAGAAGACATGAGAGTTGGAGAATATAAGATACTTCTATTTTGGACATGTCGAGTTTGAAATGCTTATGGGACATTCAGTTGAAGATGTCTAAAAGGCAAGTGACAGAGGGCCTGGAGCTCAAGAGAGAGAGAGGACTGAAAATAAAGATATGGGAATCATTTGCATCAAGATGATAATTGAATGTGTGGGAGTTAATGAAATCATCAAGTGACATGGCATAGAAAGAAAAGGTAACCCAGGACAGAGTCTTGTGGGATGGCTCTCATCCAGCAATAGACACTGAGAAAGATCAGCCAGAAAGCAGGAGGAGACCCAAGAGAGAAAAGTATCATAAAAACCTAGATGGTAGAGAGTGTCCAAGAGGAAATGCTAACATGCAGTGCCAAAGACCAAAGGTACAGCAAGCAAGATAAAGATCGAGAAAAGACCATTGGGTTTAGCGACAAAAAATCTCTGATAACTCTTCAAGGAGAAGTTTCAGTTCAATGATGAGGTCAGAAACCAGACTGCAAAGGGGAGAGGAAGTGGAACACTGAATGTAGACAGCTTTCTCAAGGAGATTTTAGCCACAAAGGTGAAGAGAAATAAAAGATGATTGCTAGCAGGGATGATCACATCAAGAGAAAGTTGTTTTTCTTGTTTTTTATTTTTAAAGAATGGGCATCTTTGTAGGCAGAATCAAATAATCCAGGAGACAGGGAGAGAGTGAAAACATAGAGTGGGGATAATTGGGGGAGCAGGTTACATATGATCTATCTGACTCTTTGTAGACTGAGTGGAAGAAGCTAATAAAAAGGGAGAAGCAAGAGAGACTAGGAAAGAAGAGAGAAGGAGGAAGACAGAGGCAGAGAGATAGCAAGCACCTATGTGTCAGGCGCTGTGCTAAGTATTGGGGATATAAAGAAAGGTAAAGGACAATTCCTGCTCTCAAGGAGCTCAGTCTAATTCTTGCAAATAGGAATGAATAAACATATATTGGAAAAAGCAGAGGGAAGGCACTAGCAGAGAGGGAGGGAAGAAAGGAAGGAGAGAAACAGAGATAGGGAGAGACAGAGGGATAGAGACAGGAAAAGAGAGACAGAGACAGACAGACAGAAAGACAGAGACATAAAGACAGAGAGCGACAGAGACAAAGAAAGAGAAAGAAGAGAGAGAGAAACACAGATACAAAGAGACAGAAATGAAAAGAAAAGAGAGGGAGACGGACAGGCAAACAGACACAGATGTAGTGAGACAGAGACAGAAAGAAAAGACAGGGGGAAAAGGAGGGGGAGAAAGAGAGAGAGAGAGAGAAAGGAGAGAGAAAGAGAAGGAGAGAGAGAGAAAAAGAGAGAGAGAGACAAATATTGAAGGAGGGATGTCCTGGGAAAAAATAGTTGGGAATGGAATCAAAACCCGAGGTGGAGGGGTTAGCTTTGAGAAGAAAGACCACTTTGATCCTGGAGGAAAAGAGGCAAGGATAGGACACAGCTTTGAGGTTTAGCAGTAGGGAGATGGGGGAGGTCCCTAGCTGATAATTTCCATCTTGCTGAAGTCATCTAACTGAGAGAAATATATAATGGGGGAGGGGGCTTAAGATGAGAAGAGGTTTGTAAAAATCAATGTAGGGAATGGAAGAGATAGTTAGTTAATGAGGTGAATAATTGGATTGCTGTGTAGCCATAATGACACAGTTGAGGTTACATAGCATGAAATTGTAATGGACTCTTTAAGGACAGTTTTGTGACTTGCAGTAGAACTTGCTGCTTTAGAGATACTCAAATGATTTTTGATCTTCATTAATTTGACTATTTCCTCCAGTGATACATATATCTCAACCCACCCATGCCTGCCCAACTCTTGTGACTTTTTTCTGTGTTTTCCCACAAGTTTGCCACGGGGATCCACCCAATGTGCTAAGAGGTCTTCCTCTATAGCTCCTGATAGTGAGGGAATATGAGCTTCAAGAGAGCAGGGATTGTTGTGTTTATTTTCCTCTGCATCCCCAGAGCCTATCACCATGTCTAGTTCATAATAGGCATTTAAGAAATGCTTGTTGGTTGATTGATCTCAGTTGAATACTGTGCCTCTCCACCTGCCGATGATCGCCCTGACCACATGACTAGTCTATCTTCTTTCCAGCATTTATTTCCCTGATGACATCCTTACTGTTACTCTTTGAAGTTCCTCATTTCTTAGAAATTGCAGCCCGCTCACGCTCAACATATGTTTTACAACATTGCCCTCTGTGTGACATTCATTTTCAGTTCTTCAGAGACTGATAGGTTCCCTGTCTCATGGCTTTACAAAAGCATTGATACTGGTGTTAAATATTGGTATTAAAAAACATAGCCTTTTGCTTCTGGGACGAGTTGGGAGATTCACAATTTTCTAAGGACAATTCAGCTCACTCTCTATCTTGTGTTTAATCTTGGGGCTAACATGTTATCCGTTTGTAGTATTTTGTCTCAGATGTCCCCTCCCCACCAACATCATCCACATTAGTTACTTCTATAGAGAAGGGATCCAACCATCTCTACCAAATACCAACAACTTCCACTAGAGAATGGGCAAATCAGCCTAGCTGAAGCAATGAGGAACACTGAGGGAAAGCCGTGAAGTAGTATGTATCAGGCAAGTAAAATTATTGTTAAGACCTAAATGATCATCTCCTCTAAGACTCAGATGGTGATAAGACCAGAGTTCTGAACCTCAAAGCCCTGGCAATAGAAGCATCCTGAAGACCAGACTCCCAAAGTCATCATTTAGGGGAGAAATCACTGTGGGGAAAGGGCCTATGTTCCCTGATACTACCAACACTAACTGCTGAACAACTGTCATCAAAGGATGTGTAAGAAAGAGCTCTAGGAGGAGTAGTCTTTGCCCCCAAAGTCCTTAGCACAGTCAAACAGTTCGATATCAAAATCTGATATGAGAGGAAATTACACTAAAGATGCGCATTACCATCAGCTTTGCCATTGCACCCTAAAGACAATGAGATCTTTCCATCTGTCTAAATCTTATATATGTATTATCTTCCTAAGGATAACATGAGGAGAACAGGGACTATCTCACTTTCCTAATCCTCCTAATTAAGCCCAGTGCTTTGCATATAGTAGGGGCAGTGAGGTGGTGTAATAGAGCACCAGGCCTGGAACCGGTAAGATCTGAGTTCAAATTTTTTTTTTAATAAAAGAAATTGTATTTACTTAAAAGCATTCAGAATGTCGTATTCAGTTAACAGAACAACATTTATTTGATATGCCGTGTCAAAGACAATTGAAGATGAAAATGAACCATATACAACTAATTTGTGCTGTGTGCCAACAAGAACCTGGTTTAAATTTCCATGCCAATTTACAGTCCCCATACTGTACACGCAAGGTTAGTGGCTATTGAAAATACCACTAAAGGACAGGGCTCTCTAAAGACACATTCAGTAGTATGTTAACTATACCAAAAAAAAAGACACTGTACAGTTTAAAAATAAATCTTACGCAGCCTTACATTTCAATTTTTTTTTCCTTTAAAAGGAGTGAGTGGTGTACAGGGGGGTTAAATGCTTTATAGACAAGAAAAAAACTGCTCTAGAACCAACTTATTCATTGTCATTATCATCTTCTTCAGCCTCCTCATCATCTTCATCCTCCTCCTCGTCTTCTTCTTTATCTTCCTCCTCCTCCTTCTTTTTCTTGCTTTTTTCAGCCTTGACCCCTCCTCCCTTTTTACTGACATCAGGTTTTCCTTTAGCCTGGTATGCAGCAATATCCTTTGCATATTTTCCTTCAGTTTAGCTGCCTTCTTTTCATAAGGTTGCTTGTCATCTGCAGCAGTATTATTCCACATTTCTCCCATTTTTTTGCCACATCTCCAGTGGAATACTCCCCTTTGATTTTTAGATGATACTCAGAGAGGAATAAGAAAGATGCCGAAGGAGGCCTCTTGGGTGCATTGGGATCCTTAAACGTCTTTTTTGTTTCTCCTTTAGGCAGTATGTAGGTTTTCATTTCTCTTTCATAATGAACCTTATCAGCTTTTGCCATGTCCTCAAATTTTCCTTTCTCTTTAGTAGACATTGTCTTCCACTTTACTGAGCATTTTTTAGAAAATTCTGAGAAATTCACAGAAGCATCCACGTGCTTTTTCTTGCGCTCCTCTCAGCAGGTTTGCACGAAGAAGGCATACAATGACATTTTTCCTTCTTGGCTTCTTAGGATCACCTTTGCCAATTTTGACAACTTTCTTGCCCTGGAGCTGTCTCTATGGAGCTCAGTGTACTGGAATGGTTGTGAGAGCGCAAGCCAGACCTTGAGTTCAAATTTGATCTCAGACACTTACTAGCTATGTGACCCTGGACAAATTACATAACCCCTACTTGCCTCAGTTCCTCATTTATAAAATGAGGACATCCTGCAGAAGGAAATAGCAAACCACTCCAGTATCTTTGCCAAGAAAGCCCAATGGAAAGAGTCAGACATAACTGAATGACTGAACAATTGCACAGAGTAAAAACTTAGCTGCATTTTCTTTTATTCATTCAGAGAGTTCATGAAAGGAATACTATGTAATTTACCTGCAAAGGTAAATTGGAACTAGGTCGTGAAGGGTTTTAAATGCTAAACTGAGTTAATATTTGATTCTAGAGCTAATATGGAGCCATTGGAGTTTATTGAGTAGTAGAATGACATGGTCAAACATATGCTTTAGGAAAGTCAACCACTCTGGTAGTTGTGTGAAGGATAGACTAGAGTAGGGAGAGACTTGAGGCTGGAGACCCAGTTAGAAGGCTGTCATAATAATTCAGGCAAGAGGTAATTAGGGGGTGAAGAAAAGGAAATATATATGCAAACCCAAATGTAGAATGGGCTGCCTCAGGAGATGCCTCACTGGAGTCTGTGGGATATGTGTGAGCACTGTCTTCAATAGTGGATGACCTTATTGGGAATAGTGCTTTAACCAATATTATCTCAGCTGATACAACAATCCTGGGAGGTAGGCACTGTTATAACCCCCATTTTATAGTTGAGGAAACTGAGGCAGACAAAGGTTAAGGGACTTGCTCAGGGTCACATAGCCAGTGAGTGTCTGAGGTTGAATTTGAATTCATGTCTTCCTAACTCCAAGCCCAGTGCTCTATCCACTGCACCACCCAGTACCTATCTGAATAGGGAAGAGTAGGGCTCAGTTTCCTGGAGGTTAGTAAGATGGAGGAAGCATGGATCAGTGAGACAGCAAGATAAGTGTATAGCGGTGTCAAAATCAAATAGAAATAGAGACAGTTAAACGTATATAAGGATCCCTGCCAGCCACATATTGACTTAGAAAACCATATAACAATATTATCTATGTTTTATTTATTTATTTATTATTTTTATTTTATTATATTTAGCTATTTATTTATTCATTTTTTTAATTATATATTTCCAATTACATTTTAATCTGGTTCCAGAACACCTTGGAATCTTGTGGGCTCTGTGCTTGACACGTCTGGCTAGTGTTAGGAGTAAAGAATGAAGGAATGAGGAATCTTGCCTCAGACATTCGTCAGTCGAGTGTCCCTCAGTGACTTCTTTAACCTCTCCCACTCAGTGAGGCAGGGTTGCCTAGTGGATAGTGTAGTGGACATGGAGTCAGGAAGACATGAGTGTGAATTCTGCCTCAGTTACACCAATCATTTAACCTTTCTCTTTGTTACTCAGTTTTCTCATCTGTAAAATGAGGGGGTTCAATGAGGTGGCTTATAAACCAGCTCTACTTTTGTCCTTACTATGCGTCATGCACTGTGCACCCTTATTTTCCCTTTCTGTAAAATGGTTGTAGCTGCTGCTGTTCAGTCATCTTTCAGTCATGTCTGACTCTTCATGACCCCACTTGGGGTTTTCTTGGCAAAGATATTGGAATGGTTTGCCATTTCTGTTTCCAGCTCATTTTACAGATGAGGAAACTGAGGCCAACAAGGTTAAATGACTTGTCCAGGGTCAAACAGCTAGTGTCTTAAAATGCAAGTCTTCCTGACTCCAGACAAAACGCTCTATCCCCGTGCCACCTCGCTGTCAAATAGGGAATAATAATTGCATTTATATCTTAGGGTTGCATGAAAATCAAAAGAAATAATAAATGTTAAGTATTTTGTAAATCTAAAAGCGCAACATGAATGTCAGCTATGTTACTGCTGCTGCTACGTCTGCTCTTATTGCTACTGTTGCTATTATTTTATCATCATCAGGAGTGGGAGAATTGGGTGATGAAAGACCTGGAAATCCCTGAAGTATCCAGCACGTTGCCTTCTATACAGTAGGTGCTTAACATATGTCCGTAGAATTGACCTGAATTAAATTAAACTAAATTCAAGGACTTTTAGAGTCATCTGTTATGTTTCACAGAAGGAAAACATAAACTAAATAAAGCACATTTAAAATAGTATCAGCTCGGCTTAAGATGGCACTAAATTTTCATAAGAAATAAAACCATCTCTCCTTCTGTGGAGTAAATTTCAGAGCACAGTTACAGAAAGAGGAGCACTAGACTTTCTGCCAGGTACCCCCAGAATGTTTCCTTCACTGTCTGGCTTTTTTTTTTTGACTTGGAATCTGAAGAATGTCCAGACTCCCAGACACACCTATATCCAAATGTACATGTAAATGTACCAACAAAACATATCCTAAAGACAGATGACATATATGTGTATATCTATGTTAATAGACAGAGATACATATATTTGTTACTGAGGCCATGATAAGAAAATGACGAAGTATTTTAAAAAGAAGGGGGGCAATTCTTCTCTTTTCAAGCTCAAGATTTCCAAGCAGAACTCTCTGTTCAAGAGGGAAATACTCAATTAAGAAGTATTTATTGAGCACATACTGTGTGCTCCATATTGTTAGAGGCCTTGGGAATACACAGCAAAGTAAAAATAGTCTTTCCTCTCAAGAAGTTTAGATTGTCAAAGAATCATAGATTTGGAGCTGTAAGGTACCTTAGGAAGCCATGAAGTTCAACCCCCTCATTTTACAAATAAGGAAACTAAGGTACAGAGAAGGTTTTGTTTGTTTATTTTTGTTTGTTTTGTTTTGTACTTTAACAAATCTTATAGGGATTGACATTTAGAATATTGAATATTTAGAACAATGAATATTGAATCCAAGGAGAAAAAGGATAAATTTTCTCAGGTGCACTGTGCAGGATGCTTCCCATTCTATAGACACTTTCAACTCAGTCCAGTCTTTGCTGTCACTTAATGTATGGGCTTACATTGGTCATTCTTAACCTAGGGATTCTTAACCTAGGGTCCATTAATTTGGTGTTTTTTTAAAAAATATTTTGATGATTGTATTTAATGTTAAGAGTTTCCTTTGTAATCCTATTTCATTTTATAAATATTCAGTCATAAAATTTTCATTTTAAAACATTATTCTGACACCCTAATCTGCTTCTCCTTGTGTATTTTGTGTATTAGATTGTGAAGGAGATAACCTAGAAAGTGTTAATGGTTTCCACTTTAAAGGGTATAGTTTATCTAAATTCTTTACTGTCTTTTTATTGAGGTGGATCAATTACTCTATTTTTTTCCTTGATGATTTGGAGTTGTAAGAGCTCTCCAGCTGTTTCTTAATAAAATTTTGCAGAATAGAAAAATCAGTACAAACAAAAAACCCATTATACTGAAAAAGGGTTCAAAGTCAACGGGGTCCATGACAAAAATGGTTAAGAACCTCTGCTCTGTGTGGAAGGCACTCATTTATATCACATTGTTATATAAAAATTGATACACACACTTGTCATCTTGCTGGAGGCAAGCCTCACTTTGTACAAGGGGAGAATGTTTATGTTTTACATTACATCTTTATAAATTTTACCCTGAACAAGTGACTTAATGTCTCCGTTCCTCAGTTTCTCTATCTATAAAATGTTGGAGTTGGACACAGTGGCCCCTTCCACTTCTAATTCTATGATCCTATAAATTCAAGAGGCAGTAATGGTCAAGGGCTAGCCTTGGAGTCAGGAAGACTTGAACTCTAGCCCCTAGCTGTGTGAACATAGGTAGGTCACTTACCATTTCACTTCCCCAGGCAACTCTCTAAGTATGTAAATTACACAGGAATTTGGTGAAGGTATGTCTGTCCTCCACCACTGCTAGTGGAGTTAAGCTAAGCTGAGTCATGCTTTCCTGTTGAGTTCTTTATTCATTTTGCCATCATTTCTGAAATTCTCTTTTATATGGTGGTAACTAGGTGGCCCTGGTATCAGGAGGACATGAGTCTACCTCCAATCTCAGACACTTACTAACTGTGTGACTCTGGGCAAGTCACTTAGCCCTGGTGGCTTCAGTTTCCTCATCTGTAAAACAAGTTACAGAAGGAAATGACAAGCCACTTGAGTATCTCTGCCAAGAAAATCTCAAATGAGGACCCAGAGTGCTGGACAAGACTGAAAAACAACTGAAGAACAAAAGGTAGTCCTGTCACATTAAAGCTTCAAATTCTCCTTTCCCTAGATCCTTAATACAATTTGTGAACCCATCCTTTAAAAGCACTTCGAGAATTGGCTATTTTAAGGAAATTTGTGGTGAACCTATTTGTAAAATGAGAATTTTTCTGGCAAGATGAATGATTATGTGGGTTTAGTTCAGAATCTTGTATATATGATTTTCCTAAAAAGGGAAGGGGGTGCTGCTTATTTTTTACTCCAGCACATGTTTACACAGGATGACCGAAATCCGCTTCCTACACCCTACAAAAGAATCAGAAGCTTTGCTCCATGTCTCCTCACTCCCTGAGGACTAGGCATCTGAACCATGAGGGATCGGGAAGGAGACTGACTTCATCATTTCAGTAGATTTATTGCCCAAAAAAATTCATGCCCACACAGAATGCCTTTCATTCCCACCAACAAGCAAACTGTATTAGCCTTTATGTATGCAAATCCTCCCTGTGCCAGTTTAAACAAAATAAATGACTAACACTGGCATGCAAGTACAAACAACTGAGTTCCTCTTTGATCTCTTTGAATCTCTGGTTTATCTTAAAAAGATCTATTGGCATCTAGTTCAGCCTGTGTAACTAAGTATTCACTAGAAGACATTCAGAAGAAGGAGAAAACCTATTAAAGGTTTCCACCTGTGCCAGAACTGTGAGGAGGCATAAATCAACAGAAAATGAGTGCAGTCTAGGAAGATGTTACCTTTTTCTTCCCCTCCCAAAGGCAGCTCCAAAAGATGTGTCATCTAAATGACTACATCTGAATCATTACCTTGGCAAAAGAGGTACAGACACCCCTCAGAGTTTGTGAGTGGCATATAAGGGCTGATCTAGGAGGAATAAAAAGGTAAAGTGTCATTGGATGGATATCGAATTCAAATGGATCTGAGCAAAGGCAGACGGTTGGAGCTGGGCAAAGAGTACTGGATTTGGAGACACAAAACCTCTGATTGAATTACCAGCTCTGCTGATTTACTCCCCTCCATGCGAGCCTGGGTAAATTACTTCACCTGTTTGGGTTTATTTTCCTCACCTTGAAAAAAAGTGAGAGAATTGGGTTAGTGGCTCTGTAAAGTCTCTTTCAGCTCTAAAATACGATGATGCTGGAAACTAAGTGATCATAAGAACACAGACCTAAAAAGATGGAGAGAACCTTGGAGGTCATCAAATCAGAGTATCATATATGTAGAAGATATTGAGTCTAAACACCACATTCTACAAATGACAAAAATGAGGCACGAGGAGGTAGAGCACATTAAGGTCACCCAGCTAGTACTATATCTGAGGCAGAAGTCAGATTGAGGGATGGAAGGGACCTCAGAGCTCATTGATTTAGAGATGGAAGGTCTCTTTGAGGTCATCAAGGCCAAGCATCTCATTTTACAGATAAGGAAACTGAGGATCAGAGTCACACAACCAGCAAAGATGGGAGCTAGGATGCAAATCCAAGTCTTCTACTGCCAAGGTCCCTAAAATTATGGCAGAATAAATGGGCTTCTCTCACTCTCCTCCCTCTCCCACCCTTGAGACTTTCTAGTATCAATTCTGGGCTCTAGGGTGACTGACCTAATTCCTAACTCTTGCATAGGATTAGCTCACTCTTGCCTCCCATGAGTCTTTTCATGGGCCACACTTAGAAAATCACAAAATGTTCAAGCTGATTATTTTTATTTATTTTTTAATTTATTTTTTTATTATTATTAATTTATTATTTATTACTCATTATTTCAAATCACAGAATCTCTGAGTTGGAAGAGTATTCAGAGTTCACCAAGTTGACCCCTCACCTGAACAAGACTCCCTTCTGCAAACAAGGTTTCAAGTCTTCCTTGAGCTTTTTCTTGAAAATTGCATATGCACACATACACATGCACGCACACATGCATGCACACACATATGCGTGTGTGTGTGTGCATGTATAGCTCTCTGATCAACAATATCTCAGAGATGTCCTTTTCTCTTGGGTAGAGCTTTAAAAGGAAGTTTTTTTTCTGAAATGAAGCCCAAATCTGTTTCTCCGCAATTTCTATCCACTGTTCTGCATATAAAAAGGGCAAGTTCAATCCCTCTTTCCTCAAATATTTGAAGACATCTCCCATGATTCCCCACTATTTTCTTTTCTCCAGGATAAATAAACATCTGTTCCATCTTCCATCAATAAATATATGGCACTATCTTGAAGAATTTTACCATCTTGGTGGTCTTTTCTAGCATATCCTCCCTATTATGTAGTAGTCTGAATGATGTGGTCTCTCAAGAGTGGAGTATAAATCTATCACCTCCCTATTCGTGGAAATTATTCATCTCTTAATGCAAGCTCAAGTGGCATTAGCTTCTGGGGCGACTAATTCACTCGCATCAAGTTTACAGTCCACTAAGGCTCCCAGATCTTTTTCAGACACAAAGCTGTCTACTCATGCCTCTCTCACATCTTGCAGAATTGAGTTTTTTTGTTTTTGTTTTTGCTTTTTCTAGCCAAGGTGTAAGGCTTTACTTTATCCCTTTGCAAATATCATGTTATAAGATTGGGGCCACCTTTCTAAAACTGTTGAAATATTTTTTTCATCATGACTCTGTAATATGTATTAGTTATTTCTACAACTTTGGGTCATCTGAATATTCATTCTATCAATAGTTTTTATCCAAATCATTAATAACAAATGTCCCTTTCATTTCCTGTACCACAAATTTTAAACATAGGACTAAGTACCTGGGGCATTCCCCCAAAGACCACTTTGACTTCTAGCTATTAATGACAAGTTTTTGGATCTGACCATCTGACCAGATCTGAATTCAACTAATTTATTATATTATCATCTAGGTAGCATCTTTCCATTCTTCCCACAAGAATAGCATGGGAAATTTTGTTAAATGCATGACTGAAATCTAGGTAAAGTGTATCTGAAGCACTCCCTCTATTTACACAGAACTACAGCTAGGTGGAGCGGTGGCTAGGGCACCAGGTCTGGAGTCAGGAAGATTCTTCTTATTGAGTTCAAATTCAGCCTTAGACATTTATTAACTGTATGACCCTGGGCAAGTCACTTAACCCTGTTTGTCCTTCATCTGTAAAATGAAAGAAGGAAATGGCAAACCACTCCCTTTCTTTGCCAAGAAAATCCCAAAGTGGGGAGTCGTAGAGTCAGACACGACTCAAGCTAGTGACTAACAACACAGTAAGTATGAATGTTTGTACCTGGGGTAAGAGGCAGGAGAAGTGCAAGTGAATTGGAGTTGGTAGAGGAAGGGAAACAAGAGAAGAAAATGGATCATGGGAAACCAAAAAGGAAGGATGGGGAGGTATTTGGTCTTGTGGAAAATTTGGTATCTTTCTATTTTAACTAATTATTTTTGCTAACCAGGTTCTAGTTAAGAATTAGGCAACGTGTGACCAGTCAGTCCAGGGGCACTAGGATAATGAGAATGAAACAGGGAAAGGTCCAATGCCTCTTGGCACCATATGTCTCTTCCCTCCACCACCCCCATCCCACTCTCCATGCTCTTACTGAAGGTTTTTGAATGTTTTCTTTAGTAGGAAAAGGAGTAGCAGAAGGCCAGTAAGCCCTGCAAAGACACAAAGGCAGTGGATTTAAGAACATTTCTATTGATCCAACACTGGCCAAGAAAAGAAATGACTACTTAGTCTCATAGCTCACCCTTTAGCTGGAGAGAGTTTGCATCATAAGAAAGTGTGATGTCCTCTGTATAGGAGGACACAAACTTTTACAGGCTCCCCTGATGACCAAATGCTGTCCTCAGCACTTATCTCTTCTATTTTTGGAAGCAAGATAGCATAGAAGCTTAAAGCAACACCTGGATATCCCCACCCACCCCATCACCAGGCAATAAGGCATTAGAATGTGACTGCTTCACAGGTGATCTAGTCTGACTATTAAGGTATAAAATATCCCACAGATTGACTCAACCGACTCAATCCTACATTGCCTCCCCCCAATAAATCCTTCTCATTAACTAATAAAAAGAATGAAACACTCTAGAAGACATGAGAGCTCTGTGTGTGGTAATTTCAGCTCACTGGCACATCCTCCTAATCTTTATTGTGGGTTTGAACTTTTCATGGATTCAGCCCAAAGTCATGGGTTTTAGTCCTTTATAGACTACAGGCTGTATTCAAGCCAACCAACTCTCCTGCACACGTGCCCTTAGCCTGAAGGAAGAAAAGAGGAGAGAACACAGACAAATCCACACAAATCCATCCTCAGCCACTTGGATATAGAGTTTCATATCATGTACTCTAGTAAGAATGGGCCAAGAATGGTACGTCATTTTTAAAGAGCAGCAATACAAGTGCTATGGTATTTATATAAATTAGTAACTCCTAATGCTGAAAATAAACATACAAATAGCGAGCCTCAAAGTATACATATTAATTTAACAAGAGATCAGTGCACATTTCAGGCTTTAAGAACAGCAGGCATATAATCCATCTCCTGGGCCCATCTGGACCAAGAATTCCCTAATCCTAGGCATTAAGAGAACCAGGAGAGAACAATGTTGTTATTTATTTGATTTTCCACATGATACTCATTTCCTGTTAGGGTTTAGGGATGGGCTTGGCCGAAATGAACTGGGGACTGGTAGGGTTTTTATGTTTTTCTATGAAGTTAGAATAAAAAGAGAAGATATTATAGATATAAACCTTTTAAAACCCTGTTCTGAGACTGGATAATCTGATCACCTCCATGATCCCTGAGTCACATGCTACCTATATAAGGGTCACATTGTACCAGCTTCAATAACCATCTTGGACATAAGGTCAAATTAGTAAAACTGAGAAATCTGGGAATCTCTCCTTTCTGTAGGTAACATTAGCAGCTGTGATAACGCATCCCAAAGGCTTTTTATATTTGCTTTTTAGAATTTAATTATGAAAAAACCAAACTCTTTACTGATAGATATTTCCCATGCAAGCTCTGGGAATCTTGTAGTTACTGAGAAACCAAACTGTCTCTTTGAAGCACAAAATTAATCGATGAATATAATCTTTAGCATTTCTGCTAAAGTTTAAGCATCTGGAAGACAGGCTTTGTCTTGCCTTTTGTATAATATTTATTGCCTTGATGAAGGCCTATATGGGGAGTAGGATGTAGTGGAAAATGACCCTGAATTTAGAATCATAAGACAATAGCATCAGAGATTTAGAGCTGAAAGGAACCTAGTAAACCTCTTCTTTTTACAGATGAGGAAACTAAGACAGGGAGTTTAAGTTACTTGCACAAAGTACATGGGCAATATAGGTAATTTGGGATTTGGAGCCAGATGCTCTGACTGAAAACTCTTTTCCCTGTCATCACTTGACTTCTCCCTGGTTCTCACTTCTCTGATCTATATGTAAAGTGAAAGGATCCAAAGAATTAGATTAGATGAACCAGAAGGCGCCTTTCAACTCTAAACACCGGTGCTCAGAAATCCACTTTCGGTGAATAAAAAAAATATAGAAAGAAACCACTAAGAGACTAGTGGAACCGACTAGTTTTGATATTTGCCATGCTCTAATGCTCTGAGGTAGTCCTCCTCGTAGGCGCTTTAAGGTAACACAGGAACCCTGAGAGGCAGTAATATAAGTATGATTATCTCTGTTCCAAAGAGGAGAAAACTGGGTCTTAGAAACATAAATGATCAGACAAGGAAACACACTAAAGTGTCAGAGCTGGAAATCCACTGAAATCTTTTCACTCCAAGTCCATGTAAACCAGACTTGTCAAATGATGTTCACGCCTCCCATTTATAGCACTAGCCTAACATTGCTAAAAACACTGTTTACTTCATTCAACTCTAAAGGAGCAACTTTGCTCCCTTTCTCTGGGTTGAGCAATGGGAAAAGTCTATTTATGGTGTCCCAGTCCAGTCCCTGATGGCAAGGGATTGCCACAATCTAGGAGGGAGGAAAAGAAGGGCTGAGATTGATGGTCTGTCTGCTGAATGACAATAGCACCCCCTCCCACAGCTACTAGGTTCTCCCAAAGAATTATGAGAGTGGCGATTCCAGCTGACTAAGCACTTCTGATAGACCATTAATGGTGCTAAGCCAGCCACTGCCTGTGTACCTCATGATCACAAATGAGCTAAACAATCACTCCCAGGAAACAAAGCAACTGAAGCATCCTATGAGGTAACTGAATAAGAAACCACTAATGGGCCTCACTGCTTCCATGAAAGGGCTGCTTCCAAAAATGGTCAGACTGACCTTAGTAAGTACATGGTTCCCACCCTCCTCCTATTGTCATTTCTACTCTGAGATTCAGTCCGGTGGTCTGAGAACTGTAGCTTCTTCTAAAAAGTCTTTGGACAATCGGATACAATGGGAGGCATTATTGGCCTATATGAGATCTCACACCTGGACTTGTTACCTCAGAAATGTTGCTCATTGGGAATTCAAAGGAGAGGGTATATAGATGGTTCAGGTCAAGTCATCCTGATATTTGTGAGAGAGAACTGAACGACCCAAAGTCCATATCCCACCTGTTGGAAAATTGCCCTATCATGTTTTCAGACAAAGGAACAGTATTTCATAATTTGTCACATTTTGTTGAGCTGAGAGCAAGCAGGACTGCTTACTATTTACATTATCATTTCATATTGGGGATGCAAAATCCCTAGTTAGGGCAACTTGGCAGTGCAGTGGATAGACAGCCAGGCCTGGAATCAAGAAGACTCATTTTCTTGAGTCCAAATCCAGCCTCAGACATTTCCTAGTTGTGTGACCTTAGACAAGTCATTTAACCCTATTTACCTCAGTTTCCTCATCTGTCAAATTAGTTGGAAAAGGAAATGGCAAACCACTCCAGTATCTTTGCCAAGAAAGCCCCAAATGGGGTCACAAAGTCAGATGTGACTGAAATGACTACACAACAAACAATAATATAAGATGCAATATGTTAGAAGATGCAAAGATATATAAAACAATCCCTGCCCTTAAGGATTTAACAAGAATATTTAAAACTCATATTTACAAAGCATTTGATTTAGAAAAATCCTGTTAGGCAGTTAAAATATTTTTATCTTGATTTGACCAAGGAGAGAAATGATACCTGGAGACTGGTTTACAATTTCAGTAAGTCTTAGGGTCAGGTCATGGGACCAGATCTCTTTCTACTCTACCACCAATAAGGAGTTTCTAAGCCTTAATTATTGATCCCTTTCAGCAGTGTTAGCTGCTTTTAAGGATTTATAGCAAGCCAAGTTTTAATGCCCCTCAGCATTTGTTTTTTTCCTTCAACTATTTTTATAAACAAAAACAAACAAACAAAAAACCCAGCACGGGTGGGGTGAGAAGTTTCCTCTGTGCGTGTATGTTTGAATGAGGTTTATTGGTTCCTTCCTATGGATTCTCATTCATTCTTTTACCCCTATAACCATGCTGGGAACAAGGAGGCTGGTATATTATTGGTGTGAATTTATTTGGTATGTGTGGTCTAACAATGGCAACCCGGTCTGAATAAGATATATTCTGAAATGTTTGGCTGCACTTTTTTGGAGAAAAAGGAATAGAAAACAGAAAGGCCATCACTAGCTTTCTCAACCATCCTTCACAGTTAGTGTGATTTAGTAAACGGAATTATGGACTCGGAAACAGGAGACCTGAGTTCAAAACATTATATTAGCACTCAGCTTTGAGATCTTGATGGGGGAAGAACCAAAATTCCAGTTCTCTCAACCTTGGTTTCTTCATTTATAAAACTGGTATGATCTTTATACTGCCCAGCTCATATAGTTACTGTGAGCGAAGTGCTCAGCAAAGCTTAAAGAACTATATAAATGTGAATTAGTAGGAATTAGAATTATTATTAACATTCTCCATTCCCTCTGGCCTCAAGACCCCAAAGAGTTGAATTCTAAATGAAGTCTTTGGAGCAATGCTGGGAAGAAAAATGAGGGAATGCTTGCTCAGTAGGAGAAGAGTTTAATTAATATAATCAAATCATAATGAGGCTAATTGTAGCATGCAAATATTATCAATTAACCCACAAATGGCCAATTAGCCTACAAATCTAGAAATCATAGCCTTTGTAATTGAAGACATCAGGAAAAGGCATCATCAACCAGAAAGGAAAGCTTTTCCTTCACTGCTTGAGAGTGGTGTAGAAGGAGGGGAAGTCAAAAGAAGGCCCTACGTGGTCCCCATGAAAGATAGATAATAAATTAAAGGGAATGGTAATAAGAACTCATTTGAGAGGGGGCTGAACAATAAATACCCAAGTTAAATGAAAATGAGTATGTTAGGTTGTGGGAGAAATATAAAAGATAGCTAAAACACAAACCCTTTCCTCACAGAATTTACATTCTTTTATGGAAAGATAGGACATATACACTTATCATACCAAATATAAGGGTTTGTTGTTTGTTGTTGAGTCATTTCAGTCATGTCTGACTCCTCATGATCCCATATGGGATTTTCTTGTCAAAGATACTAAAGTGACTTGCATTTCCTTCTGCAGCTCATTTGACAGATAAGGAAAGTCAGGCAAACAGGGTTAACTGACTTGCCCAGGGTCTTACCACTAGTAAGTTTCTGAGGCTGTATTTGAACCCAAGAAGATGAATTTTCACAACTTCATGCCTGTCATTGCATTCACCATGCCACCTATCCACCCCAAATATATGTGTATTATTAATCTATAATTGGTTTATATTATTATGCCAACCACAGAGGTTGGTCTCTGACTAGGATTTAATTTTCCATTAGTCACAGAAAAAGAAATGATAATATGTTGAGGTGGTAACACCCTATTATCCCCATATGAAATGTGAACACTTTTCTGTAATTAAATCTGACCCAAGACTGCAATCATCCACGTGCATGGAGGGCTTTAAATAGCTCAGCCTGTCCACATTCAAAAAAAGTCAGTTTGAGACAATTCTGGCCCATTTTGTGGAGTATGACCCTGGGTGGGGAACAAAGGGTGTTTTCTATCCTCTTCACCCTTCCTGATTAGCTATGGCATTTAGTGTCCAAGCTATTCATCCAGTTTACTCTACCCCATCCATCAAAAATGGAGTCAGTGTGTAGCAGTTGAGGGAGCAGATATATTTACATTCTCAGAAAAACACAGATGAAGAAAGGCAAAATCTTGAGCATAAATGTAATAATTAGTAAGATAGAAGGGTCAAGTAGTAAGACTTCTGGAAGAGGAAAAGAAGACCAGCTATGGACTCAAGACAGGGCTAGCCCTTACAGATGAGAGTCTCATCACTCAACAGAAACACCATTGCCAGAAAAGCAAGACTCCATGAGTAGAGAATGGACATTGAAACCCTACAATAACAGGGCTGTGAGATGCCTTGGCCATATGTATTCCTATATGTAGACTTCACTACCAATATACTCTTCCCCTGCATGCTAACGTATGTGTGTGTTCTCCCTTCATTGCCAAAGAAGATCATGCCATCAGAGAAATGATGACATAACTTGCACTTGACTATGCTTTGAGTGAGGGAGGGCTGTGCAGGTCACCAGTCTCACTTCTCCTCCAGAGTCATCTGAATCCAGTGACCAGATATTCATCAGGTGACTGGAGATGACCCACGATGAGGCAATTGGAGTTAAGTGACTTGCCCAAGGTCACATAGCTAGTGACCTTGGTGAGTGTCTGAGGTGAGATTTGAACTCAGGTCCTCCTGACTCCTGCACTGGTGCTCTATCCACTGCACCACCTAGCTGCCCCTATGCTATATTTGGAGAGTGAAAGAGTGAGCTCCAGATTTATGGGTACAGCAGGATAGAAGGCATAATTTGTGGCAACTCTTCTTGCTATATTATCTTAATAAATGTAGTAATAAGTCTTCCTGATTCCAAATTCAGTGCTCTATCCAATGCACCACCAGCCATACTACCTACCAGAGTTTTATATTTGGGTACAAAGAATCAGCTTCACAAGTGTAGAATGGGGAAGGTTTGGTTAGAAAGCAGTTGTTCTGAAAATCTGGTGGTTTTCATGGACTAAAATTTAAATATGAATTAGACATATTCTACGGCAATCATCTGCCCTGCCCCCCAAACCTCCCCCAAAAAAATCTATGGGAATCTTGGGTTGCATTAAGTGAACTTTTCCAGAAATAAGGAAGTCATAGTTTCACAGTATTCTATCCTCATCAGGCTTCATCTGGAATATTATATTTAGTTCTAGATACAATTTAAGATGAACAACTATGTAGGAACACTCTCTAGAGTGTCAAGAAGAGAATGCCTAGGATGATGAAGAATTTCAAGTCTGTATCACATGTGGACCAGTGGAAAGAACTAGAGATGTGTAGACTACAGAAGGGAAGACTCGGAGAGGGGGGAACATGTCGACTCTTTTCAAGTACTTGGAGGCTGTTACATATGGATGGATGGAAACCATTCTGCGAGATCACACTGGACAATTCCAAGAACAATGGGGGGAAGCTGCAAATGTTGATGCTGAAGAAAACTGCTGAGCAATCAGAAGTGTCCAAACACAAATGACTGCTTCAAGAGGTGGTGGGTAAGTTACCCCTCCTTGGAGGTCTTCAAGTAGAGGTTGGATAATGACTTGTTAGGCATGCCCTGGGAGATTAAGATTAAATGGTCTTAGAAATCCCTTCCAAATTCTGTGATTCATTAAATATCTGTTTGTACATATCATCTCCCAGCAAAATCTGCTAATGACCCCCTATTGATTATAGGATTAAACTCAAAGATTGACATTCAAGATCAACCATAATCTCACTTTGATCCTAACTTCCATTATTTTCTTATTTCCATTATTTTCTGGTTCAAGTAAACTGAGCTACCTCTCCTCCTCTCCCCTCCCCTCCCTTCCCCTCCCTTCCTCTCCTTTCCCACTTCCCCTCTCCCTCCTCCCCACCTCCCCTCTCCATTCTGTCTCTCCACTCTCTTCTCTCAATCTTTTTTTCTCTGTCTCTATATATATTGTATATATACCTATATGTATACATACATATACCTTCAATGTATATACATATGTGTGTATATAGTTTTATACAGTATGTTTGTATACACACACACACACACACACACACATTTCTCTTTCAAAGACATCTCACTTTAAGAGCAGAGCCTAGATTTCAGAGCAGTCTATATACAGAATAATATAGCTTTCACTCAGTTACATACTGTTAATGATGAAGATAGTAATATATACAATGCTATAATGTGCTTAAATAATAAAGCTTAGTGGCTTTATTAAGGTTACGTTTACACTTCTATGGCAGCCACATGGCAAAGTAGATGGAATCATGAAGACTCATCTTCCTGAGTTCAAATCTGGCCTCAGGTACTTACTAGCTGTGTGACCCTGGGCAAGTCACTTTACCCTGTCTGCCCTCAGTTTCTTCATCTGTAAAATGAGGTGGAGAAGGAGATGGCACACCACTCCAATACCTTTGCCAAGAAAACCAAGAATGGGGTCACAAAGAGTTAAACATTACTGAAAATAATTGAACAGCAAAAAAAATTATATTTCTATGATGACAGAAACAATTTAGTTTGTTGAGATGAAATGTTAATGAATTAGAAATCATCAGTTAATTAATTCATCAGCAATTTTTAAGAGATGATGTGCTTGAGTTTCTCAAGTACCCACGGAATAAGTTTAGCCCAATAGAGGCACATCTTTATGTCATATTTTTATAGAAAGATTGCCCTCAGGAAGGCCCAGTTTCTTAAAAAACTAACAAGTAATACATCTCTGCAGCATTGCAACCATATCATTAATGAATGAATTTGGAACAACTATTACCTATTTACACGCTACGCACAGTCCAAGTTGTCTTTGCTTTGCCTCCTGCATCTTGTGAGATGCAGGTAGACCTGCTCCCTCTGCTGAGAAAGAAAGCTCTAGGAGATAATGAGAATTGAGGAAGAGATGTTGAAAGGTTCAGCTCTGGGAGAATGTTGGGCTCTGATGAGGAAGTCCTAGCGGTGGGCCAGAAATGCCAATCTGACATAAATGATCTCAAAGGAAATGCAAACACAGTAATAGCTCCTTTCATCAGAATAAAAGGAAAATGGGTTTCGTTTACTAGGATCCAGGTGGATATCAAAAACCCATTCTCTGGATTTTACTGTGTTCCAGATGTCTTTTCCAACCCTCCTGAGCCTGCCTGACTAAGAAACAGGCCAAAGGAGCCTACAAAAGAGATGCTTGGGTGCAGCTGGGGAGCCAGTCAATCTGCTCTTTCTGAAGCTTGCCAGATCCACTATAGTGGAAACAGTACAAGAGTTAAAGTCAGGAAGTTCGTGTTTGAATCTAAGGTCTGTTGTATATCTCCTCTATGAGCATGGGCAAGCTATCTTACTTACCTCTCTGGGCTTCCAGATTTTCATCTATAGAATGAGAAAATTCTTATTCTCCAAGTTCCCTTCCGGTTCAAAATATTATGATTCTAAAAATACCCCTACCCCACCTCTGTAATAATAACTGTGCTGTTTTTTAATAGAAATAATTTTAAGATTTTGGGAAGAGCCCATTTCAGGGGAAAGAGTACTGGATTAGTTGGTGGATCTAGATTTAAATCTTCTCTCTGACTCTTTCTACCATTCTGACCTTGGGCAGTCACTTAACTTCCCTGTTCCCCAGTTTCCTCACCTGTAAAATGAGAGTGTTACACTAGATAGTTTCTGAGGTTCCTTCCTGTTCTAAATCTTTGGTCTTTTGAATAATCTTATGCAATAGGTACTTACAGATAGTATTACTTACTTCTAACCCTGACCTCACTGAGTTGTGAGGAATAAGTGAGGTTAAACATTCAAAGGACCTTGAAAATCTTAAAGCTTAATATAAATGAAATGTTAGCTATCACTGATATTGCTGGGAAGATCATGCATGTGTGTATTCATATTGTATTACAGTATATACCAATAATATGATGATTAATAATGAAATTACTGAAATATTTATTCATCTGTAATAAATAATGGGGCAGCTAGGTGGCACCAGACCTAGTCAGAAAGATTCATCTTCCTGAGTTCAAATCTGGCCTCAGACACTTGTCAATTATGCAACCCTGGACAAGTCACTTCACCTGTTTGCCTCAGTTTCCTCATCTATAAATAAACGAAATGGCAGATTATTCCAGTATCTGTGCCAAGAAAATCCCAGATAGGGTCATGAAAAGACAGGCATGACTGAAACAACTGAACAATAACAAATAAGGTAGATAATATGAGAATTATGCAATGATAAACATGTGATCAATAATTAATATAAATAGCATCTATATTACTCTTTAAGGTTTGCAAAGAGGTTTTCTCACTTGATCTGACTTCATGAACTATACCAAGTCATTACTCAGAGGAAAGGTTTACTTTCCCTTCTCACCTGAGTTCTTTGAACTTTTAGCTTCCTTCCAAGGTGATCTCAAGGACCACCCCCTTCAAGAGATGCCCCCCTCAATTGCTAGTGACCCTTCCAAATTACTTTGGGATTATTTTGAATATATTTAATTTTCATATATCTTGCATCTATCCATCTGTGAACCTATTGTATTCTCCCAGGAGACTGCAGGTACCTTGAAAGCAAGAAGTTTCATTTTTGTTGCAGTTTTTTTATTACCAGGGTCCATCCTAACCACAATGCTTAGAATATAATCAGGACTGACTAACTGGTTGCATAAAAAGTCCATTATTACACTCTATGGAAGTAAAAGAAGTCTATTACACCATAAGGTCCTTGCAGATGAAGACTATGTCTTTTCTAAGTGTTGTTTCTCTCATAGCACCTAGCAGAGCATGCAATAGTGAACAAAAGGTCAATTCGATGATAAGCTCTTCTCCATTTAGCTAAGCTGATGTTCTATCCAATGGCCCCACAAGGAAGCCTTTCCAGTTTAACAGGACCTGCCATAGTTTAAACTCTTCTGGAATAGTTTTTGAGGCCCCACAGTCACCTCCATACCATGATGAGGCAGGAGATGGCACACCCATCTTTTGGTGAACATTCCAACCACCTTTGAGGAAGTCCCACCTAACAGGGAGCCCCAATCTTCATATTTAGAAAGTTGCCACACAAGTGTGATTCAGCATATTCTTTAGCATTCTGCCTTCAAGCTAAAACATGCCATGAAATTTTCCTGCAAAAGGGAAAGATGTATTTGTGTAAGCCTCAGATGGTATTGAGTAAAGCAGGATTCTGAAAATGAAAATAAGGCACAGGATTCATTTGGCCATTGGTGTTGGTTTACCCAAGGATAAAATAAAAAGAAAAAAAAATCAGAATAGGCTGCTTATTAAATACAAAATAAGAGAAGCCTCTTGCTATGGATGACTCTTCTCTGATCTCCGAGAAATGGTATTTGTTCTTGGAACTGGAAGGAGGGACATCAAAAATCATCTAGTCTAACCCAGAATTCAAAAGTGAATCTTATTGGCAACATCCTTAACAAATAGTCATCTGGGCCCTTCTTGAAGATATAAGGAACTTCTCAAGGCAGCCTGTTTCTTTCTAGCATAGCTCTTCATTGTATGTTTCTGTAAGTTAGTAAAGTAAGCTACAGCCATTAGGTAGCAGAGTGAATAGAGTTGAATTGGAAATCAGGAAGACTTGAATTCAATTTCTGTTTCATATATTTATTAGCTGTGTGACCCTGGGCAAGTCACTTAACCTTTCTCATTTTCCTTATCTGTAAAATAGGAATAATATCAACATCCACCTCACAGGGTTACTGTCGGGATCAAACGGGATAATAGAATAAAAGCTATTTTGCAAATCTTAAAGTGTTAAGTGTTAATAAAATCTTTATTTTTGTTCAGTCATTTTTTTAATCATGTACAATTCTTTGTGACAACATTTTGAGTTTTCTTGGCAAAGACACTAGACTAGTTTGCCATTTCCTTCTCCAACTCATTTTTACAGATGAGGAAACTGAGGCAAATAGGGTTAAGTGACTTGCCCAGGGTCGTACAGAGAGTTAACGTCTGAGGCTGGATTTAAATTCAGGTCTTTCTGACTCCAGGCCTGATGCTCTATACCCTATGCCGCCGAGCCACCATTAATAAATTCTAGTCGTTATTAATTATATAATAATATGTTATATATTATATGACATGTGTCATATTAGATGTAATAATATTAGCTTCCTTATTCTCAACTAAAACCTATCTCCCTCTGAATTTCTAACCCTTCATCCTAGTTCTTCCCCTTGAGTTCAAACAGAACAAGTCTAATCACTCTCCTACAAAATAATTCTTTAAATCCTTGAGGACAGCATCATGCTCATGGCTAAACATTCTTAGTTCACTTATTTGATGATGGTTCCCTATAAAACACCTTTGTTTGGAACTTAAAGGTTGTCACAATCTGGCTCCAACCCAGCATTCAAACCCACTGAACCTTACTCCCCATCATGTACTCTACCATCCATTCAAAATGACCTTCTTGCAATTTCTAGCATAAAACATTCCATCTCCCATCTATGTTCCTATACACAAACTGTCTGTCTCCCATGCCTGTAATACTCTCTCTTCACTAGCACTGCTTAGAATCTCTAATTTCCTTAAAAACTCAGCTCAAAACCATTGGCCACAGAAGGCATTTTTCTTGATCATCTGGTCCTTCAGCTGCTACTGCTGTAATATTCCCTCCCAAAATACCTTGTATCTATTTTGTATATACTTATATGTGTATATATTATCTCTTTTGGTAGAATGGAAGTTCTTTGAGGGTAGGGAGTAATGTGGCCTGTCTTTTTATTCTCAGCACTAAATATAGTACACGGCACAAAGTGGGTACTTAATAATTGCTTTTCAATCGATTGATTGTTAAGATAGGGTTTTGAGATCCCTGATCATTCTAGCTGCCCTTGATTCAGTGAAGCCCAAAAAGGATATGTTTGAAATATGGAATCATTAGATCAGTAAGATGCACACTATAGTAGGGAAAAGAACTTTTGTTGAAAAGAATAAACTCAAATTTCTGGGGGCTCAGTTGAAAAAACAGAACTACAAAATGACCCGTTTCCATCGCTGGTGGGATCTGGACAGAAGCTTCCTTGAGCTTAATCGATGTGGTTCCTTTTATTCACATGGCTCCCAGGGATGTGGCCAGGTCAAGCTGACCTCTAGGTAGTTAGAGAGAAGGGAGTCTTGCCCAGCCAGACTCATTCCACTCTCTGGCTCAGTGGTCATTCTTTGTCCTTAGTTTTCGAAGAGGACCAGTGATGTCATAGGGTGAGGACTTGTGAGTGAATTGGATTTAAGTAAGGCAGAGTTGCACAAAGTCATCAGCCTCATTCTCTCTTCCTGAGTCATCCAAGTCCAGGGGCAAGACAAAAGTCAAGATGACTTAGGAAGACCCAGGATGCAGTGAATGACCTTGATATCTTTGATATCTGACCGAGCTCCAAGAGCTCCACAGCACCTGCTTCAGCTGCCTTCATGGCCACTGGGACAAATTGTTCTCATTTGCTCATTGGGATAGGGAAGTCTTCACATGCTTGGGTAGACATCTTCCTGAGTTCAATTACCACCCATCTCAGAGGCAGTTTTACTGGAGTGTGGCCAGTGCTCATGCCACAGCTTCTTGGAGCCACAGATGAGAGTTGGGTGACAGGTGGACACCAAAGGCGGATGAACAGCCTAGAAAAGGGCTTGGAAGCCCTCACACCAGAGGTTCTAGTCCTCCCTGTATGAACACCTCATACAATCCAGGTATTGCATATAATTCCACTTGTCACAGTCAGAAAGTGGCTACTGCTATAGCTAGAACTGAAAGGCATATTTTGATCAGTCTATTTTTGTGTGTGGTCTTCCAAAAACTCCTCGCCTCCTACAGTGGGTGTACTCCATCTCATCTCTGATTTTTAAAAAATATAGTTCTTTTTATCTGATTGCTTACTGTCTTGGGGAAGGGGAAGGGAAGGATAGAATTTGGAACTCAAAACTTTAAAAAATGTTTAAAAACTATTCTAATGTGTAATTGGAGAATAAAATATTATTTAAACTTTTATTAGAATTTTACTAGAATTAAATAAAAACATGGTTCCCAGAAATGGACATCAAAAGACATGTGTGATCTAAGCTGATTTGCTATATCTACTGGATTTAGAATTAGATAATGCTAGCACTGGGAAGGAGCTTTAAAAAGGTAACATAGTACAGTATAAAGTGCCCTGGTTCTGCAGTCAGAGGACCTCAGTTCAAACTTTGCTTCTGAGGCTTGCTACCTATGAGAGCTTGAGCAAGTCACTGAGTTTCATCCTCTGTAAAATGAGGGGGTCAGGCTAGGTTGCTTCTGATGTACCTTGGGGTTCTAGATCACAGATCTAGGGGACAAGATCATTTTTATTTTATGAAGTCTACAGAGGGAAACCAACCTGAAAAAGGAAAACAAAATAACATCTAAAAGATCCCATATCTACAATTACAACAGAACCATTCCATGACCCCCCTTTAATTAATTCTGACATTGCCTGTGATTTCTAGGCAATCTTCACATAAAATTCATGTAGCAAAGGCATTTTTAAGCATACTGGGAAGATACATGCAAGGTCTTTATGACAGGAAGCACCCAAGCCTCCCAGCATGCCATTAGACCTCTTCAGAGTGATAAGGCAAGCTTTCTGACATTCTGTTAAATTCAAACTTCACCCCAGTTCCAAGCGTTTCTACCTGGTCTTCTTGTATTTGAAGGACTGTCACACAGAAGTGAAACTGAACATATACGATTTGGCCCCAGAGAGCAGAACAGAAGTAATGGTCGGAAGTGGCCAGCAGGTAAATTTAGATTTGATGTTAGGGAAGACACATCAATCATAGTGGTATAAACTACCTTGGTCAGTAGTGGATTACCCCTCTGAAATCTTCAAGCAGAAACTGAATGATCACTTGCTGAGTATGGTATAGTGGGGATTTCTTTTTCAGATATGCGTTGGGCTAGAATTCAGGGGTAGGGAACCTGTGGCCTTGAGGCCTCATGTAGCCCTCTAGGCCCTTTGATTGAATCCGAAGTTTGGATTGGCCAAAGTTTTGATTCAGTCAAAGGGTCACACCTGAGGACCTAGAGGACCACATGTGTCCTCATGACTACAGGTTCCCCACCCCTGGATGATCACTCTGAAATTCTGTGACTGAGTCCTTCTACTGAAATCAGTCAATTAATCAGTATTTGTTGACTATTATTTTGCCAGGCATTATGTAGGCACAAGAATTTAATTATCAGCATAAGAATTTTTTAAGAGTAGATGGGAAACTAAGCAAACATTCCTTTCTACTTAGTTAAATACAGATGCCATGAGTGAGCTAGTACATTTACCTAGATGTAAAAGGTAATAGGGAAGACTGCCAAGACCTTCACTCCTCATCTTGGAAAGCCGTACAGAAAGATGATGAAGAGCAATGGGCATATCAAGCCTGCGGATGACCCTCAAACCACCTGGAAGCTGTAGAATTAGTATCAGAAACAATAGGGTTCCTGAATGAATGAGGATAGCCCCTTCTTTCCAAGGGATCAAACTCTGTCCTAGACAGCTCAGAATCTTTCATCGTTTCCATCAACGTAGAAAGAGAATAGGATTTTGAGGCAGAAGATGTGGATTCAAATCCTAATTCTGCTACTTATGACCTGTGTCACTATGGTGAGCAAGCCACCTCACCCTGAAGAACACGAGTAAGAAGTTGGAGTACATCAGGGATTCTTAATCTTTGGTGTGTCATGAACCCTTCGGCAGTCTGGTGAAGCCTGGAGATCCCTTCTTGGAATGATGTTGTAAAATACACAAAATAAAACACATAGGATTACAAAGGAAAACATATATTAGGATTACAAAGGAAAGCAGTTATTTTGAAATGCAGTTATTACTACATATATAACACACATATAAACACATGTGCACATATGTGTATAACATGTATTATATCACAGACTCAGATTAAGAACCCCTGGATTAAATGGTCTCTAAGACCTAAATTCAGGTCTAAATCTTATTATTCTAATGACTAACTGGAGATCTAAGTTTCTAAGGATTAAGGGGAAATTACCATTAGCTTAATCAGTTCATTGCGAGCTCTCCCTGGTAGCATTATAATCACAGAGTCCTTTCATGACATATTATAAATGTATAGAATTTCAAAGTTGTAATTGCCTTCAGAGGACACCTAGACCAACCCATATATGAACAGGAATTATCTCTCCAGCATCCATGACCTGTTCTAATAATCTCTGTCTGAAGACTGATTCATGTTGATTTCCATCTATCCGACCAAGTCTCCTTCCTCAGCTCTAATCTTTCGTCATCAACTGACTTATGAACATCTCATATTGGATGTCCAGGATGCATTTCAAAATCAACATGGCAAACTAATGCATTGTTGGTGGAGTTGTGAACTGATCCAACCATTCTGGAGAACAATTTGGAACTATACCCAAAGGGCAATCAAACTGTGCATACCCTTTGATCCAACATTACCACTACTAGGTCTGTATCTCATAGAGATCATAAAAAAGGGAAAAGGACCCACATGTACAAAAATATTTATAGTAGCTCTTTCTATGGTGATGAAGAATTGGAAATTGAGGAGATGCCCATCAATTGGGGAATGACTGAACAAGTTGTGGTATATGAACGTAGTGCAATACTATTGTGCTTTAAGAAATGATGAGCAGGTAGATTTCAGAAAAACTTGGAAAGATTTAAATGAACTGATGCTGAGTGAAGAGAGCAGAATCAGAATACTGTACACAATAACAGCAACATTGTGCAATGACCATCTTTGATAGATTTAGCTCTTCTCAGCAATACAATGATCTAAGACAGTTCCAAAAGACTCCTCATGGAAAAGGCTATCCACATGGAGTCTGAATGCAGATTGAAGCACACTATTTTCTCTTTCTCATTTTCCCTTTTGCTCTGATTTTTTTTCACAATATGACTACTGTGAAAATATGTGTAAAATGATTGTAAATGTATGGCTTATATCAGATTGCTTGCCACCTTCTGGTGCGGGGGGAGAAGGGAGAAAAACTTTGGAACCCTAAATACATATTTCCCTTCTTCATCTTTCTTCATGACTTTCCAGGAGTGTTGAAAACTATCTTTACATGAAATTGAAAAAATAAAATAAAATACTATTAATTGGGAGGGAAAAATGAACATGTTAAAACTGAATTCATTATTTCCCCTTGCCCCTGCCCAAATGCCTCCCCTTGTCCAAATTTTCCTATTACTATTGAGGGTACCAATATCTTCCCAGGCTCACAACTTTGGTGTCATCCTTGGCTCCTCACTTAGCCTCACAGAACATATCCAATCTGTTTCCACTTACCAACTCCCCCTCTACATCTCTCATAAGTATCCCCTTCTTTCTCTTCACAAAATCACCAACCTAGGGCAGGGTCTAATCTCATGTCTGGACAATTGCAACAGCCTTCTGGATAGTCTTCTTGATTCAAGTCACTCTTTACTCCACTTACAGCCAACACCTTGATGCAAGGTCTTATACTTTATTGCTGAGCTTCAGCAATAGCCTCCTAGGTACTCTTACCTTGAGTCTCTCCTTAGAGTCCATCCTCCACTTAGCTGCCAAAGTGATTTTCCTAAAGTGCAGGCCTGGCTTTTCCATCTCCCTACTCAATAAATTCCAGTGGCTCCCTATTATCTCTAGCATTAAATATAAAATCCACTATTTAACTTTTGAAGCCCTTTATAACTGGGCCTTTTCCTGCCTTTCTAGTCTTCTCACACTCTACCACTCATCCATGTACTCTGTAACCCTTCTTACTGTTCCTCACACATTGCACTATCTCCAGACTCTATGACTTCTCATTGGTTTTCTCAATGCCTGAAATGCTCTTCCAGACCACCTTTACCTCCTAGCTTCCTTCAAGATTCAACTCAAATCCTGTCTACTGTAGAATAGAGTGACCAACTCCTGCCCTTTGGGTTCAATGATCTACAGTAGATCCCTCCTCTCTCCCCAAACCAACCCCACTACTAGTTCCTTCCTACTAAGATCACCTCCTGTTGACATTATATATGTGTATGTCAATACACACATATGTCTTACATGAATAGTTATTTGCATGTTATCTTCCTCATTAGAATGTAAGGTTCTTGAGGGTAGGGACCATTTTCTGCCTTTGTAATCCTAGAGTCTAGCACAATTCCTAGCATATCATAAGAGTTTAATAAATTCATAATGACTGACTGATGTGCTGATCTTAATGGAAGAACTAAGGGTCCTTATCAATGTTACTCTATAGGCGTAATGTCTATACAACTCTCCGTTGGGCTCCATTTCTCTATTAAGTGGCTTGCCAGGGCCACAAGCTACAGAGCTAGTCCATAGGTCTGAAGGCAGTCAGTGGTTTGGTACACTCTGGAGTATCAGGAGAGCAATGCAGGGTCATTGATCAAAAATTAGGCTGTGGATCTAACAGTGAAGGAGTGAGTCCCCAGGAATAATCTGAAGCACGGTGAGGACAATTCAGTCAATGCTCAATTATCCATGGTATTAGAGAAAAGGAGGGACTAGGAGAAGAGAAATCTTTGAAATCCATACATTATAAATACGTGTATTTATCGTCAGGCAGAACAGTGCCTCTTTATATGTTTTCCCTTTCAAGGCTGACTTTAGCACTCATTTTTAGCCTGATCTCACAGGGAAAGGAATATCTGGGGTTGAAGGAAGAAAGGATAAATCTGACAGAGAAGAGAGCTAAAGGGGAGGTCTGTGGGATGACTTCCCCTGGCCTTACGCTTCATTAGAGCTAGTTCTAATAATAACTCATATTTGTACAGTGTTTTGAGCAGAATACTCCCCCAATTACAACCCAATAAGGATGAGTTGTTTCCTCCTATTTTATAGTAAGCAAACTGAGACACAGGTGTTACAGTTTGTCTCCAATCACACAGTAAGTATCAATGCCAAAATTCAAACCCAGGTTTCCTGATTCCAGGTCTGATGGTCTCTTCACTTTGCTAGGGAGGAGACAAAAACCAAAGGGACAGGAAAGATATGAGTTATAGATTACTGGCAAGTGACCAAACCATTACCAAGGAGGTTTAGCATATACATATACAGTCACAATCCTTTAAAGAGATTTTTAGTGATAGAAACCATCAAGCCCACATAGTTTTAATTCTGTATTAATCAACATGAGCTTTCAGTTCTTGCTAAAATCTTCAAAAATTATGCCACTTCTGTAGTACCGAAGGCATCAGCCAGAGCTTTGTCAGGGGATTAACCAGAGCCTTGCCAAGGGTGGAGCTAATGTGGCTATAGCTACAGGCAGCATACTTGATGGATGGGATAAGGAAAAAAAGGAACCCTACAACTGAATTCTGACTTTTTAATGGGAATGTAAATGAACTGTGAGCCCCTAGATCATTCAAAATACCCTGGATTCAAGGACGGAGAAGCAAAGGGTCATTCACAGAATGGAGGTCATAGTATGGTCCAAAATGTAGCCCTGCCACAGGGTTTGAAAGAAGCCCACAGCATACAACACCTTAATGCTGCCTGCTGCCAGTTAAGCTAAGCCGGGATAGGTTAAACCCAGCAGCTGGCTCTGCTTGACTGGGAGGGGGAGCATTAGTCATCTCCAGCATTCTCTGGGTAGCCCACCTTCTCCTCCTCCTCCTCCCCTTCTCCTCATCCTTGACTTTTGTAGAAGGCCCTCCTCCAGGCTCACAGCTAGGAAATGCAGATGATGTCTTCACACCAAGTTGTAGGGAGGGAGGGGTCTGGATTCCACCTTAATCCATTTTTTCCTCTTGTTACTTTGTCTCTGATGGTGATTCATTTCCCTACTTGGGGTACTTAAAGTACATAGGAATAACTCCCCTTATTTTCAGAGATTAATTTTACAAGCTTAGAAAGAGCAGACAATTACCTTACTTTGAATCTAAAGCTCCAATTAAAGAGGCCAGCAGGTGAAGGAAGAGCAGTATTTTCATTCTCAAAACACTTGACAGACCCTGTCATCCTGATCACTTTCATCACCTATTACCACCTACCCTTTAGTGAATGCTACACAACCCTGAGCATCATACAGATCAGAGAAGGTGGCAACATTCTCTATCTTTTGGGTGTTCATGATCTTATCTTTACTCCTCTGCCCCTCCTGAAAGAGATTAGACAGTGTGATTTCTCTTTTCTATTCCTGTACAGAACTATCCCTATGATCTCAGGACATGGAGTAGAATTTCCAGGAGTTCAAGATTGTTTAGAAAAGGGGAGAAAATGAAAGATTACATTACCTATGACGCTCATATAAGTACATCCTCAGGCTCAATGCATACTCTCATCTTCTGGAGTTAGTCTAATTGCAGTTACAATTAGTAGAATAACTGAGCAGGAAAACTCATTGAATATGTTGTACATAGAAGAGGAGATGACAAAGGAAATAAGAAACCTCCTATTTATCCCTCAGATCCATAAGGGACAAATGGATAAGTGAAAGAAAATATCCATCCATCTATCCATCTATCTATCCATCCATCCATCCATCCATCCATCCATTCTTAAAGGCAGCATTTGGATATTTTGGCTTGCCCTTAGGGCTTCATTCTGTACTTCCGGGGCTGTAGTTCTGAAGGATCTTCATCCCATCATATTTTCACATTCCCCACCCTCTCCTTAAACTGCAGAAATCAGCTTGGTATAGTAGTGAAAAGGAGACAGGCCTTGAAATGTCAAGACCTAGATTCAACTCTCCCAACTCTCTTAAACTGTGTGGCCATGGGTGAATACAAATCTCATTTTCCTCATCTGTAAAATGTACTATTAAAATGTTGAGAAAAAGGAAAAAAAGCACTGTGTAAATATTCAAGCACTCTATAAACGTATTTGATCACCATCATTATCCCTCAGGCTCTTTGCAACTGAACTTTCTAAAGAATTCCGTTGAAGGTTAGAAGGATAAGACCAGCCCTAGAAAAGCAAAGAGAAAACTGACCTTCATATATTCTCTTGTCTACTTCCCCTTCCCAGGCTGCATTGGTATCATAGGATCCCTATCGTATTCCCTTCTCTGTCAAAGCCCAAAGTAGTTACACTTAAACCTGATCTCTCAATATAAATGAAGGCTCACATGATGGGAATTTTAAATATCTGCCATCACTTAGGGAAAGGGAGTATCCCTGAAAATATATCTTATAGGTAGGTGGCTTCTGGCATCTCCTACAAGGTGATGGCGAAGGGCCTGGCTGAGGTTAACCAGAAAGTCTTAGTAGGTTTTCTCAGACATTTTCAAGATCAGGAAAGGACATTCTGCCTTCTTGCCTGATGTTTGTAGGAACCTCAAAAATGTGGGGCCTGATGGGAGTGCCACTCTCTCCCCATGCACACCCTACCCAGGACAGACAGCCTCAAAATGTGGCTGAGCTTGAAAAGATGGTGAACACTTGGGTAGGAGATCTGACCACATGGGCATATGTGCTGAATTAGGCTTTGAGATTCCAAAAAGCTAAGGTTCATTGAAAGGACACACTCACTCACTCCCCATGAAGAAAACAGAATGTGCAAGACTTCCTTCCCTAGAGAGTTAGGAAAGATCCATTCAGGAAGGTCAAGGTTTGGTCCTTCAAGAGGAGGAAAGGAAAACAAGTGTCTATTAGTGCTTATTATGTGCCAGGCATTAAACACTTTATAAATGTTATCTCATTTGTTCTTCACAACAATCATGGAAAGTAAGTGCTATAACTATCCCCATTTTTACAGCTGAGAAAACTGAGTCAGAGAGAGGTTAGGTGACTTGTCCAGGTTCACATAGCTAGTAAGTGCCTGAGGTCATGTTTGAACTCAGGACTTCCTGAGCCAGTGCCCTATACACTGCACTAACTGGCTGCCTCTGGAGGTAGTGAGAGAGAAAGTGAGAGAGTGAGAGACACAGAGAGAGAGAGAGAGAGAGAGGGAGAGAGGGAGCGGGAGAGAGGGAGGGAGAGGGAGAGGGAAAGAGAGAATGATTAACCTCTGGAGATTCCCCCTAGCCCTACCAGTGCCACTAGAAGAGGGAAGATCATTAATCAATAAACAAGAAATGTGTTAAGTACCTATAGGAGCAATCAACAAGTTTTTATTAATCATGCGCCAGCCACTGAGCTAAGAGCTGGGGATACATACAAGTACAAAGAATGAAACTAACTCTGTTCACAATGCACTCACATTTTAATGGGAGAGACAAGTACATATGAATGCAGCATAAATGTAAAGATTATACCCACATATACACACAAAGTGGTTAAATATAAGGTGATCCAGGATAGGAGTACTGGCAGTTGGGGAATCAGGAAAAGCTTTAGCCAGAAGATGGTGCTTGACTTGTATCATAAAGGAAGAGGGTCTCTATGAAGTAGAGATAAGGCAAAGGTGCATCCTAGGCATGAGGAATGGCCAATGCAAAGGCAGGGAGTCAAGAAATGGAATGTCATGAATGAGGAACAGAGAGAAAACCAGTTTGGTAGTATTCATCTAGCACCATGCTGGGTGTTACTTCCATCATGGAGGTGGAGTAGGGAGGAATGTGACAAAGTGGTTAAAAGTGATCTGTCAAAAAAAAAATTTTAAATTAAAAAAAAAAAGCAAATGCTCTGTCACTTTGCCAGATATGACTGATTCAGGGACACAGCTCAGGTACAGATGGAAGAAGGGAAATCTGAGAGTCATAAATAGCCACAAAGCCAAAGGATATCCTTGGCACTGATTCAGCGAGAGAAGGATAACATGCTTTGTACTGGTATTTTAAGACACCTACAAAGAGATTTTATTTTTTCCCCATTTGGAGCAATCAGGCTAAAGTACCTTGTCCAAGGTCACATAGTTAGTAAGTATCTGAGGCTGGAATTGAAGTCTTACTGACCCTAGGGCCAGTGTTCTATCCATTGTTCCACTTAGTATCCTTCACAAAAAAAATTTAAATGGACTTCCCAACACCTCTACGCTTCAGGGTCAACAGCATTTATGAAAATCCATCTACAACCATATGTAACAGCAAGGACCCCAACATACACAGGAGGGACTGCTGTACAGGTTCTTAGATCTACATTTCTAAAAAGAAAATAACTTTTGAGGGGTTAACAATCACTTTAATCAAGCATATATATTATTCACTTAGTTGAGGGGGAAAAGTCAACACCCTGAACTTCAGAAAAAATACAAAGAGGAAATAAAGACCAACAGACAGGGCTTCCAACTGTCTGACAATAAGCAATACATACATCACAAATCAACAGACAGATCCAACTGTCTATTACATATATATAAGCCAGGGAGCTCCCTAGCAGCTCCCCAAAGTCTCATCTGGCCAAAAAAACACTTCCAGTGAGTAAACCCCAAAACAAAACCTCACCTCAGCATATATACATACGTATACACACACACACACACACACACACACACACACACACACACACACTTTTCAGAGCCAGAGGGCATCATGACCCTTGAGAATCCATCCCTCAATAGAAATTAACAAAAGGTGTAGGCCTTGCTGCAAAACAAATCTCCCCTAATCAAGCTTCCCTTAATGGGCAGACCCATTAATGGGTGGGGAAGATATTTAACTCGCATTAACATAACATTATACCGTAATTCCATCTATGACCAACTATCATTTATCAAGTATCTTCTATATTTAAAAAATCCCTGTCATCGGTATTAAGGAGGAAACTTACCCTTACTAGGATAGAGGAATTCATGGTGTAAAGAGTCAAAACTTATTGATACATGAAACATTAGGGATTAGAACTAGGAAGGAACTTCATCAATCATTACATAAATTGAGAGAAGCAGGTTATTTGACTTGTCCTTCTGTGGGTGTCCACCCCACAAGAATTTTGTCCTGGGTCCTCTTCTTTTTTTCTCTCTACACCTTCCTTCTCAGTGATGTTGTCAGCTCCCATGGCTTTAGTAATTAATATCTATGTGCAGACATTGATCTATACATTCAGCCCTAGTTTTTCTCCTGAGCTCTAACCCCAACATCAACTGTCTGTTGAACATTTCTCACTGGATATCCTATAGGCATATCAATTAATAAATAAACAAATGTTATTGTTGTTTTTGAATCATTTCAGTCATCCAGCTCTGCTTGACCCCATTTTGGGTTTTCTTAGCTAAGATACTAGAATGGTTTGCCATTTCCTTCTCCTGCTCATTTTCCACATGAGGGAACTGAGGCAAACAGTGTTATGTCACAGAACTAGTGTCGGAAGCCAGGTTTGAACTCAAGTCTTCCTGACTCCAGACCTGGTGGTCTATCCACTACATCATAAAGCTTCCCTCAATAAATTTTAATACATGCTTAGTATATGCCAGGAACTTCGCTAAAAATATAAAGAAAAAGAAAAAGAAAAAGCATGGTCCCTTCCCTCAAGGATATTACATTTGAATGCAGAAGCCTGCAAATTAAAAATGGAATTCATTTTTCTGCCACAAAACCACCCTTCTTCTCAACTCTGTAGTTGTGCCAACCACAGAGTCAACGTCAACTCTTTACTCTTCTTCACCATGCAAATACAATTATTTTACAAGTCTTGTCAATTCTACCTCCTCAACACCTCTTGAATGGATTCCCTTCCCTACACTCATATAATTATCACCCTAGTTCAAGACATCATCACCTCTCCAGAGGACAATGACTACTTTTCCTCTCAGGACTCCAGAGGTCACCCAGAAGCATTGGGGGTGCTTCTCTAGTCCTGGTGCTCATGAGCATCCATCTACCTTCTCCAGACTTTATCACCTTCTCCATTCACTCAATTCCCTTCTTCCATTGGTGAGTTCTTCTGGGAACCTCAGTTTTGGAGAAGTGCCCAAACCAGTCATCCTTCATTATTTAAACTTCACCACTATGCCCCAGCTGTCTCCTTACTCTGGAAATTTCATTTTGGAGAAGGGTTCAGATCAGTCATCCCTAATTCTCCAGACTTTACCACCATTCCCCTTGCATAGGTACCTCTTTCAACCACCCTGCTTTTCAACTCTATTTTTATGTATTATCTTCCTCCATTAGAATATCATCTCTTTGAGAGCAAGAACTATCCTTCTTTTTGTTTGTCTTTCTAGACCTAAAACTTAACAGAGTGCCTGGCACAGAGTGAGCACCTAATAAATTACTGTTGACTTAGTGTTTGCTCATGAACTCCCAGCTGGTATGTTCTCCATTAATTACTAACCAAGTAAATTTAATGAGATATTAGGAAGGGATTTTTACTGAAATGATTAGTTAAAAACAATACAAACACCTTTCTCCTCCCCCAAAAAAGTCTGTGACATACTCTCCCCTTGTACAAACAAGATCCCTAGGGAGAGTAGATTCAAACTTAGAAAACACCTAACTATAGTTCTTGATGATTGGAAGTACTTTTTTCCCTTTATGAAGTCCTCATGAAGTTCCCCTTTTGTTGATGGAGCTTTCTGCTGGACTCTGAGGGGTCAGTTCCCTCATAGAGTCCTGGAGCTGACTTCCCTCAGTGTATTTAATCTATCCTCAGTTCCTATGAAGATACTGCAGACAGCCACTACTGTCCTGAAGACATTGCCATCAACTTTAATGTCTGTCATTTTTTCTAAGTTCACAAGGTTATCCCTTAGTCATGGGTGACAGAGATTCTCTACCCTCTGCCCCAAGTCACTTTCTCTTGAGGGCTTGATAGAACTTGTGTATGATTAGGCTGGTCTACTATTCAAACTCTGAGTTCTGAACTGTCTTGCTCTTTTACCTAAGCCCCATCGGGCATGATTGACTCTCTTCCATGAACCACAAGACATTTACCATGGGGCATCTCCATTCATTCTCACTTCTTAGCTCTGATTGATTTATTTATTCTGTAACTCAATCAAAGAGGTATTCTCTCCTGAGAAAGGTATCCGGTCATAGAGTATCTTGTTAGCAACATTGATTTAGGTTTGGGGATGTGGGGTACCCCTCTTAAGGGTAATAATTCATAATGCTGAGATTCTTTATCGTATTTAAATAAACACCTTTGGATAGGGTCCAAGGTAGACTCATCTTTTAATAAATTTCACTTTATAGCAAGATGCTTTATAATATGTAAGCTGATTTTTTAATAGGAACTCTACTGAAAACAAGGATTATTTTTGGCCCATATGAAGATAAGATTGCATCCCCTGAGTATATATTCCCCAATGGTAAGATGACACTAGGAAAAATACATATTCCCTAATGGTAAAATGATACTTCTCCTGGAAGGTTTAGTGCTAGTGGGAGCTGAAACAACAAAAGTCAAAAGAGTCTTTTGCGAGAGAGGTCATAGAATAAACAACCTATATGAAAAAACATTTTAATTTAAAATTTAAAAAATTAAATTGGAATTGGCCCCAAAAAAAAGGAGAGAAGAAAGAAGCTTCTGGGTGGAGAGAACCATGGCTAAAGGTAAGCACATCTGAGGATTCTCTTGCCAGCTCCATGACCTAGAGTAAGCCTCAAGACATCTCTGAATCTTGACTCCCCATCCTGTAAAAGAAAACTCATTTCTACCTGCCTGTGCAGTAGAGGTTTTTAAACTCTTTAAGTTTTTAAAGTAGCAGGTACTTATGGATAGGAGAGGGAGGAAAACTGGGAGAAATGTAACTCCAGGGCACTCTCAGGAGCTCCAATGAGGTAGTTTACAGCCAAATAAAGGTGGTGTTTCTCTACACAGCAGGTAGCAAACTTTACCTCAAAGGGTTATAAAGGCTGAAAATGTAAATAGACTTAGCACATTTCACTAAATTGATTTTTAAAATAAAATAAATAATACATTAAATGAGAGATATATAATGGATTATCATTAATTCAATACCTAAGGGAACTAAGATTTCAGTGGTGTGTGTTTCTCACTCTGTTGATGCAATTGCATCCCCCCATTCTTTGGGAGACCATTTATGTCAACTGCTGTGGCAAAAAAAAATCATTCATAATGGCCCCCGTCCTGGTGATAAGCTTCTCTGAACTTAGCTCCAGAGATACTTGAATGGCAGATAGAACTAGTCACCAAGCCTCTACTAAAAGCCTTTCCATTTGTATGGGACCTGTCAGAAACTGTGCTCCATTATAAGAGCCTTCAAAAACCTAAGATCAACTCTAAGTCATGATAGGTATTGTGAGAAAACTTTAACAGAAGAATGGGGAGAGTTCGTTTTTACTTTATTTTTAAAATTTTTATAGAGTTGGAGGGATAAAGTAAGAGTTCATTTTTTTTTTTACACAAGAGTGCTCAGAGTAGGCAACCCACAGATATTCACTAGCTGTGTGATCCTAGGCAATTAATTTAACCTCTTAGCCTTAGTTTCCTCATCTATAAAATGGGGATAACAGCAGTGTCCACCTTCCAGGGTTGTTGTTAGGATTTAATGAGATAACACATGTAAAATGCTTTGCAAACAAAGTACTGTATAAATATTATCTTTTATTATAGCTACCATTGAAGGAAAGGCTCCAAATAAAGAGTTAGCATGAAATTATTTTGTCAAAGTTGGGGGCCAGACTGCAGGAGCCTTGAATGTTAAATCAGAGCATGTGATCCTGAGTTTGTAGGCAATAGGGGATGGTGAAAGTTTTTACACAGGGGCTATGTCCAAGACCACATTTCCATTGGTCTGAGATCTAACTTCAGCCACTTACTTAGGGTTTCACTGTTTTTTAATCTTCAATTTTTCTTCACAGATCTACAAATAAGTAACTGAAAGACATACAGATGGTGAGACCTCTATAGATTAAGTGAGTCGGGTCACATGGCAAAGCTTAGCTTCTTCCTAAGAAGCTTCTCTCTCAACTCCAGAACATTAGACCCTTTCCATGAAAGGCATATGAACTCTGCTCATCCATCAACATGGCATATTCCTCTGGCATGTAAAGGGGCCTGCAGGTATTGGGTAATTGGGGATCAGTGAGAGCACCTGAGCCATGCTTCTGGGTAACAAAGTAATTATCAAGCTAGCCAACCAGAGGCTCTGTGGCAGGCTCCCATTGGCACATTCCAACACAAGTACAGAACATTTCACAAGGTCCTCTGACAGGTAATCGGTGGGGACTGAAGTCTAATTATGAGAAATTTGGTGGAGCATTTGTCTGGGTGGCACCACTCCATTTATACCCTCTTCCTTAACTGCAATGCCTGCTACCTGGAAAAGGTTACAATCCAGGGTAATTGCTGATCTACAGATAAACGCACACAACAGGAGACATCTGGAATGACCAGAGCAAGTGATGATAGCCTAACCTGGTGAGTGGTACAGCTATATATGGAGCATCAAGGGCCAGAGGAAGTCCCCCTAAGGCATAAGCCCTCCCTCTCTATTACATCCTCTCCAACCTTCCTAGATTTCAACTTCCAAGATGGATAGGAAAGCTCTTTCCCACCCTGCAACCTCAGAGGGAAAATATATATGGAATATTTTCCTTTGACCTTAGAGGTCATTCTCTGCAACTCCCTCACTCATCATATGAGGAAGTTAGGGGCTTACAGAGGGAAAGTGATTTTCCCTGAGTCATAAAGCGAGTGACAAAACAAAGTAGAAGACTGGTCCCCCTGAACTCCAAATCTAGTTCTCAGTGTAGGATAGTTGAACCTATGCTAGACTTAGAGGCTGGAGACCTGGATTCAAATGCTGACCCCATCTATTTACTGACTCTCTGATTTAATAGTTGTGTGAACTCTCCCTAAGTGATCTTAATAGTTGCTTGACCTCTCTCTAAGTGATCTAAGTCTCCCTTTCCTCTCCTGTAAAATGGGATTAATAATGCTTATACCAGTGGAATTTTACAGGGAAAATACTTTGCAAACTTTAACAGTCTATGTAAATGTGAACTGATACTATTCCACTATTCTGCACTGTTCAGGATCCTGAGGGTGGAAAAGGAAATTGCCAATCACCATCCTCAAAAAACATATTAACTACCTAAAGGTATCTGACATACTTATAGATACCTACCACAAAGCCTCACTTATAGAAACTGTTGAACTGAATGAATAGATGCTATATACAAGATTTGTTCTTTCAAAGACACTAACATTCTCTCTCTAGATACTTCCCCACTCCCTACCCTTTGCTGAGGTCCAGAGACTCACCCTGAAGTTTTTAATCCTTTGCATCTCCTGAAACTGTGTTTGGGGGTCCACAAGGCCACATCTGGTCTTCTATATCTGACAAACCTCACTCCACTCTACTCCCTACTACCCAGACCTCTTTTCACCACCCTCCTGACCTCCTTCCATAACCTCCAACTCCACCCGGACCTCCAGTTCTGAAGCTATTACCAAACCAACTCACTCATTGCTCCAGAGACTAGGTACCAGTATGACCCAGGGAATTTCAAGAATGACAAGTGAAGCTTCCCAGGCCTGCCTGCCCTAGAGAGTTAGGAGGGAACTTCAATAAGTGTCTGCTTGCCTTTTGCTTTTAAATTTGGAGATTGCCACTCCCCACTCCAAAGCACCACTAGGGGGTTGGAGGGGAGGGAGTAGTAATGGCATTCAAGGAAAACTCTGTTATTTTCATTTCTTTCATTTTTTTTCTATTTTTGGCTTCTCCTACCTGGAGCACCTTGCACCACTCCAGGGCTAGTCCTTTCAAGCTCCTTCCTCCACTGAGATCAATAGGAATGAAGTAGCCTCTCTTCTCCCACTTCTGCCCCTGCCAGAGAGGCAGCTTCCCACTCCAACCCTTTGGGATCAAGAGATCTCCCTGGAAATGGAAGCAATGTGGTTCAATGGAAAAGAGAGGAATTGAGTTAAAATCCTGTCTCTGTAACATACTGCTTGCTCTACTACTCAAACTTCTTTCCTTTATCTATAAAATGAGGTGCTTAGTCTAAATGGCCTCTTAGAGCCTTTCCAGGTTTAAATTCATGATCCTATAGACTACTTCTTTAGGCAGAAGGTTTTTAAGAAAGGTTTTAAGAAAGGTGGGAGGAGAGGACAGAGAAAGGACAGAGGAATGTCTATACCTCACCTGTCATCTAAGACAGAGCTATGGCTCTGCTTCCAATCTGCTTGAGGAAAATTTGGGCTAATGATTTGATTTTTATTTAAAAAAAAAAAACCCGAATAAGGCAGAAAGACCCAGACACTAGGATTCTGCCACTGGAAAAAGCTTTAAGAAGTCATCTGTTGTATCTTGCAGACCCCACCCAAGGCATTCCTGTGTTTTCATCGACCCAACCGCAGCGCTGGATCACTGCCTTTACACCCTTTGTCTGTTGCTCATTCTGGCTCAGGCGCTGCCATCTAGAGCCAGAGAAATGTTCAGGGTGCCCCATTACAGTCTGGCTCTTGCCCACCTCAGCTCATCCCTTAATGCTGCTCAGCAATTCACCTAATTGTTATCTGTCTCTCTGGTACACTCTTCATCTCTCCCTAAATTCTCTGAACATTATCTCATTATACTTCAGAGGAAAGGCTGACACTACTGAATGGAAGAGTCATGAGTAAGTGACAGAAAAAGGAAAGTTTGGCTGAATCCCAGAATGTTGGGAGTAAATGTCCAACGTGGGACAACTAGGTGGCGCAGTGGGTAGAGTGCAGGGCCTGGAGTCAGGAGGATCTAAGTTCAAATCCAACCTTAGACAATTATTAGCTAATTAGCTATTAGGCAAATCACTCAACCCTGTTTGCCTCAGTTTCCTCATCTATAAAAATGAGCTGGAGAAGGAAATGGCAAAGCACTCCAGTATCTTCACCAAGAAAACCCCAGATGGGGTCAAGAAGAGTCAGACTTGACTAAATGAACTCCACAACAATATCCAATGAATATGGAAAGATAGCTCGTGGCCAGATTGTGAAGTGCTTTCAAGAAGGTGCAGATATTAAATATGCAGATAGTTCCAGCTCTCATTCTTTACCCTTGTAGTATTTCTAATTAACTAGAAAAAGTCTTCTCCAGGAGGGGCAGCTAGGTAGCATAGTGGGTAGAAGCAGAAATGAAAGTTTAGATTGCAAAATTACAATCTGAGCGCTGTTTAAAGAAGTTTTTTTAAGATCTTATTAAGATAAGTGGACAGGGAAATACAAATTGCCATGCCGGTAGTGCTGTGAGCTCAGCTCCACTTAGAAAAATGCTTGTTCATTCCTCAAGAAGCTGCAGTTCAACTGAGATTTTTAATGTATTCCAATCTTCATTTCATGGATGGTATTATTTTAGATACCAAAAAACAGCAGCAATCATGTCGAAACCTTCCGAATTGACCACTTTAAAATTTGGATTTATGTTGGGTTAATAACTTAAACAAAGGTAATTGTTATTTGTGGCCTATTTGGGCTCTGCTATAGATGGTAACTGCTAGTGCCACCCTTTTGAGAAGTGAGATGAAAAAATGCTAACTGCTCTCTACTGGTTTATAAATGCAGCCAGCATAGAATGCCCAAACTGGAAGACCTATGAATGGAATGATGTTTTGTTTTGGGTTTTTTTCTCTCAGTCTAGCTGATTTCAACTAGATTAACGTTATTAGGTTGACAATAAATTTTGTTACATTTGTGTTTTAAGTTCATGAGATTTATGTTAATGTTATGCTTATAATTTTTTGTTCTATAATTTTCTAAAGTATTATATAGTACTATTAATTTTTTAAATTATATTGAATTAAATCTACCTATCTGACCACTCCTTAAGTGTCCTTTGCTAGCTCCTCACCCAGATCACACTCTCTAACTATGGGTGTCCTTCAGGGTTCTATCCTGGGCTGCCTTCTCTTCTCCCTCTAGACTATTTCACTTGGTGATCTCATCAGCTCCCATGGATTAATTTACCATCTCTATGTGGATGATTCGCAAATCTGTCTATCCTGTCCCAGACTCTGTGCTGATCTCCAGGCTCATCTCTCCAACTGCCTGTCAAACATCTCAAACTGAATGTCCAGTAGACATCTTAAACTCAATATGTCCAAAATTATCTTTCCCCCTAAACTCTCCTCTCCCACCTTCCCTATTGTTATAAAGGATAAAACCACCCTCCCTGACCCTCAGGATCACAACCTAAGAGTTATCTTCAACTCCTCAATATCTATTATAGTGGATATAGCACCAGTGCACGAGTCAGGAAGACCTGAGTTCAAATCTCACCTCAGATTCTTGACACTCACTAGCTATGTGACCTTGGGCAAGTCACTTAACTCCAATTGCCTCATCCTGGGTCATCTCCAGTCATCCTGATGAATATCTGGTCACTGGATTCAGATGACTTTGGAGGAGAAGTGAGGCTGGCAACTTGCACAGCCCTCCCTCACTGAAAAAAACAAAGTCAAGTGCAAGTCATGTCATTATTTCTCTGATGTCGTGGTCTTCTTCAGCAAAGAAGTACGAATACACACACACACTCATTATCCCTCATATGCAATCTTTTTGCTAAGTAAGACCTATAGATTTCACTTCTTCAAAATCTCATGAATACTCCCCCTTCTTTCCTCTGACAGTGCTACCACTCCAGTGCAGGCCCTTATCATGCCTAAACTATTGCAGTAACTTGCTGGTGGGTCTGAATGCCTCAAGTCTCTCTTCACTCCAATTAATCCTCCATTTAGCTACCAAAGTAATTTTCTTAAAATATAGATCTGATCATGTCACCCTCTCCCTACTCACTCAATAAACTCCACTCCCTATCAACTCCAGCATCACATACAAAATATTATGTTTGGCTTTCAAAGCTCTTCATAACATAGCCCAACCCTACCTTTCTACTTTTCTTACACCTTACTTCCCACTAGTGACACTGACCTTCTAGCTGTCCCATAAACCAGACAACCCATCTCTTAGCTCTGGGCATTTTCTCTGGCTGTCCCCCATACCTGGAATGCTCTACCTCCTCAACTCCACCTGTTGATTTCTTGGTTTCCTTTAATTCCCATCTAAAAATCTCACCTTCTATAAGAAACCTTCCCCAATCCCTGCTCAATTCAGTTCCTTCCTTCTGTTATTTCCTATTTATTCTGTATAGCGCTTGCTTTTGTATTTGTTTGCAATGTTGTCTCCTCCATTAGGTTGTAAGCTCTTTGAGGGCAGAGATTATTTTTTGCCTTTTTTTGTATTCCCAGTGCTTAGCACCCCATCTGGCACATAGAAGGTGCTTAATAAATGGTTTTTGATAGATTGCTGCATTGTAACATTAGGAGGATAGATCTTCTTTGATATGAATGCTGTGACTAATTCATAAATCACAACTGTCACCTGTTACCTTCATTTGTGGAAGACAGTCTTATTCCTCTGGCTAATGTTTGTCTACGGTAACTGGGTGGCAGAGGGGATAAAGTACTGGCCCTGGAATCAGGAAGATCTGAGTTCAAATCTAGAATTACACAATTACTTGGTGTATGACACTGGTTAAGTCACTTAACCCTATTTCCCTCAGTTTCCTTATCTGTAAAATGAGCTAGGGAAGAAAATGGCAAACCACTCAGTATCTCTCCCAAGAAAACCCCAAATGGGTCACAAAGGGTCAGATATGACCAAAACAACTCATTAACAAGAACAGCAATGCTTGTCTAGAATTCTAATGTATATCCTTGTGAATTTGGGTTTGTTAAATGGTACAGCAGACATTAAAAAATTGAAATACAGTTTGAAAACAGTAAAATTGGCATGAGAACTTACCCATTCCCTTCTCCAGTTCATTTTTATAGATGAGGAAACTGAGGCAAACAGGGTTAAGTGACTTGCCCAATGTCACCCAACTAGTAAGTGTCTGTGGTTGAACTGAAACTCAGGAAGTTGACTCTTCCTGACTCCAGGCCCTGCACTCTATCCACTGTGCCACCTAAATGCACGTTCATTGGAAATAATCAACACAAGGAGGGACTAGCATTAAAGAGAAATCAGGAATGGGTATGGGGGAAAAAAACTAAGTGGCTGTTCTATGGTAAGCACTGTTCTAAGCATTTTATAAATATTATGTTGATCCACACATCAGCCCTGCAAGGCACTGTTATTGTCCTCATTTTACAGCTGAAGAAACTGAGGCAGACAGAGGTTAAGTGGCTTGCCTAGAGTCACCTAGTGACTGAAGTTGGATGTGAGCTCAGATCATCCTATTCAGATCACTGTGCCACCTACCTGCCTTCTTGTAGAATATGGGATTTTAGCTGAGACTTGAAGGAAGTAGAGGAAACAAAAGAGGTGAGAGTATTCTGTATATGGGGAACGGCCAGTGAAAATAAATAAAGTGTCTTTCCCCATGAACCTAATGTCACCCTGCTGCTAAAATAGACTCTAAAGCAGTGAAAAACCACCATCTAAAAGGTGATTTTTGCTACCAGATTGCCGTTAGCCAGTAAAATTGCTGCTCAAAGCCAAGATCTTCAATATTGAATTCATGTATCCCAGAGTAAATGAACCTATGAAGTTTGAGGGGAAAGGCTGGAGTGTCTGTGTGAGGAGCCCTTTCTTCCCTTTCCAGAAAAGAGAATGTGCCACTCTGAGAGGATACTTTGTGGTAATGCATCTAACATCTCTAGGACAAAAAAAATATGCATTAATTTCTGATTATTGCCTTTATGGAAGGAACCATGAAAGGTTGACTGGGAATATGAGATGTATTGCTAGCAAAACTTCAGAACAGCCAACTGCATTTACAATGGCATTCATTATGTATGATTACCTGCTACTTACTTTGCACCCCAGTGGCCACAAATGTATTCTTTAAGAAGGGATCTGATAAGGGTACACACCAGGATGTGAATTGTCTGTAATGACTGATAGACAGATTGTTATTCCTGATAACATACTGTGCTTTACATTGATATCACTGCAAAACAAGTGTTTTTCAAAGTAATAAATTATAGCTGTGATTTCTGGTGCGCCTGGCAATCTCAATGGGAAGGTACTATATTGCTATCGTATCTATAGAATCTAAAACTGAGACAGAAGGTAGATGATTGTAAAGACTATGCTAGGGAATATAAATTTGGTTTTTAAAGAAATCAGTCCTTTCTCTAACAACCATTGTTTTTCAATATTCTCATCAATCTAAGACTACATCTCTGATTGACATCAGATTTTCTTGTATATTTCGTTAACATTTAATGTCATTATATTGTCATAAGATTTGTCAGGCATAGAAAAATATCATTTCAAGTGAATTTTTACTTTATCTATTTCCTACTCCAAAAAAATAAAGTAAAAATCCACTTGAAATGATATTTTAGTATGATGTTCTTGCCTGTCATTACCAAAGCTCCTAAACTCAGTGGATGACAGGCTTAGAGAAGGCTCAAAGTAATTTGCCTGTTTGGCAATTCCTCTTTCACAGGGGAAAGCTAACTCTATGTTAAGGCTTTTCCTCCAGAAAAAAAAAATGTTTATCTGTTCAGTCTACCATAGTTCACTACTCAGGATAAATGACTTGTTTACAGGAGAATGCTAGGTACTATTGGAACAAAAAAAGACTTTTTTGAAATTTAGCCACATCATCTCTAATTAGAGTCATAACTGATCTGGTCATTTGTATAGAGAAGTGGGACAGGTATAGGAAGGGACATATAGAGAGAGGGTATGTAAGATGGGTCAACAGGAGTCTGAGTAGGTGAGCTTGGCTGAGTACTGTCTCAGCAGTAGCAAATATAGTCTATAAATCAGTAGGGAAGTTTGATCTAAGTCCTTGCTTTCTTTAGGGAGGGATTGATGAAGTCACATCCCTATAAAACCCATACATTGGGTTTTATCATCAAAGTTTCCTGCCAGTTCTTCCAGGGGAGCCAATTATATGCTCTTCTAACCCCTCGAGAGGCTGTGATGATACTCCATTTTCCAAATCCAGTCTTGAGATCCACCAACTGGGTCAATAACAGCACTGAGGGTATATAAGAGAATCTTATTAAAACCATTTTCATCAATAGCCTTTGTTTTCTTAAGCTGCATCTGTATTTGTCACATGAAGACTCTTAGTTCAGTAGTCACATCAGCAAACATTTAGTTGGTTCTTACCAAGTGCCAGTCCCTGGACATACAAATACAAGTAGAAAGGAAAATCTCTGCCCTCCAAGGAGTTTGCTTATATTCTAATGGAGAGAGAAAAGAAGGCAGGTGGAGGATGGGGAAGTCAAGTGTACAGTCTGTAAAGGAATGAGACTGGTCTGGGCACCTCCTTAAATGGAGGTTCCATATAATCATAGGAAAGAGGGTGGTGCAGCAAGGACAAAAGGTATTTCTAGTTTGTGAAATCCAAACTGGAGTGAGGCTTCAGGACGAAGAACTGGGGCATGGTTGAAGGACTTAGGTATTATCTAATCAGGGACCATACAGTCCAACCAACTCATTTTAGAGGGACAGCTTCAAATTCATTCTCAGACACTAACTAGATGTGTGGGCCTGGGCAAGTCACTTGGCATCTGTTTGCCTCAGTTTCCTCATCTATGAAATTTGAATAATAATTACACTTATCTCTCAGAGTTGTTGCAAGGACCAAATGAGATAAGAATTGTAAAGTTCCTAGAACCGTGCTTGGCACATAGTGAGTACTATATAAATGTCAGTTATTAATGCTGTTGTTATTTTTTGAAGAAACTGAGGATCACAGTGATTTGCACAAGGTCACATAGATAATATGAGGGAAGAAGAGTTTGAATTCAGGTCCTGTTTCTAAAGCCAGTGTTCTTCCATTGTACAATGCTGCTAATCCAAGCTCTTTATCTTAGAGGAGGAAAGAAATGAGCCCTAGAGAAACTCACCTATAAAAGATTATTCATTTTGTATAAAGTGTCATACAAGGTGAATTACACAGATCACTCAAACATTCTTCATTCATTCACTCAATAAGTGTTTATGGAACATCTATGTGCATAAAGCTGTCTTGGGCAAAACTAATATAAGGCAGAATTCCTGTCCTCCAGGAGCTTACTGTCTTTTGGGAGTTTATATTCCAAAACAGAAACAAAGGTATAGAATTAACATATAGGATTATTTATCTATAGGATAGATCCATAGGATCACTGATCTATTTTCAGACAGGTCTAGCTCTTACAGATGAAGACACTGAGGCCATGGGAGATTAAGTAACATGTCCAAATTAAAAAGAGAGGGGTTTTTTTAAAGCAATTTAGCACAGGAAGAGTCAAAACAGAGAAAGAAAATTATTGACCAATTTCCCAAATAAATATAGACCCAAAAATTTTAAATAAGATATTAGCAAAAAGATTATAGCAACTTATCATGATCAGCTAGGATTATACCAAGAATGCAGGGCTGCTTCAGTATTAAGAAAACTATCAGCATTATCACCATCAGAAACCATATGATCATCTCAACAGATTCAGAAAAAGTTTTTGACAAAATGTAACACTCATTCCTATTGAAACCACTGGAGAGCATAGGAATAAATGGAGCCTTCCTTAAAATAATAAGTAGTATCTGCCTAAAATCCTCAGCAGGCATCATATGTAATGGAGATAAGCTAGATGCATTTCCAATAAGATCAGGGTTGAAACAATGAGATGCCCTTATCACCACTGTTAATATGATACTAGAAATATTATCTTTAGCAATAAGAGAAGAAAAAGATATTGAAGGAATTAGAATAGAAAAAGAAGAAACTAAGTTATCATCCTTTGCAGATGATATAATAATATACTTAGAGAATCCTAGAGAATAAAGTAAAAAACTACTTAAAATCATAAACAACTTTGGCAAAGTTGAAGGATACAAAATAAACCCATATAAATCATCTGCTTTTCTATATATTACTAACAAAGCCCAACAGCAAGAAGATAAAAAGAGAAATTCCATTTAAGGTTACAGTGGACACTATAAAATATTTGTGAGTCTTCCTGCCAAAACAAGCCAGGGACTGTATGAACAAAATTACAATACATTTTTTGCACAAATAAAGTCAGATCTAAATAGCTGGAGAAACATTAATTGCTCATGGGTAGGCCAAAATAATATAATAAAAATGACAATTCTACCTAAATTAATTTACTTATTCAGTGCCACACCAATCAAACTACCAAAAAATTATTTTTCTAGAGCTAGAAAAAATAACATCAAAATTCATCTGGAAGAACAAAATGTCCAGAATCTCAAGGGAATTAATGAAAAGAAATGCAAGGGAAGGTGACCTAGCCATAGGAGATCTCAAAATCTCAAATAAAGCAGAAATCATCAAAACCATTTAGTACTGACTAAGAAATAGAGGAATAGATCACTGGAATAGGTTGGGTACACAATACACAATGTAGTCAATGATTATAGCAGTCTACTATTTAATAAACCCAAGGACCTCAGCTTCTAGGGTAAGAACTCACTGTTTGACAAAAACTGCTGGGAAAACTGGATAATAGTGTGGTGGAAACTGGGCATAGACCAGTGCTTGACACTGTACACCAGAATAAAGTCCAAATGAGTTTACGATCTAGGTATAAAGGCTGATACTATCAACAAATTAGGGGAGCAAGGAATAAGTTATTTGTCAGATTTATGGAAAATAGAGGAATTTATGACCAAACGAGAGAGAACATTATGAAATGCAAAATGGATAATTTTGATAACATTACATCGAAAAGTTTTTGCACAAACAGTTTTGCAACACAGATTGGGGGGAAGCAGAAAAGTGGGAAAGAATTTCTACAACTGGTGTCTGTGATAAAGGCCTCATTTCTAAAATATAGAGAGGATTGAGTCAAATTTACAAGAGTACAAGTCATTTCACAATTGACAAATGGTCAAAGGATATGAACAGGCAGTTTTCAGAGGAAGAAAATAAAACTATTGCTTAGAGAGATACAAATCAAAAGAACTCTGACATACCACATCACACTTATCAGATTGGCTAACATGACAAAACAGGAAAATGATAAGTGTTGGAGAACACATGGGAGAATTGGAACACTAATTCATTGATGGTGGAGCTGTGAGCTAATCCAACCATTCTGGAGAGCAATTTGGAACTATGCCCAAAGGACTATAAAAATGTGCATACCCTTTGACCCAGTAATACTACTTGTAGGGCTGTATCCCAAAGAAGGCATAAAAATTGGAAAAGGACCCACATGTACAAAAATATTTATAGCAGTTCTTTTTTGTGGTGGCCAAGAACTGGAAATTGAGGGAATACCCATCAATTATGGAATATTGAATAAGTTGTGGTATATAAATGTAATGAAATATTATTGTACTATAAGAAATGACAAATAAGCAGACTTCAGAAAAACCTGGAAAGTCTTATATGAACTGATGCTGAGTGAAATGAGCAGAACCAGGAGAACATTATATACAGTAAAAGCCACGGTGCATGAGGACTATTTTTGATAGACTTAGCCCTTCACAGAAATGCAAGGACCTAAAATATTTCCAAAGGACTCTTGATACAAAATGCCATCCACATTCAGAGATAGAATTATAGGATCAGAATGCAGAAAGAAGCAGACTATTATCTCTTTTGCTATGTTTTGCTTTTTCTCATGGCTTCTCCCATTTGTTTTAATTCTATGCAGCATGACTAGTGTGAAAATGTGCTTAATATGAATGTGGTGTAGAACCTATATAAGACTGCATGCCATCTTGGGGAGAAGAAAATTTAAAATTTATGGAAGTGATTGTTGAAAACTGAAAATAAATAAATTAATTTTTTTTTTAAAAGCAGTTTAGCAAAGTTAACCAACATGTCAGCCGAGTCTAACAAGTATATTGCAACATTCCATACTGATAATCTCTTCAATAAAGAGAAAGAAGTGCCTTGTTTCATCTCTTCTTCAAGACTAGAGATAAACTTTTGTGGATTATCTGGCAAATATTTAATTACAAACTAGTTGTAGACTAGTCCTACACCAACACTTTCCTCATTCAGAGGTAATTTAGGCCAACTTCTTTTCCATTCCCAGGTCATGAACAACCCAGGAATGGAAAACACAAAGTTACCTAGAACCACCCTGTGACAAATGGGAAGAGGCAGAAAAGTTTGGTAATTACATCCCTCTTCTCAGTACCATCCTCTTTCACCCCTTGGGGGGAAAAAATTACACAATGCATCCCAAAGCCCAACAGAGAAGATTGTGAGATTATTGATTAATCAGGCATGTTGGTGCTACTGTTCTCTGATGGAATGGCCTTCATAGCACTGGCTGCGTTAACATGTGGGATAAGGGTTTAGATGGTTGGGCATGGAGGAGAATTAAGAAACTGCTGCATTTGTATGGGGAATTCACTCACATCTCCTTCCATTGGTCAAGGAAAATTTTGGTGTACTCAAAGGCAATCAGAGTATAGAAGAAATCCTAAACACGAGGAGAATGAGGAGTAAGTAAGGAAGAGATGACACCCTTTTTAGTATTGAGTATGCTTTCTGGAAGACTGCTGAGGTGTTTCTCTTTGTTTGAAAAGCAATCAATGATGGCATTTAAACTCTGGGCTAATCAAAAGTTACTCTAGGCAGAGGATCTGAACCTTTCCAACACAGGGGAAGAAAATGCATCACCACATTAACACCCTGCAAAATGGAGTCATTAATGCCCAGGAACACATAGAAACTGTGAATGAGACTGTGAAGAAAGCAGCCAGCAATAGCTTGCAAAAAAAAAAAAAAAAGTATAGGGGAGGGATTGGTAATAAGTCTTAAGTGATTGGGAAGAATTGTAATGAAATAGTTTCTGCTCCCCAATATGATGTTGCTGCTTTTTCCATCTGAATTTACAGAATCAACAAAAGGTAGACACAATATCAGAACCTAGCAGTAATGCTTTCAATATGAGGTCTTACAAAGTCATACATAAAAAATAATTTTTGATGTCACAATTCATCATTTTTGTAAGCCTGTTCATTTTTTTAAAATGAATGGTTTTTGTTTTTATATCACCATTTGAAGATATATGCCTTCTCTACCTAGCGAGCCATGTCTTGTAAAAATAAAATAAAAAAGAGGAAGAAAAAAAATGAGTTCAGCATAACTGAGTCTGACAGTATATTTGGTGTTCCATACATAGTCTCCTAGGAGATGTGCTATTTCATTGCTTCTTCAGAGAACAACATTCATTGGTCTTGATAATTGCAGAGATTATAATTTGATTTTTGTCATCTTCTTTCTATTTCCATTTCCATTGTTGTAGTCATGGTATCTGCTATTTTCCTGATTCTCAATGCTTCCTTCTTATAGAATGACTTTAAATGAATTTGGTCCCAGTCCAGTTAGCTGACTTAGACAACTGAGTCTGTTAAGTTCAAAGTATTCTTGTAGGAATTGTAGTTTTCTACAGAAAAATGCTGCCTCCTGGCCTGTGAATGAACCTCCTAATGCCGACAGTTTTATCTCACAAATGTGTGCCCTAAGTTATATATAAGAAAACACAAAGCACCTCGGATGACTCCTTAAAGCCCAGCTTGGATCCTAGAAAACCCCAAGAATTCAACTTAGTGACCATAAGTAAGTAAGACCACCATGAATGCTCGGTAAGACTTGTAATGAAGTCAAGGTTTCAGGGCAAGGGGGCCCCAAGGTGAGGAAACAAACACACCCCCCTTCCTCAGTGGAACCTGGCTGGAGGAGAGCAATAGATTGAGAGTCAGTCAGAGCACCTAGGCTGAATTCTGGCTCTGTGCCTTACTATCTAGATGACCTTTGACAAGTCACCTAATCACTCTAAGCCTGTGTCTTACAAAATGAAGAGGTTGAACTAGATCACAGATTCTTAATTTGAGGTTCAAGAATAAAAAAATAGACAACTGTATTTCAATATTGGTTATTTAATTGATTTCCTTTATATTCTCAAGTATTTTATTTCATTCATTTAAGCTTTCCGAGATGCAGTCAAGTGTCTGGTGTCCATGACATAAAAGGGTTAAAAATCCCTGGATGAGATGATCTCTAAGGATCCTTCCAGCTTGAAACTGATGATCCTACAATCTATGGCAGAGTAAGTCACAGAGACTGCACAGGTCTCAGGGTAAGGTTTCTCATTGGGGGTATATCACTACTTTTTATAAGTTTGAATATGAATCTGGTTTCCATTAGGAAACTTTATATTTTGAGCCTTATGAATCTGTGAACTAATAAGGAGAGTTCATAATCAACCTTAGAAAGGGTGAGATACTATGTTCTCAGATAACCTGTAAGGGTATAACAATCAATAAGCTAGAACATGAGGAAAGGGAACTGAGTAAATTAATTCTGACTGATGAGTTTTGAGACAAGGGGAGCCCAGAAGATGAGCAGCTGCCTGAAAAGTAGCTATATTATTTCCCATTGTGGGGGGAGTTTGGTGAAGGGTAGAAACAGAAGGTAAGAAAATATGATTTCTGTGCCACCTCTTTCAGTACATCAGTACTCCAGGAGTACTTAATATTTCCTGGACCATCACCAGTCAACCTGACTTTTGTCCTGCCATTGGACTTTGATGACTCTGGAAGAGAGAGTGAGGCTAACAACTTTGCGCAACTCTCCTTCACTAAAATCCAATTCACAAGCAAGTCATCACTCTGTGATGTCACTGGTCCTCATCAAAGACAAAAGATGAACAACAGCTCCTAGAGACACCCAACAAGTAGAGAGGTTGGGGGCTTCCAGAAACGCTTCCAGATATTTATGCTTCCAGAAATAACCTAAGTTATCCCTTTTGGCACTCCTGACCTAGGCAGTTACTCCAATGGCAAAGGTACCTCTTTACATCTGTATCACTGATACAGATTTATCTTGCATTATTTTTCAGGGAGCATGTCAGAAATGACAACTGCTATCACTGGAAATGGTTTCATGGATGCATCCTAGGAACTCATCCTCTCCCATCCATCCTCCACACAGTTGTCAAAACATATTCCTGAAGCACAGGTTTGACTCCAGAATTCCAGGGCTCAGTGACTCACTATTAATTGAAAAGCGTTTAGCACCGCGTCTGGCATGGCGTAAATGCTACATAAATGTTCATGATTACTGTTACCGTCATTACCTCTAGGATTAAATATAAATCCTTCCGTTTGCCATTTAAAGCAATTCATAATTTGGCTTACACCTACTTTTCCAGCTTTGTTTTATATTACTCTACATCCAGTCAGACTGGCCTTCTTGTTCTTCATACACAACATTCCATCTTCTACCTCCATGCTTTTGCATAGGAATGGACTACCTCCTTACCTCTACCTCTTAACAACCTTAGTTTCTTTCAAAGTTCAGTTCAAGCATTACATGAGATCTTTCCTAATCTCCAAAGCCACTAGGGCCTACCTCCAGAACTTTCCTTGGGGTTAATATTTTTATATATGTATGTATTTTCTCTATATGGGCAGGAGTCACTTCACTTTGTCTTTGTATCTCTAGTACCTGGTATGGTGCCTGATTTATGGAAGGTACTACATGCTTTGTCAATTGATTGATGCTGGCTTATGCTGGGTGAGTGATAAGAAAAGCCACAGGTTGTCCCAGTCATCAAGGATATAATTCACAAGTCACTTGTCTCCCTGTGACACTTTCACACTCAGTTTTACCAAAGTGACTGAACTAAGACTATCAGGCATAATCACATTTTCAAAAGCCTTCTCTCCATCCCTTACAGAAATGTCTAACATGACAAGAGAAGAGAGAAATAAGGCAGATGTTAAAGCTTCTTGGATGTGCCTGGGCCCTTGCAGATAAGATATCTGGGACATGACCCCTAATAGTCACTAAATGCTTCTAGGGGGTGACTTCTCCATTTATTATTCAGTCTTTGCTGTACTATGGTGACAACTCATACTGTTCCTTCCACCCACCCACCCTTCCCCCATCTGCTTCCTGACAAGACTATCTGTAGCCTGTTCCTACAGAGTTCTGATGACTCAGCACAGAAGCCAAGATTTTCTTTTGACCTGTAAAGTCACTTAATTAAATATCACAGAGCTTTAAAGATCCTGCTACCCTTGGCCAATGGCCCACAAAGGGTCTGAAAGTCCTACAAATTAGACTGGCAAAGAATTTGTTTATGGTGGAGATGAAGAAAACACATTTAGCTAGAAAGATGATGCAGGGCCACTGGCCTGCTGTCATCTGCATTCTGGATACAAAGTAATGACAGCCATTCTCAGCACATTCCATCCCCAAGAACAAGGATTCTTTCCCTGCCTGACTTAAGTGGTCATAACCTTCAGGATATCAATTAACCTTCCACAAGAACATTTTTCCCAGAAGACCTCCTATCCACAAGTTTATAGGATTGTAGATATAGAGAAGTGACCTCAGAGGCCACCTAGTCAAATACTCTTATTTTTCAAGTGATGAAACAGAAAAGTTAAGTCATTTGACTAGGGTCACAGAGGTAGTAAATGTCTAAAGCGGGATTTGACTCCACATTCAAGGCCATATCCACTGTTCCACATTGCTCTCTCATTTTATCATTCAGTAATCAGGAAAGAAGAAAGTAAGGTCAAGGGAATGGAGGTGTCCAGTCAAGACACCTTGCCCCAAATTAAAGGAAATTCCCTCAAGTAAGTTTTTCATAGGAAGTTTTCAAAAAAGAAGAACAGGAGTGGGGTCTTCTCACTTCCATGGTTCTATATTCTTCTCCAATTCATTCTGTCTGGTAATATACCATGACCCCTCCCTCTCTGTCTTTACTTCCTAAACTTCCTTATTTGAAAACTATAGCTAAGCCAGGACACATATGGCATGTACATGCTGCAGTGTGTGGTTGTGACTAATAGTGACAAGTCATGAGACAAAATAATCCTAAAATTATAATCTAGCCAACCATCTGTGATTCTGGGGAATTTAGGGCCATCTGCTGTAACTATTTTATAAAACAGTCATAGAATTATAGAACTTGAAGAATCCTAAGAGAAACCTAGTGCAACTCCATACTCTTACAAATCGGCAAGCTAACAATCAGAGGTTAATTGACTTGCCCAGTGTCACACTGCTAGGAACCTGTAGAGCCCAGTCTGGAAACCAGCATGAAAATATTCTTTCTACCAAGCTCCATATGCTTCCTTTATATAATTACTTGTTAAAATAAATGTAGACGAAGAATAAGCTAATAGGATAAATACACAATATTCTATCTTCCCACCTCAAAGATCTTTGTACAAGCAATCTCTCCTCCATGCCTTCAATATTTCACCTCTTTGTTCCCATCTCTTGGAGCCCTTAGCTCCCTCCAAGACTCTGCTCCAGTTCCATCTCTTATAAAAGGCTTTAACTAATCCTCTAGTTGTTAGGGTTAACAACAAAAAAACCTTTATATTCATGTAATACATATTGTGTATTTACTTCTCTGTGTATATGTTATTTTTCTCAGTAGCATATGCTTTGACTGCTAAGCTTTGGAGACACAATTAAATGGGGAGATGGAAATATAATGTGAACACCTTGAAGGCAGGGGCTTCTTTATTCTTGTCTCTCTGTCCCCAGTATAATCCCTGGCATATAATTGGCACTTGATAAACACTTAAATTAATCAACTTGTACAGCACATCCTACTCTGAAAGCACTTTTACAGTCTTTATCTTAATTTTTACTGTACCCTGTGAGGTAGGTTGAGGAGAACTATTCTTTGCCATTTTATAAATTGGAAGATTCTAAGAGGTTAGGTTACTTCTATAATCTGAGAAACTTTATCTTCTAGTCCATACTGACTCTCAAAACCATGAATGACCTGGATTGAGCCAAACCACAAGTACTATTATGAGAAAATTAAATATCATTGTATTATGTACCCATTTAAATTGCTAACTTCAATACCACTGCAGCTATAAATACAGGAATCAGAACTTGTGGAAATTTTATCAAAGCTCAAAAGAACATACTGAAGTTACCAAACTGATGGACACTTAGCCTAAATACCCTCCAAAAGGCTCAGTTTGAGAGTATGACAAATGCCAATCACAGAAACCAACATCCCAAATGGAAGGAAATTGTTTCTATGCCACTTGCTTTCCTGCAATATGACTCTGTGAGAGATGATTATGTGCAGAGAGCTGGTAACAGGACCCAGAGAGCAGGAAGAAGAATGAATGGAAGGATCCAAAAATGAGATACTCGATCTTTTTTTTCAAAACGCTAGAATAAAGTCCCTGGGTTGTATTGCCTGCCTATAATGCCTGCTACCAGGACAGCTGAGGCTGATGGATCCATTGAGATGCAGTTGGACTGAAGTCAAACTGTCATTCCCAATAGTGCCAGTACGGTGACCTTTGGGAGAGAGGGATGGGGGAAGACCAGGCTGACAAGGGAGGGATGAACCATCATAGGTTGGAAATAGGGAAAATCAAAGGCCAATCAGCAGTAGAATGGGACCATGAGTGGCTACTTCAATTCTAGCCTGGGTGAGATGGGGAATCCTAGTCTTTTAAAAACAAACAAGCAAAAAGGAGAGGTATGAATAATAGTTCAGTTGCTAGGACTGTGACCTAAGGGATATGATTTTATTTCACTGAACCTCAGTCTCCTTGGCTATAAAATGAGGGAAATGATACTGATGTTCCCTATCTCACTGAGGGTTAAACGGGATGTTGCATAAAAAATACTGGTGACCCTAAAATGTTACCTGAAACAGCACAAGGCTCGAGGTCTCCTGAAGGATGGCTGAGCATTTGGTCAGGATGTGGAGGAGAAATTGGACTAACTGGCTTTGTGAGGGTCTGTACAAATCTTCAGTTCTATGACTCCATAAGCTGGATTTAAATTTTGAACACTCAACATCCCATTTTGTGGGCCAGTCACTTTATCTTATCCTTAGCCTTCCTTAATGTGTTGTCTTTGCCCAATAAGACAGAGAATTCCTGGCCTGTATTCATGCTAAGTCCTAGAGATTTGAAGAAGGCCAGATTGGAATTTAAAGCTTTTTGACACCCCTAACTGCTTCTAAATTAATCCTCATGACAATCCAGTAAGGTAGAGAATTTCTTTATTTTTTCACTTTATAGATGAAATGGAGGCTCAGTCATTAAGTCAGTCGATAAGCATTAAAGACTTAGTAAGTGATAGACAGGGTAGCTAGGTGGCAAAGTAGATACAGTTCTGGGCTTGGAGTCAGGAGAACCTGAGTTCAAACCCAGTCTCAGATACTGACTTGCTGAATGACCCTAGGCAAGTCACTTAACCTCTTTTTGCCTCATTTTCCTCAACTGTAAAATGCATTCCCTTGAGAAAAAAATGGCAAACCACTCCAGTATCTTTGCCAAGAAAACCACATTGGGGTCACAAAGATTTAGACATGACTTAAATAGACTTAACAAGAACAGAAAGTGTGAGGCTCTGTACTAGGCACTGAGATATAGCAAAAGGCAACAGTCACTTTGGATAGGGGAGCTGGCATGCGGATGACTACGTATGTGCAAGGAAAATACAGGGAAAGTGAAAAGTAATCTGGAAGGGAAGGGGTTAGCTGCAAAGGGAAACTAGGAAAGCCTGAAGAAGAGAGGTTTGGGCTGAGTCTTGGAGGAAGCAGTGGAAGGAGGGAAGGAAAGCATTCCATGAGTTGGAGTCTGAAAATCGGTGTACAGAAGTAAGGATAATGAAATAGCTAACGTTTTAATAGCACTTACCTGTGCCAAGCACTGAGCTAAGTGCTTTACAATGATTATCTCATTTGTTCCTCACGACAACCCTAGGAGGTAGACTCTTTGGTTACTCCCATTTTACAAATGAGGAAACCGAGGCAAGCGAAGATTAAGCAACTTGCCCAGGCTCACCCAGCTAATACACGACTGAAGCTGGATTTGTATTCAGGTCTTCCTGACTCCCAGCCCAGTACCCTACCCATTGAATTACCGGGCTGTCAGAAAATGACTCCATGAGGAACAGGAAGTATGCCAGGTAGCTGAATGGAGAGTTTATAGAGAAGAGAATAAAGATGAAAAGTAGCAATTTGCTGAAGGTCACATAACTCTTAAAAGGCACAGGCAGGACTCAAGACCAGGGCTTCAAGCTCCAAATCCAAGTCCAAGAGGGTAGTGAATTTAAGGAACTCAAAGAATTATTATAGACAAAATAAAAACAAACCCCCAAAATAGATTCAGGAGAGAAGACATGGATTTAGACATTGAGGGGAGATGAGAAATTAGCAGCATAACCCCACTGTATTTTACAGATGGGGAAAACTAAAACATGGGTGTGCAGCTAGGTCGTACAGAATACTAACCCTGCAATAAGGAACCCCTGAGTTCAAATCTTGCCTTGCTAGCTATGTGACCCTGAAAAAGTCATTTTGCTTCTGTCTTAGTTCTTTCATCTGTAAAATTGAGAGATTAATAGAGCCTACTTCCCAGACTTTGTTGTATGAAATAAAATGGGATAACATTTGTAAAGCATTTTGCAGATCTTAAAGCACCATATGAATGCTAGCTATTATTTTATTATTGGCATATAGTGACAGAGTCAGGTACTCCGGCTCTATTCAGGTAGATTCCCAAATGGATTCCCTATGGACACTGAGAAAAACAGGAAATGTTTGGAATATAGTCTCAATCTTGGAGCATGAATGTAGTGGAAAACTATACAGTCTTTCACAAATTACCCAATAGTGCCAGTCAGAAACAGACTGAGGTAGGGGATGCACCATGGCATGGAGAGAGATATAGGCTGCTTTAACAGTCTGATCACTTTTTTATTCCTCTGATTTTATTTTTAATTTTCTGCTGCAGATAGCTCTAGGATATTAAATCCAGAGAAATCATAAAATAATTTCCCTTACATTTGAGAAAATAAATTATGTTTCATGAAGCTTGGTGGTATGAGGGAGGCATGAAACAAGGAGGTATATTTACTGGGTCCAAGGAGTGTCTAGAATCAGTCTATGGCATCAATCTCACATTTGGAAAAGAACTTCAGAAGAAATTCAACCTGTACTTGAACAGAATTCCCCTCTACAATACCCCTGGGAATGAGAGAGGGACTGAAAGAAGGAGAAATAAAAGGAATGAGGGAGGAAAGAAGGAAAAAAGCAAGGAAGGAAAAAAGGGAGGGAAGGGAGGAAAGAAGGAAGGAAGGAAGGAAGGAAGGAAGGAAGGAAGGAAGGAAGGAAGGAAACATATTAGGTGCATTTAGTAAATGCCTACTATGTGCAAGGAATTGTTAGGCACTTTACAAATATTAAATCATTGGGTCTTTACAACATCTCTGAAACAGTACTAGGATAATCCCCATTTTACAGTTGAAGAAATTGAAACAAACAGAGTTTAAATGACTTGCCCATGATCACACAGCCAGTAAGTATCTGAGGTTAGATTTGAACTTGAGTTTTTCTGACTCCAGGACCAACTTTCTATCCACTACACCACCTGCTGACCTCCACTCTTTACCTCTAAAACAGCCCATCTCACTTTTCAATAACTGATGTCCACAAAGATTTCCTCAACAACTTGAGGAGTCATGTGAACACAAGACTTCAGGATGAATGAGTTCAAATACTGACTATAATGTTTATTACCTGTGTGATACTGGGAAAGTAATTTCGAATAGCTCTGTTTCATTTTCCTCATTTTACAAATGAGGCAGTTGTAATAGACTATTTCTAAAGACTCTTCCAACTCTAATCCTGTCAGCCTCCTATGCTTTGATAAGTTTCACTAAGACCAACAAACACATTGTAAGCCCCTACTGTACAATGGGTACTATGTTAGGTCTTATGAGGGAATTTTTTTTTTGTCAGTTCCGGTGATTTCATTCATATGGGAAACTTTCCATGAGAAAATTCCCTCTACCATCAGGTACCTATTCTACAGCTTATTGTTTTAGACTTACCTATGGTATTATTACATTAAATGACTTGCCCAGGATCCAGTATGTGTCAAGAACAGAACTTGAACTCAGGTCTTTCTGACTCCAAGGCCAACTCTTCATCCACTATGTTTCTCATATTATGAGTGATAAAAAGCTTCTTTTTTTAAAGATATGATTCCTGACTTACAGTCTATTTATTGAACAACTATTATGTGTCCAGATTCCTGCAGAGAGATGGTAAGGAGAGTTCATTTTATTCCTTTTGATGATAGTCACAAGACTTCTCTCAGTCTGAGCTTCTTTCAGCTTCCTGAACAAGAGGGGAGTTGGCTCATTTCTTTCTATGTCTGACTGGAGTAGAAAGAAAGAAGTGGATAGAGTCAGAGAGGAGCCTATATTAAGGTATTAAAAAAAGAGACTATTGTGGGGGGCTCTTAACATTTCTTGTGTCATAGACCCCTTTGACATCTGGGGAAGCCTGTGGGCCCCTTCTCAGGAATATATACTTTTAAATGCATAAAACAAAACATATAGGATTACCAAGGAAACCAATTCTATTAAAATAGTTATCAACTTTTAAAAAAATAAATTCATGTACCCCTAGACTAGAGCTTGACAGGCATGTAATATATCACTATTCATGCTCTTTCTTCTGTCTATAAAGATGTTGTTTCTGACCCATTAGCAAAATCATAAAATTTTAAGATTTCCTGACAAAATTAGTCACCAGAGAAATATGCTAATTATCCACTGACAATGCCTCCTAGCTGTTTGGAATAGGGAGAAGGCATGCCAACAGGTTTCAGGAAAGTGGTCCAGTGACTAGATTAAGGAGATAGCTTTTTATTATTCACAAGGTCCACTCTGAGTCAAACCTGATTTATCCAGGGAAAGGGAGATGGAGTACCTCTGCAAAAGGTATTACAGAGTGAAAGGACCTCAGAGTTGGAAGAGACCTAAGAGGCCTATTTATAATTGAACAAGAATGTTATCTACAAAATACTTGAAAAATAAACATCCAACTGTGGTTTGGAGATCTCCAGAGAGGGAGAACCCACCTGAGAACCTAAAGTAGCCCATTTTACTCTTGTAAAACTCTAAATATGAGGATGTTTTTTCCCTCAATCAAGTCTAATTTTGCCTCTCACACTTCTATCCCCAAAAGATTTCAGAGAAACCTAAGAAAATTTGCATGAACTGATGCAAAGGGAAGTAGCAGAATCAGAAGAACAATTTGTACAAAGACAACAACATTGAAAAAAATTAATGAATAATTAAAGAAGTGAATGAATGAAGAAATGATGGCTAAACATCCATAAATGTCCATTTCTTCATCCATTTATCTATTAATCCATTCATTCATCCATTTATTTATTCATTAAGTCAATAAGGGACTGGTAGATTTCCATTTCCATTTGAGTTTGATACTGGGGAAGAACTACTGATAAGGAAACTCCCCTTCCTAATGGATATCAACCACCATTCTGTAATTTGGAGTCTTAGGGAGCTGCCTAGGACACTGAGAAGTTAAATTACACAACCAGGGTCCTAAAGTCAGTCTACATCTGAGATAGAATTTGAACCCAAGGCTTGTTGACTTCAAGGACACTTCTCTGTTTCCTAGGACACATTACCTTTTTACATTGACGCAAAGGGAAAATACCTTTATTAAATTGCATTTTATTGGATTCAATCCAATTTTTAGATGGTCAGGATCTTTCAGAATTCTTATTCTGCCATCCAATACATTAGCTGTCACTATTAATTTTGTGTAGTCTGAAAATTTAATAAGCATATCCTCTCTGCTTTTATTAAAGTCATTGATTTAAAATAAAATGTTAATCAACATAGGACCATCGAAGGATCCCTAGGGCTCTCCGTAACAGAATTCTTTCCAAACTGACATTAAACCATTAATGACATTTTGGGGTATAACTATTCAACCATTTCCAAATCCACCTAACTACACTATAATGATGATGAATGTGGTGATGGTAATGATGATGATAACTAGCATTTACATAGTACTTTACAGTTTACAAAGCAAAGATATATATAATATATATATATACGTATATATATATATATATATATATATATACACACACACACATATACATATACACAAATATACATATATATGTGTATATGTACAGAGAGAGAGACTCATTTGATCCTTCCTAAAACCTGAAAGGCATATACTATTAGTATCCCCATTTTACAGATAAGGAAATGGAGGCTAAAAGAACTTGTGACTTGCCCAAGGTCACACAGCCAAGGAATAACCGAGGCAGGATTTGAACTCGTCTTCCTGATTCCAAATCCTGTGCTCTATTCCTGTGCCACCTAAATGCCTTTCTATCCCTCCCTCACTCAAAACAAAGTCAAGTGCAAGTCATGTCATTATTTCTCTGATGGCATGGTCTTCTTCAGCAATGAAGGACAAACACACAACTGCCTTTCTAGCTCATATCTCTCCATCTTGGTAAAGTGTATTATTAGTATTCTTCTGATCTATCAATGCAGTAACTCTAACAAAAGCAGAAATAAAAGTTACTAGGCATTACCTGTTCTTGGGGGGAACAAAGTAGATCCTTTGTCATCCCAATTTCCTCTTCAGCCAGTAACAGTCAACAGTGCCTACTATGTGCCAGGTATGGTGCTAAGCACTGGGCATACAAAGAAGGGCAAAAGACAGCCCCTGCCCTTGAGGAACTCACACTTTAGTTTAATAACAGAAACAACATACGAACAGCCATATACAAACATCTTCCTGATATCCACTAACTACAACTTTAATATATTCTACAACTTTTTTCATAAATCAAAGTCAAGCTCACTGCAAGTTTCTTCTCTCAGACTTTTCTTTTTAAAAATTAAAAAAAAATTTTAAATTTAGAATTTGATCTTTTTCAGTCCCATAATCACATTTTCATGGCACTGGTTTAGCAATCATATCTACTAGCTCTTTCAGTATTCTGGGATAGTTTGTCTGGACCCGATGACTTGAATTTATCAATGGTGGTTAGGTGCTTCCACTATCTCTCTACTTATCTTGGGTTGAAAAGATATTTAAGGAGGACTTTCGTCCAAGTTTCTCTACCAGTTCTATTAAAGGTCAGTGTTCTCTTTGCCTTAGTCTATGAATGCAACAGAGAACACTGAGCTCCACTAAATAGACAAATCTCTTCTTCACAGAATTGGTAGAGAAAGCTAAGAAAAATCCTCATTAAACAGACATTCATGCAGTGCCTATAATGGAAGGAAGGGAGGAATGGAGGAGAGAGAAAGGTAAGGAAGAAAGGAGGGAAGAAAGGAAAAAAGAAGGAAGGAGGGAAGAAAGGGAGGGAAAGAAGGAATGAAGAGATGGAAGGAGGGAGGGAGAAAACAAGAATTTGTAAAGCATTTACTCTGTGCCAGACATTCCACTAAGCCTGTTTGCATTACAAATGCAAACAAAAAGAAAGACAGTTCCTGTCCTCAAGGAGCTCACTTTCTAATGGGGGAAGATAACCTACTTAAAGGCTGCTGAAAACAGGGTCAGTTAGGGGAGAAAGAAATGAAGACATAGTTTTGAAGTCCAGAAAGTCAGGAGCAGAACCAGGAAGGGAACAAAAGCTAGCTGGCATGGGCTCCAGAAGGAACTCACCAGTAGGTGAAAGGGATAGTCTTGCAGAGAGGATAATATAAGGTGAGAAGGGCACAGGGGTGGTTGACTATATAAAGTAGAAAGGGCTAGAAGGTAGATTCAAAATAGTAGAAAGAAATATGCTGAGTTCTTCCCCTCTTCAATAAAATCTTTCCAAACAGACCTAGAAAATGTACCAGATGGAGCACTGATTGGGAAATCCCCCCCAAAAAATCACAATGAGTCATTTTTCCAGCTCATGTTGACATAGGGAGATAAACAGTGAGGTCTGTAGACAAAGGAGACAGGGTCTGACCAGGAATGCACTGGATGGTACAATCTAATGCCCAGAGATTGAAAGTGTACACTGGGGAAAGTCAAGGTCTGAGACCCATATCAATGTACAACGACTTCGTGTAAGATGTGAGAACAGGTGCCAGCTGACAGGTTTATCTCTCAGGACATGAGTCAAGAGGAACACAAAATGGCAAACCTGCATGGTCCATAAAGACCAAACAAGGATAAATTGCTTACATTCTAATACGGGGAAATGATACTATGTTCCCTCTTAATCTTGTTATCATTAAGGATCATAGTCCAATTAGTTGGTAGGCCTGGAAGAGCTTCTGTTATATCTTGATGATCTTAAAAAGAAGAATAGAAAGGAAATTGAAGAATACATTGAGGGAAGGAAGAAGTAAAAGGAAGGCAAGGGAAAATAATCTCATATTTGAGCAAGTAGTTCTTTGGTAGCTTTTCAGTCATGTCCATTTCTTTGTGAAATTATTTGGTGTTTTCTTGACAAAGATATTGGAGTGGTGACTGATTTGCCATTTCCTTCTCCAGCTCATTAGGAAACAGAGGCAAACAGGATTAAGTGACTTGCCCAAGGCCACACAGCTAGTGTCTGAGATTGAATTTGAACTAAGGAATATGAGTCTTCCTGACTCCAGACCAGAACTGATGCAAAGTAAAGTGAGCAGAACCAGGGGAACAATTCATACAAAGACAAGAAGATTGTAAAGTAAAACAACTGTGAAACATCTAGGAACTCTGTTGTCTGACCTTCATTTCAACATTATCACAGGGTGATGTCTTGACTCAAGCATGAATTAGATTTAAGTGAGACAGAGTAGCCAAAGTCATCATCCTGTTCTTGAGTCATCCAAGTCCAGTGGTATGACACAAGTCAGGATGACTGACAATGGTCTGGGATGCAGTGGATGACCTTGCTGTCTTCAACGTCTTCACAAACTCCAAGCTCTCCACAGCATTTGCTTCAGCCACCTTCATGGTCATTTGAACAAATCGTTCTCGTCAGTCCCTTCCACCAGGAAAGGTCTTCATGTGCTTGGGGTAGACATTCCCCTAACTCACCAACAAGTTGCAGGTCTGTTCATTACCCTCAACCTGGGTTAGCCAGTCTGATGAGATGGTTTTACCTGGGTGTGGTCACTGCCCATGCTACAGCTTCTGGGAGCCACAGGTACCAACATAATGACCAACCAGGATTCCAGAGGACAAATGAAAAACATGCTATCCACTTCCTGATAGAGAGGTGATAGACTGATTGCAAAATGAGCCTTTAAAAAAAAAAACCTAGCCAGTGTGGAAATTTGTTTTGTCTAATTATCCATGTTTGTAACACAGGTTTTACTTTTCTTCTTTCTCAACTAAGAAGAAAGGGAAAGTGGAAACTTTGCTGATTAAAAATAAGTTTTTTAAATTGTACTTAATTATTCTTTTTATAAACTATAAATTGTATAATTACTGATTAACTTATTTTTATTTACATTTATTTTATTATGTTGTAATATATAAATATATTTATACCTGAAGCATAAACCAGTTCCCTACTCCCAGTCAGCTCTAAAAATTCTCTCTCTTTTTTACTTGGCTGCATGGCTTTCGTACAACAAATAGGATAGTAATGGTCTAATTTCTTGACTTGCAAATGAAAATTGCTTTGTGGCAAAAAAAAAAAAAAACTTTCCCCAAAATTATATTTGAATCGAGAGCAAATTCCAGTCTGTCTGAGCTACAGTAATGGAAATGTAATTGAGTTTTAGAGATGCTAATGTTGGTATTGAGAAAAAGTAATAAGCTGGGAGATGTGCTCCCAGGAGAGATGACTGCCTTAAGAAGGTGGAAGGGACCCAAGAAGAAAAAATGGCAGTCCTTGTTGTCAAGAAACTTGGGTCATTTAAGGAAATTGTGTGCTCATAAAATACCAGGGTAGAAGGAAGTAAAAGGAAAATTGAAGGCTGCAATATTATATGGAACTGGCAGTTAGAAGAAATTTTAAAGCAGAAATAGTTTTTAAAAATGGTACTGGCCCTGAAAACTGTGTGCCTAGGAAAGGTAGTTTAACAGTGAAAGTCTGCAATCAGAATTCAAAGAGGCCACAGAGTTGGAGTCCATATATCTGCAAGGAAATATTAGACCACACTTTATTCTGAGGTTGATGGTAGGACCTGGGGTTCTCTAAATCTTACCACCTTCTTCTCTAGGAAGCTTTCCCCAGCTCCTCTTAATTCTAGTGTCTTCCCGCTGTTAACTATTTCCTGTATAGCCTGTATATTGTTTGCCTGTTATATATTTGTTTGCATGTGGTCTTCCCCATTAGATTGTAAGTTCCTTGAGAGCAAAGACTACCTTTTGCTTCTTTTTGTATCTCTAGAGGTTGGCATAGTGCCTAGCACATAGCAGGTACCTAATAAATATTTACTGAGTGATGGATTGGAAGCCTCTCAGAGAGACCAATTGTTAAGATGGATAGAACACTGAAACTGGAGACAGGAGTCTCAGTTTCCTTATTTAAAATGAGGAGGTTGAGCATAGGTGAGCCACTTGGTTTCCTCCTCTTTGAAATGACTGGATTGTTTAGTGTATATTAGACTGAAATTCCTATAGCCAAAAGCAATCTCTCCTTCTATTCTCATTTAAGTTATATAATTATATAACTCTGTACTGTTGCCTAAAATTCTTGTCTTCTCTTGTTACCTAACACAATTCCCTCTACCCTAGGGAAAGAACAAAACAGTATCATTGTCATTTTTCATATGTTTCATTCCTTCAGTTCCTTCTTCTGTCCCACATCAATGCTTTTTGCCAATACTGCTCCTTCCTTCAGGTGCATCCTTCTTCTACATCTCCATCAATTGCCATCCATCCCACTTTTCAATACTGGACTCAGAAGTCACCTCTTCCAGGAAGCCTATACTTACTAAATCTCATAATGATGAATTTCTTACTTAATTTCTATTTACTGATTATTCGTGTCCATTTTATTCCCTGACTATAAATGACAAACTCCTTCAAGTTAGGTCCATTTCTTCTATTTCTTTTCTTTTCCCTCATAATCCTCAGAATCTTGAGTAATTCCTTGTTGGATGGCTGGGGGACTGACTGGATGGATGGAATTATGCAGGGATGGATAGACTACTGTATGAAGCAAAGAGCAGGTGAAAAATTGTTAGTTTTTGACTCAATGCAAAGAAAAACTTCTAAATGGAATTATCCCAAAGTGGAATGGGTTGTCTTGGATTTCTGCAATGGATTCCTCCTCCTCATTCTGCCCCTTACCTCTTATCCCAGGACCATGAGAGGTCTTCAAGTAAAGGCTGGTGACTACTTGTTGGAGTGTTATACAATATTCTTGATCAGGGACACACTGATCTAGATGGATTCTTAGGTCCCATCCAAGACTAAAATTCTGTGATTCGATGAATGAAGTATAATATTTATGTTGAATTTGGGAGAGCTGAGTAATACTTGTAAATGGTTTAGATCAGATGTTTCTATATAACACAGAAGAATCTTATGCAGTAAAGAGACCACTAAATACAGATAGGCTATATCTCCTCAAAAACGCACCCTGAAGTTCTTTAAGTCAAAAACACTTTATTATTCTAATTACTCTAATTGGAATGTCTCAACAAAGAAGTGTGGGAGTTTCCCTAAGGTACCAAGTCCCTGAGCAGAGTTTTTCAAGGACTCAGGCCATTGCTTCTGTCATCTCCCTGGTGGAGAGGGAAAAATAATATAAAGCCAGAGGCTATTTTTGTTTAACGGAAAATTAGTGACCAACAAATCTGATTGCAGCTAGTTATATATTTTTCTGGTGTAAGGCCCTCTAAGACTGATCATCACAAGGCACAGGGATCAAAGCCAAAGGGAACAAAGCATCTTGTTCCTATTGTGGGTCCCATTGTCTCAGGGAGACCAGGAGAAGCAGCTCCCCAAGGACATTCCTTCTGACTGGCTGAGCAGCGATAATGTCCCTTGAAGCTACATAACATAGATAGGCAGCCCCAAACAAGGCCAGAGTGAATCTCTCTGGATGCCATGAAGGAAGAATTAGCACTCTGCTAAAACAGCAAAATGAATAGGACCAAATGAAATAGATTCACCCTGTACCTCATCCTTACAAAGCCCCTACTGTATCCTCCTAAGCCTTTTTCATAAACCAAAAGTCAAACATTGTTCCTGGGCCTTGGGAGTTAAGAGAGAAGGGATTAATCCAAAGCCCAGAGCACAGTCATATCATAGCAAAAGCATAAATACCACCGCCCCTACATGGAATTGAGTAGGGGGTGGTGATGGGAGAGAGAAAGAAGGCAAGGAAGATGGAGGTAAGAAAGGAAAAGGAGAGTTATTCTTCCTTTTACAGTTCCCCACTGGTATATGTCCTCTTCAGGGACTTCTAAAACGTAAGTGGGTCTTGTCACATCCCACCTAAGGGACCCCTGAACACATAGAGAGCTCTCTGCCCTGGAAGCCAGCTGTTCTGGAGGGCAACTTTATCCTTCAGCATAGAGAACCATAGAGTTTAGCCAAGAGGATGGACGGGGTCTACCTTATAACCCTGTATGTATCTTGGTATATACATGATTATTTTCACATTCTTTCTCTCATTCAAGTACAGGTTCGTTGAGGGTCGGGATTGTTTTTGCAATTTGTTGTATCCCCAGAATTTAACACAATTCCTGGCACATACTAAGTACTCAAAAAATGCTTGTCACCTGACTGATTTGGATTCAGTTGATGCCAAGAGGAGAAAAAGCTGAGTGCCACTTTCAAAGGTATGGTCCTAGGACTGCCTCAGGAGGAAGAAATTGAAATAAGAGAGTAGATGGAAAGGGAAGAGATGGGAAAGAATCAGAGGTGAGACTTTAGCACTCAGTGATCAGCACAACAGTGGAAGCATTCATTGCTGGAATGGAAGACTTTCCAGCTCTCAATGTAGAAGCTTTTGTGATACATCAGACTGAAGGAGGGGAAGATCAAGTTGTTTGGCTAAGGCAGGCAGGCAAGCAAAAAGCACTTATCAAGCCCCTACTATGTGTCAAGTCCTGGGAATACAAGGAAAAGCAAAAGAACCATTCCAGACCAAAAGAAATCCACATTCTAACGGGGAGACAACATATAAGCAACTACATATAAACATGAGACATACAATATAAATGGAAGGTGATTTCAGAGGGAACTCTAGAAAAGGGCCTTTGGTCCAAAATTTTGTCTTGGATGAGATCCTTATGGTCCCAAATGGAAAAGCCAAACTGGCAGTGACCCCAGAGGGAAGGACAAAGGGGATCCAGGCACTCCGCATCTCGGGTATTTGGAAAGCAGACAACAGCATTAGTTTTCCCAAAACACCAGTGCCCAAATAACTAACAGCTAAGCACTGCCTTTCACAGGACCAAGGCCATAGGGAGACCCCATGGGCTGGTTACCCTCTTTTTCCTTCCTGGCCTCCCAAAGTCCCTTCTCCCACACACTTCCTCTAAAATTACAAACAAAAATAGGAAGGTAGTGGGGACGAAAAACTGTGTCCTGTCCATAGGGGACAGGACAGAATCTGCCCTGAGGAAAGGTTCAACCACAAGCAGATGAAGCAGGGCAGCTGCCCAGAGGCTGCACCATAAGCAACGAATTAAGAAGGAGCATCTCCAGGCCCTCAGAACAAAAACCGAGACCATGTGACAGCAAGTGCTCAGGAGGGTTTTTTAGGACATTGGCCAATTGTTCTATAAAGCAGGATAATCCTATAAAGATGAGCCATTTATTCACTTTACCCCTGAAGGAGCTTATGTAAAAAGGATAATGGGAAAAACAAAACAGCACTGAATACTCAATGAATCTCAGGCACTTTTGGAAGAGAGAGTTCTGTGTAGTGGACAGAGAGCTGGCCTCAGAGGCCATAATACTACCAGCAGTCACACAGCACTTTCCAATTTTCAAAGCATTTTACCTAGATTATCTCTTTGGATCCATACAACAACCCTGTAAAGTACTATTACTGTTTACCCTTTTTAATATGTGAAGACATTACAACTGAAAGATATTAAGTGATTTCTTTTGGATTACACACCTAGTCTGAGGTAGGATTTGAACTCAGGTCTTCCTGAACCCAAGTTAAATCTTCTATCCATTATTGCCTTTTGCTGTCTAAGAAGGATGTTCTGTATTCAAGGACCACCTCTGAGACATTCTGGTTGTCTGACTATGGGTATGTCACTTAAGCTCTTAATGTCTCAAAATATCCTATAAGAGTATAATCAATAAATGAACCAATCAGTATTTATCAATATTATATAAGTTCCAGAGTAGATACAAATTGATAGAGGGTGTTTCCTCACAACGATTTCCCTATACCCATGAAATCATAGTTTGGATCCAAACCTTATGACATATACTGGCTGGGTGACCATGGTCAAGCCATTTAACTGTTTCTAGGCAATACTCTATGATTTGAAATTAAATTTGAGTTACTGATCTAAATTGGTGGAGGGAGCTTGAACACTGGGAGTTTCCCACAAGGAAATCATAGATCATAATCAAAAGAAGTAAATAAATGAATATATATAATATATTGCAACATATCATACATACATATGTGTATATATATATTAAAAATGTGTGTACATGTGTGTATCTATATATACATATGTATACACACACACATCTGTTGAATTCTCCCCATTCTTTAAAAACACGCTCATAGGGCATGTCTTCAATGAAATTTTCCCTGATCCTTTCCATTGGTTATAGCTTTCTGACTTGGACCCCATAGAAAGCTTTGTTTCATATCATTCTAATACACTTTTCACAAAATGATCTGCATTATTTTTACCTGTGTTTGTGTCTTTTCCCCCATTAGACTGTAACTTCCAAAGTCAATCAATCACGAATCCTTTATTAAACCACACAACACAATTAAGCACCTACCATGTGCCAGGCACCAGGCTAAATACTGGGGATACAAAAAGAGATAAAAAACAGTCCCTGTCCTCATGATGCTTACAATCTGATGGGGGAGATAACATGCAAACAAACATAGTCAAAGTAAGCTATATACAGGATAAATAAGAAATAATTAAAAGAAGGAAGGCCCTGGAAGTAAAAGGGTCAGGGCAGGCTTCCTGTAGAAGATGAAATTTTATTTGCGATTTAAAAGAAGGCAGGGAGGTCAATAAACAGAGCAGAGGAAGGAGAGTATTCTAGGCATGGGAGACAGCTAGAGGAAACACTTGCAGCCAAGAAATGGAGTGTCTCATTTGTGGAACAGCCAGGATGTCAGTGTCATGGATTGAAGGGTACATGTTGGGGAGTAGGGTGTTAGAAGACTGGAAGGGTAAGAGGGGGCTAGGTTAGGAAGAGCTTTGAAAGCCAAGGGGAGCATTTTGTATTTGTTCCTGGTGGTGATAGGCAGCCAGGGGACAAGGACTCTATCTAATCTAAACTTTGTATCTCCTCTGATGACCAGTACAATGCCCAGTGTATAGCGAGGGTGTTAGCCAGATTTGTTAAATGCACACACTTTACATTAAAATCTAACGGTCACCTAATTGGTGTGGTCATGACTGAAGGCAGGGAGTCTGACAGCCTTTCTCACCCCCAGGTACCAGGTAAGATTGCTCTTTGGTGTGCAACTAAAGTCATTGTTTGCAGAATGTGCTATGTTTTGCATTTCTATCCTTTAGATTCCTGCTAGATACCTCAGCTTTGAAAAACTTTCTCTTTTCCTCACTGCTGCCTGCCAGGCTGCTGCATCCCCCTGTGGTTTTCCAGCAGGCCACTGTCACACCATATGGTTCATAGCTGTGCTGCAGGTTATCATTAAAGTGTTGCAATCTCTTCATCTGATGGGCCAGAAAGGAAGCACAAAATGAAGGAAGCCTTCTCCCTGGCATGATTATAAATATATATTCCCACATATAATACATGTACATACAAGGTATTACAATTTATAAAATATTAATATGTATTATATAAGTGTATTTATTGATACATGCATGTGTGTACATATATATATGCATGTATATATGTAGATGTGTATATGTGTGTTTGTGCTTGTATGATTTAGGATAGATATAGGATCCTTTAAAGTAGACTTGTTGAATACATTTACTATTCCCTATATGTGTGATTAATCAGGAACCTATGTGTAGGGAAATTAGGAAGGGCTAATGTTATTATAGTATTGTGTCAGACTTTCCTACTTTCTCCTCCAGGGTATTATCAAGCAGATGGATTTTCCCTCATCCTGACTTGGCTGCTATCCTCCACAGCCATAACCACCATGGCACAAATGAGGCTTTGTACCAGCATACTGATGTGTGAGGATATCCTTCTTCCCCACAGCAATCACCAACCCTCAGGTTTAGCCCTCTGCTGACCATCATACTGCACAACCACTCCCTGATCCATCATGCTTAGGGTCTTATCACCAGGGCATCCTTCTCCTTTCATACCCCACAAACCCTAAGAGGAACCCCTGAGGGGCAGACTGTTCCCTCTGCTAGTGCAACTGTACCTACACTCAAAATATCCCTTGAATTCCTCCCTCCCCATTCCCAACAATCATCCACATTTTCCCCTGCCTTTAATTTTTTTTTCATCAGGAAAAACGTTCTTTGTTTCAACTCTGGTGCTCTCCTCTGAGCCTTCAGTGTGACACCCACTGACCAGTGGTGGTGACTGCCATGCATGGCTTGTCACAAAGCTAGACTGAAGCAAGTTCCCACTGGATTTATCTAAAAGCTCAGGGAATAAAAACATGGCAGAAAGCCTTCCTCTTCCATATTCTACATGCGGAAAGGGGGACCATTTGATATCCTCTGAAGGCTTGCTGGGTCACAGGGAATACATGTTTGGGGAAGAAAAAATGATCATGCTTCCAAAGATTTATACTTTTTCACTTCCCTCTATGACAGCACAAGAGAGAAGGATAGAAAATGAATCTGGAATTCACTGGCATAGAGAACCTTAAGGTGAGAAAATCCTTCAGGCGATGCAGGCTGGCACCTTCTGTGTAAGTTACAGACTTGGAAAGTTGCCTGGGAAGGAAGAATCCATTCTAAGACACTACCTGAGTGACCCTGGGCAAGTCACTGAACCTCTAAGTCAGTTTCCTAACTCGTAAAGCACCCTTCTCAAAAGGTTGTTGTGAGGAACAAATGCAATGATATTTGTAATGTCCTTAACACAGTGCCTGGAACAAAGGAGGTGCTTAATAAATGCTTATTTCCTTCCCTTCCCAGGATCACACAGCTATCAGAGATCAGAGATGGGACTTGAACTCAGGTCTTCCTGGTTTCAAGACTGGCTTTCTACTCCACACTAAATCTTCTGTGGGATATAGCACGGACCACTCTAAAAGACCTTTCCTTTCCTAAAAAAAACCAACCCTGCCCCCAAACAATCAAGGGGTCTCTGCTCCCTTATTTCCCCTGGCAGCCTCCCTCCCTCTCAGGAAAGGACAGGACAGGACAGGATTAGTTTCTTCCTTTCACAGGTAATGACCTTGAGACCAACAGCTATAAAGTGAGTACTAGCTGAGTGGGAGGGAGTAGGATATTCTATCACTTCATCCAGGAAGTGAAGTGAGTAGGGCTACCTTAACGGGTGCCATTGTAGCCCTGATAGCATTTAACTTTGGAAAACAGTGAGTTGAAGTCAGGATTGAAAAGGGTATTATTATGTCTATTCTTGGGCCATGATGCTTGATGTACCTGAACATTAAACAGGTATTTAAAAGCCAGAGCCTGTTCGGTAAGAAATTCTGGGATGTCAGCAGGCAGCCACAATGTGCCAAGTACTTCCTTTGCTAATATGTGTAATTAAGGACATTAAGTTAAGAATGTGAGAATATTTAACTGGAGGATATTTAAATAATGAGATAACTACCTTGTGCTTGGGAAAGGGAGCTGTACTGGGACCTGGAGAAGTGGGATGGCCATGCCAAACTGGACAGGACAAATAGGGATGATGACAGATCACTGTGAAATTTCTAATCAATTTTTCTTTTATCTCTGGTGACTCCTGAATGTGTCCTTTCCCCCAGGCCAATCCACTCAGTGCTCCCTTCTGGAGCTGTGGATGATGGTGTGGTAGCCTGCCAGCAGCCTAGAACTTGATGTTATTTAGATGCCTAGAAAAGGGACTTGGGATTGATGAAAACCTCCCTGGAAAGCGCTTGAGCTTGTAAGTCTCAGTTGTTTGTAACTACAGGGCTCATTGGCATCATCGTTAAATACTGTTATTCCGTAGGTTGTCTACTAAAGTCCTCTTCACTTGGAAATAACTCAGGGCTCAAGAAGAAGGCAAGCTTTAGTAGGCCTTGCAGCAAGCTAGAAAGGCTTTGAATGTGGGTCTGGTCAGAGGTCAGAGGTTTGGAGCTGCCAGAGCACTTATAAAAGCCACCAAGCCCAAGCCCTCATTTTATGAATAAGGAAAATGAAGCTAACAGAGGTTCACAGTCAGGTCCACAATCAAACAGCTAGAAAGTGTCCGAAAAGAAACGTAAACCTCTTTATCCATCACAGCCCACTAGGGGTGAAGGAAAGTCATCCCAATGCTAGTGCAGGGGAATTCATTTAGCATCAAGTGAAGACATTTGTGGTCACAGCAGCTCAAATAGCTGTCTACTAGCAGGGATAGGATTGTCCAACCCTTTGACTCAATCTTCATAATCCAAATGAAAGGTAATGTGGTACAATGGATGGAACATTGGACTTAGAAGTAGGGTTCAAAATGGACCTCTGACACTTGCTAGCTATATACTCCTGAATTTCTTAATCTCATTGAGACTCAGTGCTATGACCTGAAAAATGAAGTTAATAATGGCACCTAAACCAGAGTAGTGGTAAGGATTGAGTGAGATGCTATATGTGAAATGCTATGAAAAACTTAAAGTATTATATTAGCAAGAACCATTCCATTAAGGGGTTTGATCTGAAATGTCTATTACAAAGAAGGTTGACCCTTGCCTAGAATATCAGTTAGCCAGTGTTCACACAACTGATATTCTCTCTCCACTTGGAAAAGTATATATCATGCAGTCCCCTTCAATGAGCCCATAAGCACACAGTCCATGACTAAATGATGAGCTCTCCCGTCTCCTTTCACTAGTGCCTCCTACTCCCACACCCCTAGCAATATGGCTCCCATGAAAGGTATTAGAGATTACGACTTGTCAGTAATGTTCTCTAAAGACAAAGGAGTTTTGTGTGAACATGTTTCTCATCTCAAGGAGAAAATAAAGCAAAATGGAAGGTGATCTGGTCTAACTTTGTTACCAATTGTTCTCCATAAATATCTTCTCCATGCAAAGTATGTATGAGACCTCAATTCTCCCAATAATTAGACTTTATTAGCACTTTGTCCTTTTCTAATTTGGCTGCAGGTAGCAACTGATTAAGGGCATATACAAATACCTGCTTAGATTCCTGTTCAAGTACATGGACTCCTAAAGTCACCGGTTTTGTTTTTAGCTTTGTTAGATGATGAAAGGTCAGCAAGTGACCTTCTACCAGGACCTCCTCTTCTCTTCCCACTCTGCCATCCGGTACCATCATCATTCTCTGTGCTTTGGGATTAAAGAGTGGAAGGAAGGAAGGAAGGAAAGGAGGAAGGAAGGGAGGGAGGGAGGGAAGGAAAATTAAGCACCTACTATGTGCCAGCACAGAGCCAAGAGCTAATGATTCTATTATTGATTCTATTACTATCCTCATTTTACATCTGAAGAATTCGAGGCAGACAAAGGTTAAGTGGGTTGCTCAGGGTCACATCACTAGTGAGGCAGGATTTGAATTCAGCTCTTCTCGACTCCAGGCTCAGTATTCTACCTACTGCACCACTCAGGTGTCCCTAGCACCCCAGGGGAGTCTTCAGTGTGAAAACCAGGAACAGGAACTGAAATGGTGAGACAGCCAACGCCATCTGGGATACTGGGGAAAAGAGATAGATATTCATGAGGCAGGGAGGTGGGGAGGAGCTGTATGACAAAATAGTGCTGATTCAAATATTATCGCTAAACTCTATTTTTCTGAGATTTGGGGACCAAGTATAACGGATCTATCTGAAAAAGCTTCACAGAGCTTCTGTCCTAGACACACACTTTTTAAAGTTTTGTGTCCCAGAAAATCCAGTGATTTTTAGACAAGCTTCTTGGACTTTTCTACGCAGCACCTAAAAGGAACTACAGAATCAGAGATACCCAGAGAGCAACATTCAAAACAAAACTCCCTGTCTACTTTTCCACAATAATTCCTCCATCTCACACACTTGCCTTTCAGGCCGTTTTCCTTTCCTTCACTCTTCGGACCTAAGCTTTTGCCACATCTTGTTGAGTCTCCCAAATGATAAGTCTTGCCTCAGTCTCCTTTTCTTCTGCAGGCCCCATCACCTCTTGCCTAGACTCTTGTAATACCCATCTCCTCGGCCTCCTGGGCTCAAGTCTCTCCCTCTGCCATCCATTTTCCACACTTCTCCCTCATTAATATTTAATAAAAATTAATCAATTAATCAATTAATTTTATTAATACAGGTTTGATCAGATCTCTCCTCTCTGAGCCCTGGCAGCTCCTCATTACCTCTGTATCAAATACAAACAGCTTTGTTTGGCATTTAACACCCTTCAGAACCTGAATTTAGCCTTCCTGCCTTCTCCTATGCTTACGTCCCTCAGGCACCCTGCGATCATGCCAACCTGGTGTGCTTGCTGGTCCATGGGTGTGACCTTCCATATCACACTGTTCCATGTACAGGACATTCCCTTTCTTGTCCCTGTTCCTTGGCTCATGCTGTCTCTCGTGCTTGAACTGCCTTCTCACTTTTCCTTTACCTCACAGAATTCCCAACTTCCTTCGAGGCTCCATCCTGCAGGGAGCCTTTGCTGGCAGCTCAAGAATCTAGTGTCTCCCCCAGGAAACTCCCTTGAGTTTATATGACATCTATCTTGAAAATGCTTAAATATGATTTACGTACATTCTGTCTCCCCTTCAACAGCAGACTGCCAGCTACCTGAGGGCAGGAAGGCTTTTCTTTTTTGTCTCTGTATACCCAGCACCTAGCATAGTATCTGCCACAAGGATGCTAGGAGGCTTGGAGTTAGGAAGGCCTGAATTTGAATCCTGACTTGGCCCTTGCCAGCTGTGTGACCCCCAGTAAGTGACTTAACCTCTCTGTACCTCAGTTTCCTCATTTGTAAATGGGCATAATAACAACACCTACCTCACAAAGCTGTTGTAAGCGTCAAGTGAATTAACATATAACCTTGAAGCACTATATAGATAAGTTATTACATAAAAAGGCATTTAAATATACTTACTGATTGTTTGATTGAAAACATAAGTCCGATGAGACCTCTTCTTGACAGTGGAATGGTTTCATTCCTGCAGTCAGATATTTCTGAGTAACTATATCCTCCCTTTCTCTTTCTGTGTATGTGTGTGTGTGTGCATGTGCATGTGCATGCATGTGTCCATGGGAATGTTTTATGTATCAGGGTATGCTAATCAAGTTCTCAGGCACAGACAATAGCATGGAGTTTGAATGATCGCTTTGCCACAAGGTCAACAACAAATGTGTCTCTGATAGCACCTCCCGAAGACTTCCACAATCTCCCTGGCCCGCCTGTGTCAGAAGCCACAGGACTTTGATAGCTGCTCATTAGACAAAATCATGGGTTTAACATGAAACACTCAACAAGACCCATTGACTTAAGTCTTTCTCTCCCCACTCTACCAATTAAGGTCCTGGACACCAGCCAAGGCCACTCAGTTCCTAAACGTGATCATTGCTCAATATAATTAAACACCTAGGCCTTCTGGGAGGGGTTTAAAGCCAAGAATAACTGTTGGAAATCCTGGCATACTTGTATGCATTCGCTTGAGTGAGACTCACCTCTTTTCTGAGATTTCCCTAATGAATAATCCCACCTTTCTGACACTGTTCCTTTATTTTGTTCTCCCACATCCATATACATCTTTGCATTTACTTGTTCTCATTTTGCACTGTACCAACTTATACTTGTCTATCATTTTGCTTGGGAAGAATATCTGGGCCTATTTTGGTTTGTTTTGCTGTTTCTGTCTAAAATTACAATCTCATGATCTCAAAGTGCCATGTACACATGAACTATTATTCAGGGAACGATTTCTCCCCATCAATTCCCTATCAAACTTCCAAGATACCCCAAAAGAATTTGCCTAAGATAAAGATCAGAATCAGCACATCACCATCTACACTCTCTGGGGCTGAAGGGAACAGGGTTAAATTTGCTATGAACTGCTCTTGTCTGTATCTTAGAACTAAAACCTTTCTTTCCCATTCTCTCTTCTCCTACCTTTACCTCTGGTCTTTTTTGCTATGTGATTGTAATGGTTTTAGAAATTAATATGCTGGAATACTGTAGTGTAGTGGATAAAGTGCTGGACTTACATCCAGGAAGACCTGGGTTCAAAGGCCTCCTCAAACACTTACTATCTGTGTGAGCCTGGGCAAGTCACTTAACCATCTCTAGTATTCAGTTTCCTCATGCGAAAAATGAAAGAGATCTACTTAATGGCCTCCAAGGTCTTTTCTGGCTTTAAATCCATCATCATATGATGCTACAATTATGTGGGTATTTCCTTCATCATCTCAACCCATCCATACATTATCATTCTGTATGATTCTTATCTATGTATCTAATCCATGCTGGGAGGGGTTCTTCTGGCATCTATGAATTTGTCTTTTTTTTTGAAATTTATAACTATTTCAATATCATTGATTTTCTTTACAATCCTATTTTTTTTATTTTATGCTTTTAAAAATATTATTCTGAGAATGGGTTCATATGTATCAGACAGTCAAAGGAGTCCAGCACACACTCACATGCGTGCGCACACACACACAAACCACTAACAACTCCTTCTTTAGGTATTTTTATATTTTGAGGTATTTCTGGAAACTCTCAGTCTCTCTATTGGTCTACATCATTCTAACTACACTGGAAAAGCCATTCTGTTTATATAAGGCATTTATGTAAGGCATTACTGGAAATATGCTACAACCCACTTAGGCCTGCTACATCTCTCCATTGTCCTTGGGATCACGTTATTTTCTGGAAGACTATATATAGTGTCCCAAGATTTACAATCACAGAGCATTATGGAGGAATGTCAGTATTCAAAAGATAAATCTTCAACTGAGTGAAGTTAGGGTTCATTAAAGGGCATTACACATTTAACCAGTGTTCCTTCCTGCATGCTCTTTCTGATACCTCCTGATCATAGTTCACCCACAGCTTGGAAGCCATGAACTGAACCAGTGAGAGGAGAAGGAATTCCTTCCCCAGTTCTCTCTCTCTTTTATGCTAACTCTAAGAATTAATCTGGGGAGATGGGGCAGCGGGGGCAAGAAGAGCAGGTTAAAATGGTCCTATTGGTTTTTTTTCACTTGTCCTTCTTAGTTTCAGCTACAGGTAGGTAATTCCTATCAGACTTGGGATTTTGAGAACCTTGTAGTCAGAATTGTAGGTGGGACTTTGCGGCCAGTTGGCCCATCAGGGCAGACCTCAGAAGCCAGAGTGCCTGACATTTGAGTCCAGAGGAGTTTTTGAACTTTAACCTGGAACTGGGTGCTATGGAAACTGAGCTAAGCTTTGACCCTGATCTTTTCCCCCAGAGACTGAGGTGATGCAGAGGGAGGGAGGAGGACTATGCCTCTGACATATTTGGGAAGTATATTTGTGATTATATCTTCTGAAATAAAGATTTCTTTGTTAAATCTTATCTGTTAGTGACTAAATATAACTAATATGTAAGGACCCCCTACACTTGAGGGAGCAATTCATCATTGGACTTACAGTCATTTGCAGAGAGCTTATAGATACCCTAACACCTTAAGGACACCTGAGAACACCTAGGGAGGTGAAATGTAACCTACCTGACCTTCAAGCAATGGGGGCCAGGATGGTCAGTGTTATACACAATTCCCCCAAAACAATCTAGTCAACTTCCTTCTTCCTATTAAATTCTGAGACCAACTCATGTTCATTTGATACTGAATGTGACTGCTATATTGTAAGTTTCCATTTGCTCTGCAATCAGAATATTTGATTATTTTACATATAAGAAATTATCTCCATATAAAAATTTCATAATATAAAGTATTTATTGGGAGTTTTTAAAATCTAATATTCTAAACACTTCTTTGAGTTAAGAGGCTGAAGCTTATATTTCCCAGCAAACATAAGGGCTCAACCATTAATAATAACCTCTTCTCTGTCTCTGGAACCATCCAGTCTTTGGACCCTCCAAGTTCCTAGCTTTTCTCTCCCTTTCTTCTGTTGTCTATCTGGGCCTGCGTGTTTCATTGACTCCTACCTCAGAGAGAAGGTTCAAGGAAGCAGGAACTTTCAAATACCTTCCAGGAGTGACTGCTTCATAAACTTTAAAGCACTGCAAAAAAGTGAATTGGTGATGGTATAATCCAATTGTTGCCAAAGAGTAAAAACTGTTTAAATATGCATTCCCAGTATATATTTTTGGGGGGTGGTTGTTTTTGCTTTTTAACCAACTTTATGCATTTTCACTGATTATCCCTCCATGCTTGGAATTCTCCCTTCTCTTCTCTACCTCCTGGATTCCCTGGCTTCCTCCAAGTCCCAGTTAAAACCCCTCCTTCTTTAGGAAGCCTTTCCTGATCTCTCTTAATGCCTTCCCTTCCCTCTATTGGTTATCTTCAATTTATCCTGTATTCATGTTGTCTTCCCATTAGACTAGGAACTCCTTGAGGGCAGGGACTGCTAGCTTTTGCCTTTCTTTGTATTTCTAGCACTTAGCACATTGCCTGATACATTGTAGGTACTTAATAATTGTTTATTGACTTGATTTAACTTATAGGTACATACTATTGTGTGACTCATCCTGTCGGACCTAAAACAAAATCTTGGGGATAGGGGACTCATTCACTGGCCACTGCCCTTTTGTTCAGAGCCCATCCTCTCAGTGTATCCGCCCTTGTACAAGGTGATCTGTGGGCAGGGGAAAGATACCTTGGACTTCGAGGATGGAGACTGGTACACTTTCCTAAAAGCATCTGTGTAGATGCTGCCATTTTTGCCCAACTACTAGTTAGGTTATCATTGCCTTGAGTCCTAAAGTTGGTTTAGAAGGGGAGGAAGGTTAAGAATTTGCAGTAGGAATGATGAGAAGGGAGTACTGAGTGAGGGATGATGAGTGAAGGGTAGGTGTGCTTGTGTTGAAGACAAATCTTATGACTGGGTATTTCAGGGAGCATGAAAATCTAACCCAACTTCTTACTCCTAGATTGGTTAATGCATGCCTTTTGGGGTCATGCCATATCTCTCACTTTGGAAACCACTAGTGTAGTCAATAAACAGCTGACCTCCAAGTCAGGAAAATCCACATCTGACACATATACATTGCATGACCCTGGATATCTCACTTAACCTCTCAGTGCCCTAGGAAACTCTCCAAGACTATAAGTAACAGAACAGTTGCTAATATGCACTGGTAAAGATATATTCCACATTGTGAGTTCTCTGAACCAGTGAAATAACAAGATCAGACCAATAAGCTGCTGCTGAAAATTTCCCTGGTGGGGAAGAAGGCTGAAATTATTGACTAAAATGAAGTTTGGGAAATTTGTGAATTTCAGTTGGTCCCAGTTCTTTCCTTGTTTCTAAGGATCACAGGAGAGAAGAAATTATATATTTTCAGCTTTTAACTGTACCCCATCATGTACAATGTGCAAACCCTTCTTTTTCCTGCTCCAATTCTGGGAGTGGACTCACAATTTCTAGAGGAAAGAGAATGATGGCCTATCCCAAGATAAATCAAATGGCTTTCAGTGGACTACCCTGCCAAGCACTGAGGCTTTTTAAAAACACCACCACCACATGACATAGTGGTGTTCACCAATAATATCAGCTTCTGCAGAGCCTGAGACTGGCAGATTTTTTTGAGCAGAGTAGTTCTGAGTTATGCTGACTTGATGTTCGTATTAAGTTCAACATTCAATAATGTGCATACCTGAGAGTAAAGGACCACCAGGTTGCTTAAGGAGGGGCAGACCTTCCCAGGTCAGAAAAAATGTAGGTCAAAACTTCTGCGGCAATAAATAGATAATTAGTGGAATCAACCCACAAGTAGCCCCTGCACTTCTGATCTAGGAGAGATAGAGAGAACCAGTCTTTTAAAACAACAATGAAAATAACAACACTTTCATCCATCCATATATATTATTTTCATCACTCCATATTTCCAGGTTCACCCCAAGGCTACCTTCATATGTCTGCTTGCTTCCAGGGCTCTAATTCCTAATAACTCTGGAGACATCAAAATAACCAAACTAACCAAACCCTGATCCTTCATATTCCCTAGAGCTCTATCCAGCTTCCATTTCAATTTCTTGGGTTTTCGTTCCTAGGGACTTCTTATCTTCCCTCCCACTCTTCCACCTGCCTGTCTCTACCGCCTAGTTCAGACCTCCAAGCTACTGGCTCCTTGGTGTTGTCTATGTGAACCTGTTCTCTCTTCCTGATTCAGGCAATTATTCTTTCCTTCATGCCAGGGTCATTCTACCCTGTCACTTTTTCTTGCCCTCAAAGAGTCTGAGTGCAAAACAGAAGGACCATCCAACCAAGCAGAAATTCTGCTACAAGCACAACACCAGCAATTTTACAGGGATGCTTCCATTTTCTTAAACTCACGCAAACCCCCACAACTCTCTGATTTTGCTTCTGCTCCCAAGTCTCTTTGCCAGCCTCTCTCTGTGACAGCAGGGCTTTATCACCACACAGCTATGATTCAGAGCCAGACCTCTGGATGCTTCAAGCTAAGATTATTCTCACACACAAATGGAGAACAACAATAGGAAAAAGTGAAAATGGAAACATTTTGCAAGCCGTTGCCCGGGATAATTTATGGAATTGGCCCTGACAGTCTAGTTTCTCCAGCATCTACCCTGTGAAAGGATGGATACTCTACAGAGAGATAAAAAGGTAGGCAAGACAAAGTCCTCGATGGGAGTTACATATAGTAAGGGAGTAAATGGAATAAAAAAAATTTATATATGTAATATAAGTATAAAGAGATTTAAGAGATTGCTGTACAGAGGAAAGTTTTGTTTCATCACAATTCCCATTCTCATCAATACCCCTGAATATACGTACCATTCTTATGCATATAAATCCATAACCAATAAAGTTCAGAAAAGAAGAAGGAATTATGCCATGGCGTAATGGAAAAAACACTGGATTCAATCTATCAGTCAATAATCATTTAAAAATAAAATGGTCACAGGACTCCAAAAGCTCACTTATTATGAGAGGAGATAATATGGGCATACATAGGTATTTTGTGGATAGGCATATACAAAACAGATATAAAATAGTGAAGAGGTAATTTAAGGAGAAAAACTAGTAGATCAGGACTTCTGTAGAAGGAGGTGCCCTAACTGAGTCTTGAAAGAAACTGGTGATTCTACATGTTGGCATTTATATAGCGCTAAAGGGCATGCAAAGCACTGCATTTGTGTTACTTATTATTTGATTCTCCCCACAACCTTGAGATCCCCATAGTGCAGATGGGGAAATGGAGGCAAGAAGAAGTTAAGTGATTTGTCCTGAGTCACACACCTACGACTTTAAACTTAGGTTGTCCTGATTCCAAGTTCAATGTTCTATATGCACGGTGCTACCTTCTAAGAGATGGAGGTGAGAGAGAAGGGTATTCCAGGCATGGAGGACAGCCAGTACAGGGATACAGAGGCAGGAAATACTATTTACTCTTGCAGAGTAATAGTAAGATGGTCCGTTTGACTGGGCCTTAGAGTGTGTGAAAGGGATTATGTGTAAAAAGAAGAAAGGTAGGTAGGTTGGGGTCAGGTTATAAAAGAGCTTTGAATGCCAAATAGAGAAGTCTATTAAATCCTAGAGGTGACAGGGACCCACTGGCAGTAAGGTGGTGTTATGGGGGAAGTGATGCAGTCAGACCAAGTAGAAAAATGATTTAGACAAAGTCAAAGAACTTAACTCTACTGCTTCCTAACTCTTTGGCTTTGATCGGGTCCTCAGCAACTTGTTCTGGAAAATGAAAGGGTCAGAGGAGATAAGCCCAATGATCAAAAGTACCCAGCATTGCATTCCACACTCTGGGCAGCATGCTAGACAGAGACGTTGAAGATGAAAGGATATGCCTATGTTTCTGCCTGGAAACAAGTCTCAATTCAAAATGCACTTTAGTTCACAGTATTTAGTACTGGAAAGGACCTGACCCAACCCCTTTTTTTAAAAATTAGATTAGGAAACAAACAAAAAAGCAATTTGCCCAAGATCACACAAGTGACAACAATTGCAACCCAGGTCCTCTTGATTTATAATCTGTGATTCTTTCTACTACCTGATGCTGCCCCTGGGGAAGGTTTAGCTAACACCCTCTGTACTCCATGACCATTTCTTCTTGTAACCAATGGTAGTTATGGAATACTCAGTCAGTTTAAGGATGTAGCATTTAGCTTGAAGGGAACTTTGCTCCATTAAGAGTTGACTGGTATGAATGAGAAATTGCCCCCAAGATCTCGGCATCATCAACAGTAACTGAGTGATACTTGAGACCCCAGAATCACCAACTTATGGCTAGAGGGGACCTTACTGGACAAGCTAGTCCAACCTCCTCATTTATATAAGACAACCTGAGGTACAGAAACATAAAGTGACTAAGGTCACACAACTTGCAAATGTTTGCCTTGGGATTTGAATATACAGGGATATCCCTGTCTGCCTCAGTTTCCCCATCTATAAAATGAATCGGAGAAGGAAATGCCAAACTACTCCAATATCTTTGCCAAGGAAACCCCAAATGGGGTCACAAAGAGTCAGACACAACTGAACAACAACCACTTCTGCCTCCCGATTCATTGTCCCACAAAGCACCCGTGTTATCCTGGAAATAAAAATTAAGTCTTCTGCCCTATGAATTTTCTACATGGAAACCAGCTGATTTGAAATCTAAGAGTTTTATTTTTATTTAAATCAGCAAGGTCCCTTAATACAATGTATAATTCATGGAGTGCAATGGATAAATGAAGCTTGTTACCTGAGGCAATTGCCTTACAGAAAGACTGAGATCTGAAGTGCTTGGGAGCCCCAAGCCACAGCAGGAAATCTCAACAGATTCTCCCATCAGGCCCTTTCTGCTTTGGCTCTGCTTCCCTAAGTGGAAAGCAGAGAGTGATGGATAGTTTTCCCTAGTTCTATATCTATAATAGGAGATAGCTCTGGTACCTCCCTTCACACAGGTATATCTCACTATATGCAACAGAAGTTGGGTTCTTTTTGTCCCTATCTCAGTCTTTAAGTTTCTTCTGCCATCACTGTTTGTCAAAGATGCAGCGTCCAGCCTCTGGCATTCCCAGTCTGCCCTTTATGTAGCAGGTTACAGGCCTAAAGGGGTTAACCTGCTCACTTCTTCCCCTACAGAGACCAACTGCAGGTTTAAAGTGGGCAAAGACAGAAAATAGGAAGGCACAGCGATATGACTGGCAGCAAGGAGCCAGAAGCTGTGGGAGTCTGGGAGCACACAGAAGTGAGCTTCCACAAAAACCCAGGATAGGGGAGAGTAAAGATGCCCCCACCTTGAGCATACCCACAAGTCACTGATGATAAACTCCTTACCAAGTGCCTGCCACCTCAAGCTTAACTGATCTAGGGCATCTCAAGGGATATACAAATTCATTTCCCTCCAGTATTTCATAAGATTCTCAGTTAATTCTTGGTTTTTCACTTTCAAGATCTTTCTTCCTTCAGTCTCTCTACTGCCCTGCTCTCCCCTACTCCAGCACTTTCCTTCCTCTTATGTCCTTCCTAATCTCCTAAGCTTTCAATAATTCCCACTTCATGTAAGATAAAATTCAAATCAATACCCTCCACAATGTGGTCCAGTCGAATTTGATTGTCCTCAATGCCATGGCATACCATCGGCTTACTTGTCTATTTACTGTCCCTCAGATGTTCCTTGCCCTTTTATCAATGACCTGGATGAAGGCATGCTTGTGGATTACAAATACCGAGAGAGCTAACTTAATGAGTAACAACCTTGAGACAATTTTGTCCCCCCTCCAAAAAAATTCTTGAGAGACAAACTAGAAAGATGGGACAAACCTAATGATGAAAAAATCAATTGTAAAAGTGAACAATGGGAGAAGTATGACTAGACAAGACTTCATGCGGGCAAGTCATAGGGATTTCAATAAACTGCAAGGTCAAGATGAGCCAACAGTATGACATGGCAGCCAAAAAAGTCAGAGTGATCTTAGACTGCATTAGAAGAAGCATGATATACGGTAGAAGGGCAATGACAGACATGCTGGGAGCTGGCTGGCCAAGCTGCTTTTGGAGTAGCGTGCTCAGTTCTTTGGCTTAGCACAGTGCCTGGCACTTAGCTGTTGCTCAGACATTTTTCAGTCATATCTGTCTCTTCATGACCCCATTTGGGGTTTTCTTGGCAAAGATATTGGAGTGGTTTACCATTTCCATCTCCAGCTCATTTTAGAGGAATTGAGGCAAACAGGGTTAAGGGACTTGCCCAGGGTCACACAGCCAGTAAGTGTCTGAGGCCAAATCTGAACTCAGGTCTTCCTGACACCCAGGGGTTTTTTTGTGTTTTTTTTTTTTTAGAAAGGACATGGAAAAGTTGCTCATCATTTGCAATGCACATCACAACCTTCCTATCCTTTTTCATTCTATCCAGCTCTTACCCATGTTCTCCCATAATTCCTTCACAGAGGCTCTACTTGATGTGTTGGGGGCCTTCCTCTAGACATCTTGATTGACTTGAACCAGGATGGTGAAAGAAATCAAAATCACTTCAAACTAGAGACATTTATCTAGAAAAGAAGACATGATGACCGTCCTCAAATATTTAAAGGGTCAGCTATCATGTAGAAGAGGGATTCGATGTGTTTAATAGTAGTAACGGTGGTGGTGGTGGTGGCAATAGCAGAAGCAGTACTAGCCGCAGCAGCAGCAACAATTACATTTACATAGTGTTCTAAGGTTTTCAAAGTCCTTTGACAATTTCTAAAAATAATGTTAACCTTCACATCAACCCTGGAAGACAGGGGCTATTTTTAACTTCATTTTTACAAAATGGTAATCTGAGGCGAATAGAAATTGAAAGATCTTTTATCTTTGCCTCAGTTTCCTCCTCTGTGAAATTGGGATAGTTTTAGCACCAACCTCCCGGGGTTGTTGTGATGATAAAATGAAATGGTACTTGCAAAGCAACTTGAAAACTTTAAAATGCTAATTAATTAATATTGTCGGTATCATTATAATCCAGAGTCACACAGCTTATAAATGTTAGGAGCAAAATTTGAACTCAGATCTTCCTGATTCCATTTCTAGAACTCTATCTACTACACCAACTAACAACTGTTCTATCACAGAGGATAAAGCTAGAAACAATGAGTAGAAGTTGCAAAGAGGCAGGTGAAGTAGATATATGGAGAAAATTCTTAAAAATAAGAGCAGTTCAAAAGTAGAAGAGAAAGAAACGTAGTGATCCTTCACAATTATCTCCCCTTCAGTGTTCTTATCAAGTTTTCAAAGTTTTAAAATTGAATTTTTAAACTAGTGCTATTACATATATCATTCTACATGTGGGGGGAAAAGGAAACCTCTAGGTAACTGGAGGTCTTAATGATGGGGTGGAGGGGAGAAAGTACTGGACCCAGAATCAAAGGACCTGGATTCTAGTCTGGTTTCTGCTACTAACTTTTTGAATCTCCTTGAGGAAGTCTTACAGACCTATTTCTTCATGGATTAAGAAAAAAGGCTAAAGTCATGGAATCCCAGAGTTGGAAAGGACCTCAAAACCATTCCTTTAATTGAAGTATGAATCCCCTTCACAAAAAAAGTAGTCATCCAGATTCTTCTAGATAAACCAGTACAAACTTTTTCATAGTTCAAATTGCTCAAAAATAATAATAATTTTTTCCTTTTGTAGAGCTGAAATCTGCTTCTCCATAAATTTTTGTCCATTACTTTTAGTTTTTCCCTCTGGAAAAAATCTAACCTCTCTTCCACATGGCGGTCCTGTAAATACATGAAGGCAGCTATCATGAACTTCCCTTAGAAGATTAAGTCTTCTCTTTTCCAGGCTAACTATTGCCAGGTCTTCAACCTATCCTTGTGTCCCTCAGTTTCAAGGTCTATCACCCTACTGGTTGCTCTCCTCCAAACATGCTCCCGCCTGAGAATGATGTTCCCTTAAGTTTGGCTCCTGGGATGTTTCTGTAGGCAGTTGGCAAGAAACAGAGGTGGGGAAGCAGAGGAAGTTTTGCTAATCCTACTAAACAACTATTCCCAATTCTAAGGCAGCCTCAGACTCTCAGACTACAAGTCAAGTCAATGAATATTTATGAAGCGCCTAAGATGCTTAGAATTTCCTAAGGACATCTTCCTAGCCTCTGGGGAACTCATGCCCTACATTAAAAAAACTGTCGTGTTCTTCTGGCAGCTTGGTAATATGATGGTACAGCGGATAGAGAGCTGGGCCTGGAGTCAAGAGGACCTGAATTCAAATCTTACCTCAGATATTTCCTAACTGTGTGACCCTAAGCAAGTCACTCAACCTCTCCCTCCCTCAGTTTCCTCAACTGTATAATGGCAATAATAATGGAAGCTACTTCCCAGAGTTTTTGTGAGGATCAAAATAGATGATGTTTGTAAAGTGGGTCAGTGCCTGGCACATAGAAGGTGCTTAATCAATATTTCTTTGCTGTCTCTCACTACATTCCTTGGGATGCAGAGCACAGAAGACATCCAATCATTGTTAAAACATTTGCTTTGGGATCAGGGGCTTTGGTCTTAGCATGCTACTCTCTGTGCCCCCATTCACAAAGGGGACACCAAATCTCCAGTTGCACATGAGGGTTATGCTACAATAACAGTGACTGATGGCATTTTTCCTTTCTTAACCAGCTACCGAGAATAATAGCACCCATCTGGCTAGATTCTAGCAATCCTCAAACAAGATAACTCATGCAGAGATTTTTGTGAACCTCAGCTCTTGAATTGTGCCGCAGCCTTTCCCAGAAGAGTCTATAAATGAATGGGATGCTAAGCCATCTCTGTCTGCAGGTTTCAGACAATGAGAGGGCAAAGGCAAACTTCAGGACAGGCTATGTCTGAGAGAGAGTGAGCTCTAGATTCCTGGGTGGAAGTCACTGAAGTCTTCGGGTCTGAATCTATTCAGACTCAAAGCACATTGCAGGACCCCAGCAGTACTAATCCCAGTCGCTGGCAATGTATTCTTGAAGGAAGAAAGAGAAATAAGTAAATCCAGGTAACTCTGAGTAAATAAAGCTATGAAGTCAAATAGTAGAGTTCTCTAGACCTCTTTGAATCTTAAGGAAGCAAAAATTCAAGTGCTCTGGTGCAGACTGATGAGCATTGTTCCATGTGCCTGAAAGTTAGAGTCTATATCACTGACACCAGATAGCTTTCTTATTGACACAAGAGACTCAGCATTGAGTCTATCTAGTTGTATGATTTTAGTCAAGTCTTTTCACTGAGGGATCAGATTGCCTTTCTGTAGAAAGAGCCAAACTAAAGCAGAGGTTCTAACCCATCTTTGGGTCATAGAGCCATTTGGCAGTCTGGTGAAACCTATGGACCCCTTTTTAAATGCATAAAATACATAGAATTACAAAGGAAACCAATTATCTTGAAATACAGTTACCAAAAGGTTGAAGGTTTCAAGTTTACAGGCCCCTGAAATCTCTCCATGAACCCCAAGTTAAGGACCCCTGGATTAGTTGATTTCTAAGATTCCTTCTAGCTTTGACATTCTGTAATTCTAATCAATCAGCCAACCAATGAGCAACATGGAGGCAGGCAAAGATTCCTAAGCCAGGAGGAATATATCAAATATATGAATTATTTATCATCATGAGTTGAGAAAGATATTGATAAGTTATGGTAGTTAAAATGTTCATGTCTGTTTATGTGCAGGTTCCATGAAGGAAGGGACCTTGTCTTATCTCAACTTTATATCTCCCCATTTCAGTGACTAAAAACATAGAGGCACTTTCATGTTTGTTCCATTGAATTGAAGCAGTATACTATATTGTAAAGTAAACTGGACTTGTACTAATACAACTGGGTCTCTGCACTCTCTGAACAACCATTGGAATCTTGGGTTTGTCATTTGTGATCATGGATGAGTCACCTATCTTCTCTAAGACTCAGCTTCCTTCTCTGTAAAATACGTCACAGTGGTTGAATTACCTGTCTCTGAGGCTCGTAAGGAATTGAATGAATATATTCATGTGAAGTACATTATAAACCTTAAAGAAACATATATACATACATAAATACATATATGTATATATGTACACATTCACACATGTAAATGTGTATATATACATACATAGTATGTGTATATGTAGACATATGTATGTGTGCATATTTTGTGTGTGTGTGAGTGTAGCCAGAGTGATATTTCTACCTGAATTTTACTTCATAAAACTCAAAATTCATCATTCATTCAAGAAGTAGTTATGGAACAGCTACTACATACCCAGGATCATGCTGATAGGAGCTCTGTGGCAGTCAAAGGAAGTGTAAAGCATGAGATCTACCCATATGAAGTGCCCAATCCAGTAGAGGAAACAAGGCATACACACACTAAACAGTCAAATAATTTCAAGACAGGAAGTATATAATTAATCTACATCTGGTATAGAGAAGGTAACTAAGGAATACAAACATCAATTACTAGAATCCACCAATCTCATCTTCCTTTTTCTTCTCCTTCTCCTTCTCCATCTCCTTCTTCTGACCATCAGGGTTAAGTGATTTGCCCAAGACCACATAGCTAGCAAGTATCTCAAACTATATTTGAAGTCAGGTCCTCCTGACTCCAGGACCTGTGCTCTGTCCACTGCACCATCTAGCTTACCCTATGATACTTCATTTTAACCAATAGTTTTCATCATCTCAATAACCAACTATTTTACCACAACTGAGAACAAGAAGCAAAGTGGATAACTTGAATTCCCCTTCCTTCTGTGTTCCTCCACATCTTTTGCAGAAGCAAGTAAGAAGCACTGAGACGAAAAAACGAGACCACACTGGAGAAGAAGGAACAAAAGGCTAGAGAAATCCACTTATCCGGATGGTGTATATCTACCAGAGACAAGAACGAGTATAAAAACCATTTACCCACAATATGTAAAATAAAAACTGGAGGAAGAGACAATAATCCTCCAACCTAAACTTCGTAAGACTTTGAATCTATTTCTGTAATTTGGAAACTGATCATGAATGCAATGAATCAATGTTACCTAAGAAAGTAGCAGTGAAGTTCACTTTGCATAATTCAACCTGTGCCAAATGTCGTGAGGGAGCACAACACTGGGTTTCAGTTCAATGCTGCTAGCTACACAATAAGGAGATATGAAAACACACATACATACACACCCACACACACATACCTACATCCCACTCATGACAAAGATATAGAACTTTGAGCAACTTACAAAGGAGACTCTCTTAATTCAAAAAGCACATATCAACCACTGTATTTGCTCCACTTTACAAGTTTTGTTTAAAAAGTAAGTTTACAATATCCCTAGTATATTTTGCACAGACAACTTTATTGGATTACAATCTTTTTTAAGGCACATGTCACAAAGTAGAACAATCATAAATATCTGTGACTTGGTGTCCTCAGTATAAAGTGGTTATACTCCTAGTCATATAATCCCTTATACAAAATGACCTGATTCCATTTTTAAAGGCAAAAGAAATTCATTGCCCACCTACTGCAGAGAGAATATTTTCAGTTAACACTAAAACTCTCTCATAACATTTCCCTCATATCACTATTGCCAACATCCCTAACACTACCTGCATAGATTACTACAGTAGTCTACTAATAGTTTTCTCTTCTTGAATGAGTGCATTCTTCAATTTGTCTTTCAGAGAAATGCCAGAATGACCTCAGCATGTCACTTCTCTGCTCAAAAGTCTTTAGTGGTTCCCTATTCCCTACAAGCAAAGTTCAAATTTTTTTTGCCAGGCACAATATAACATTACCCTACCTTTCTGGCCCTATCTGATACAAATTCCTTCCATATCATCCAATTGAATGAAGCTACTGAGGATCCTCAAAACAGCCCTTGTACTATCCTGTCTTTGCTCACTGTTTCCCATTCTGAAATATCCTTTTCTTCCAGAATTAATGAAAAGAAACTCAGGAGAAGGTGACTTAGCCATACCAGATCTGAAACTGTATTATAAAGCAGCAATTATCAAAACTATTTGGTATTGACTAAGAAATAGAGGATCAGTGGAATAGGTTAGGTACAAAAAACAAAGTAGTCAATGACTACAGTAATCTACTGTTTGATAAACCCAAAGACTCCACCAGTTGGGATAAGAATTCACTATATTACGAAAACTACTGGGAAAACTGGAAAATAGTATGGCACAAATTAGGCATACACCAACATCTTCCCATTGCATACCAAGATAAGATCAAAATGGGTACATGATTTAAACATAAAGGGTGATACTTTATGAAGGAAGAAAATGAAGACAGCAAGGAACGATCTATGGAAAGGGGAGCAGTTTAAGACCAAGCAGATAGAGAACATTATAAAATGGAAAATGGACAATTTTGATTACATTAAATTAAAAAGTGTTGGCACAAACAAAGCTAATGCAACCAAGATTAGAAGGAAATCAGAGAGCAGGGACATTTTTTTTTATAGCCAGTATCTCTGATAAAGGCTTCACTTCTAAAATATATACAAACCTGAGTCAAATTTATAATACAAGCCATTCTTCAGTTGAGAAATGGTCAAAGGATATGAAGAGGCAGTTTTCAGATGAAGAAACTAAAGCCATCTATAGTCATATAAAAAAATGCTCTAAATCACTATTGATTAGAGAAATACAAATTAAAGAACTCTGAGGTACCACCTCACACCTATCAGATTGGCTAATATGACAAAAAAAGAAAATGACAAATGTTGGAGAAGATGTGGGAAAATTGGAACGCTAATGCATTGTTGGTGGAGTTGTGAACTGACCCAAACATTCTAGAGAGCACTTTGGAACTAAATCCAAAGAGCTATAAAACTGTGAACACCCTTTGATCCAGCAATAACACTACTAAGTCTATATCCCAAAGAGATCACAAAAAAGGGAAAAGGATGCATATTTATAGCAGCTCTTTTTGTGGCAGTAAAGAATTAGAAATTGAAGGGGATACCCATCAGTTAGGGAATGGCTGAACAAGTTGTAGCATATGAATGTAATGGAATACTATTGTGCTATAAGAAATGATGCACATGTAGATTTCAGAAAAACTTGGAAAGACTTGATGCTGAGTGAAGTGAGCAGAACCAGGAAAATATTGTACACAATAACAGCAACATTGTACAATGATCATCTTTGATAGACTTAGCTCTTCTCAGCAGTGCAATGATCTAAGACAATTCCAAAAGACTCATGATGAAAAATGCTATACATATCCAGAGAAAGAACTATGGAGTCTAAAATGCAGATCAAAGCATACTATTTTTTCTTTTTTGTTGTTTTCTTACTTGTGGTTTTCCCCTTTTGTTCTGATTCTTCTGTCACAACATGACTAATGTGGAAATTTGTTTAATATAATTGTACATGTATCACCTATATCAGATTGTCATCTTGGGGAGTGGGAAGGAAAGGGAGGAAAGGAGGAAGAAAAAATTTGAGACTCAAAATCTTATAGAAGTGAATATTGAAAACTATCTCTGCATGTACTTGGGGGAAAAAACCAAAATATTATTAAGAAAAATTTTTTTAAATTCTTTCCTTCCTTCCTGACTTCTTTCCTTTCTTCCTACCTTCCTTTCTTCCTATTTTCCTCTCTCTATCCCCTTCTTTCTTTCCTTTCACAGAGATCTTTCAAGATTCCCCTGAATCTGACCATTTTGTCATTTCTTGTGACAATTAAATTCATATTCCATAATTTGTTTAACCATTTCCTAATAGACTGGCAAACCCTTAGTTTTCAGTCTTTGGTTACAATAAAAAGTACTGCTGTAAACATTTTTATATATGTGAGTCCTTTTCCTCTTGATCTCTCCAGTGTGAAGCATGCCTGGAATTTCTACTCTCCCTTTCTTTGTCTATTGAATTCCTACTCATCCTTTAATATACAACTCATATAGCACTTCCATTGTGATCTTTTTTGGTCCTCACATATTAAGCCAAAAACCATTTCTGGGAAAACAAAGATCTTAAGTCCATAGTGCCTTGTTGGTTCCTCAGTAATATAATCATCAGGAATTACCATATATTGCAATTTTCTGTGTATCTTGGCTACCCTCTTCCTAGATAAGAAGCTTCACGAGGGCAGGTACTATATGTGATCAAAGTCTTTCTCTCTCCCTTTGCCTATCATAGTTTGAGTGTTTTAGCTACACTAAGAATTGGGAGTACAATGTATTGTTAACAGTTTTGGGGGGCATTGGTTAGAGAAAATTTTGTCTCTTGGATCTAGTGTTTTTCAATAAATGCGGCACTCCTGGAATATCGATACATTTTGAGAAAACTTTAACAGAGATACATTGCAGGAAGTGCTCTCCTATTTGGATAGCTGAACATTTCTCTAACTTAATCCTAACATATGAATATCACCAAAAGCTGACAATCAAGACGACAATCCAGTGCACACTGTAGTCACCTCATTAGGGCTTGCTGAACTTGTTGAGCATTATATCAAAGCAGGTAAAGTTTCAGGAAGGAAGGCAGTCGTCTATCCTTGAGCTAACTTTTTCTAGGGAACACAAATCTACAAGATCAGTTACAAATAATCTATATGATAAACACTATCTCATTTGCCCCAGGAGAATGTCCTATGACCAACCAAATGACTACAGCATGTGAAACACACCAACAATTAACATTGGAATCTTTCTTTCTAAACAACTACATTTGTCCAGCCCTGGGAGAGATGAGAAAGAGGAAAGGCAGATACTGAAAAATGTCATCAACTAAATCACTGATACATGACAGGATATAGCCATGTTCATATCATATTGTTTGAAGTGAGGGGGAGAACCAGACCTTTTGATCTATACACAGGCAATCAGTGCAGATCCACACCGTTTCCCCAGTCTTTGATGCTTCCACATTCCTCCTTTCTTCAAGCTAGAGAATTGCTGGGAAGCCTCCCTAAACTAGAAAGCCTTCTTGGATTAACTACACCCATTTTCTCCTCCCAACACAATCCCTGACTGGCTCTATTTCATTGGCATATTTCTCTATTTAAAATAATGACCTATCAATCAACAGGCATGTGTCTGTTTTCTCCCATTAGAGGGGAGTGATTGTCCCCTAAAGGGTGGGGATCCTTTTATTCCATACTCTGAACTTCTGTAAGAATAAAAAAAATGTTGTGGGGATTGCCTCTTAAACAGGTGCTATTAAGCCAGAAATTGTTTCTGGAGAACAAGGGTCTTAAATCCTTTTTACGCTACATGAGAAAACACCTCTGAGTTCTAATTAAGTTGAATCAATTAGCCACCCACAGATGCTTAGCACTGTTTCCCATGGTCAGGCAATCATCTCTATTAAAATCCGTTTTGAAGTAAGCAGTGAACTCAAAAGCATCTCTGGCACTGGTTTCCTACAAATCAATTACCCCTTTAGATACTTTCTGTAAATACTCTAAAGCCAGTGCTGTTCCAGCCTCCTAATCCAGTGAAGGGTTTTAGGATTAAGCTGGCTGCAAAAGGCTCATCATCAGTCTTTGCTAAGGAGATAGTTGCAAACAGGAGGTTAAAGGATATATAAGTGACAACTGGGGAGGGGTGGCAAGAAAATCCACTCACTGCCCACTACAGGGCCTGAGCAGTGTAGCTAGCTAGATTTTGTCAAATGCACACTGAGTTCAAGGTTTCCATGAAATGCTGCTGTTACAATTCAGCTTTTCTCTGGTTGGTTGAGCTGTTTAGCAGCAATTTCCCACCTCAAAAATAATGAATCAAATGGGAAGTTTGTGGCCACAGAGCCCCTATTTTCCAAAGGTTCCACAACCACACTCTCACCAGAACAGTTCTTTCCTAGTCCACCGTGGACTCAAACTGCTCTGGTATGTAGACCCCAGAAACCATGTCGACAGTCTGATCACCCATTAAGTGCTGCTATATGGAGGATTTTACAAATGAAGTCCCAGTGTCTCAGATGCATATCCCTTCCCAGTTGAAGCCATTTCCACTAGTTCCACAAGCCTCCCTCCCAAAAATCCAATCACAAGAAATGTTTGTTTCCCCTCTGTGGAGTGATGGTAATCATGATGTAAAGAACAACATCTGGACAATTAATTAGAATTCAAACTTCCTCATCAAACGCTAGGGCTGTTCTTCAATCTACCATGTTTATTAGTCAACATGATACTTCTCAGCTCAACATCAGGCTTTTCTCGCCGGTTTGTTTCTGGGTGTTTTTTTTTTCTCACTAGAACAAAAACATATTTTTTCATAGCCCCCCCAGCCAGAACTCTGTATTCATTAATCAGGTGTGACCAAACATAAAACCACAAACTGAGTTCCTCTAGTACTTACAGCCAATCATCATTATAGCAACTGCAAAGATCTTCTCTATGTCTGTGGAGGGGGCAATATTCCCGAACCCCACGCTGGTGAGGCTGGTCATGGTGAAATACAAGGAAGAGATGTAGACAGAATTCTTACTTGGGCCACCTTCCCACTTTCCCAGGCCAGACACATTGAACTGGTAAGGTGTCCCAGCATCCATAGCCAGCTGGTAGAGCCAGCTGTTGTTACGGATCATTTTTGTATCTTCGTCAAAAATCTCATAGTCCCCGATGCTGTACCAGATACAGGCCATCCAGTGGGCAGCCAATCCAAATACACACACCAGCAGGACGAGTACTGCAGCTCCATACTCAATGTAGTGATCCAACTTGCGGGCCACTCGTCCCAGGCGGAGGAGTCGAACAACTTTCAGTGAGCTAAACAGACTGCTGATTCCCTGTGGAGGAAGTAAAAAATAGTGTGAGACACCCATAAAGTAATAATTCTTGCTGTGAAACTATGATTTCCCACATTGAGAATGCTTCCTATGGATATCCCACTAAGGGGGCATCCCATTCCCAATCAGCTGTATTCAATTCAAACACCTATCTGTTAGGCACTAAAGACACAAAGATAAAAACAAAGCAGTTCCTGACCTCAAAGAGCTTAAATTTTATGGGGAGAGTTATGAAGAGTTACAAGGAAAGAAACTTTGAAGTCTTCTTTCTGATTGTCAAAATTCTGGAAAAGGCATACCATAGCTCTCAAGCTGTGGTTTCCATCTTTGCTAGAAACCAAGTTAGATCTTAATGTTGTGTCAAGTAACCACAACTAATTACTGAGTTATTAGTCATGGAATGCTAGAAGAGACATCTTGAAGGAAATTTATTGAAGTCCTCTATTTCAGAAGATAGGTGAATATCCAACCTTCAAAGACAGTTACCTATTCTACAAATAACTCTCTCCCAAGAGAGCTCTAGATATATTATAGAAACATAAAATAAACTACAAACAGCTAGACTAAAATATACCCACTCACCATAGTCACTTTGAGCTTCTCATTTTTTTTCTCTCTATTTCTAGACCCTTAACACAGTGCTTCACACATGGTAGGTGCTTTAAAAAATGTTTATCATATTAAAGTTAGGTGTAAAAATAAGGAAATATCTCCTGTATAAAAATATTACTCTTTTGTCAAAAAGCAAATAGCCCAAGCTAAGATGAACTTTGTCCTGTAGAGAGAGGGGCAATTCTCCACTATTCTGAACACTTACTAACTCCTTTTCCACCAAAGGTCAGTTAAACTCAGAAGCAGTAGGTAAATGTACAGATACTTTCACTCCTGTCAATACACTTGACATCTACTGAACCTTCTAAATAAGAGAGATATGTGTGTGTGTATACACACACGCACACATACATAGATATGTGTGTATGTGTGCATATATATGTATATATACATTAACACACACATAAATAAATGTAGATGTATGTGTATGTATACCCACACATATATCCACACAGATTATTTTAATAGGGGTCTTTTGTTACTCTTAAAAAGCAACAGCCATAGCCACATACAGAGGTGAGCTTGCTAGTCAGATGACTAAAAGTTTACTATTCAGCTTGTCAAGTATTCATTGTCACTGGTCCTACCTAAACTTATAGGTAAATAACTGTTTGAGTTCAGTGGGAATGCATGTTCAAGTCCAGCTTATTCTTTCCTCCTTATCATTTCCTTCTGCCTAATCCAAGCACTCACCTTCTCTCCACAACCCCTAATTAAAAACCTCTTTTTGAAAGGAACTGAAATTCTCCTTCCCTAGAATATATAAATGAATAATTGATTAAAGCTTAATACCTCTCCTAGTAAACTCTGCATTTTTAAAATGGTTTTTAATATAATTTATTTATTTTCAGTTTTCAACTTTCACTTCCACAAGATTTTGAATTCCAAATTTTCTCCTCATCTCTCCCCTCCCCCACCCCAGGACAGTGTGTATGTACCCCAACCATGTCTTTCCCCAATCTGCCCTCCTTTCTATCACCCCTCCTGCCTTTCTCTTATCCCCCTCCCCTCCATTTTTCTGTAAAGTAAGATAGATTTCTATACTCCCTTGCCTGTGGAACTAATTTGCCAGTTACATGCAAAACCAATTTTTAACATTCACTTTTAAGGCTTTGAGTTCCACATTCTCTCTCTTTCTCCCCACCCACCCTTATGGAGAAAGCAAGCAATTCAACATTGGTCATATGTGTGTAGCCATGCAAAACACTTCCATAACAGTCACATTGTGAAAGACTAACCACATTTCCCTCTATCCTGTCCAACCCTCCATTTATTTCATTCTCTTCCTCGACCTGTCTCCCCACAATAGTGTTTGCTTCTAATTACCTCTTCCCCCAATCTGCCAGTCCTTCTATTATCTCCCTCTACTATCTCCATCCCCCCTGCCTTCCTGCAGGTAATACCCAATCGAATGTGTGTTATTCCCTCCTTAAGCCAAATTCAATTAACAGTAAGGGTCACTTTATCGCCTTTCACCTCCCCATCTCCTCCCCTCCTTTGTAAAAGCTTTCTTGCCTCTTTTATGTGAGATGATTTACTGCATTTTACCTCTCCCTTTCTTAAACTCTGCATTTTAATGGATTATAATGCCAAAATAAACAGTTTCTAATTGTAGAATTTCAGCTGTAAGCTCGCTGGGTAGAGGAAGTGTTTTAGGAAAGCAGTGTAGGACCCCTCCTTCTTGAAAGACCTGAAATTACACCATTTAAATGACTTCTTATCCTCAGTTTTCTCATCTGTAAAATGTGGGGTTTGGATTAGGTGATCTCTAAAGGGCTTTCTACCTTTCACATTCTATGAGCACCATCACCATATAGTTTTTGGTCTTTGTTTTGGTTTGGTTTTGGTCCTGATCTGGGTTTTTCCTTGATGTAGACAAGAACTCCAAAATGGACCTTCCTGTGAAGCTTATGATCTTAGAGCTACCCGAAGTAATGAGAAATTTAATGGCTTGCCCAAGATCACACAGCCAACAGGTGTCAGAGGCAAAATTTTAAACTTTCCCTGACTTTAGCCCTTCCACACCATACTTCCTCTCGCTCTATATGTGCTCCCCTGTGTAAATGTCTTACAGTGCCTCCCACCATAGAGAAAGTAAAATCTTTGAGGGATGGGGGATCTTTGTCACTTTCTCTTAGTTCCTTCCTTGTAGTAGGTACTTAATAGAGGACTGGATTGGAACTCTAGTTTTATCTATAAAGCAGACACAGAGAAAATCTTTCAGAGCAGTAATTCTCAGAAATGTAACTAATGATTTTGTGGCCTGAGGCAAAACCAGCCAGTGACTTAGGCTCACACGTCTCTGTCCTTAAATGTTATATCATCTTCTTATCTTCATGATATTATCAATGTTGGTGTATTACCAATACCCTACTTCTAGTACAGTTGTTTCATGCTTTCCTTTCTACAACATTAGTAGCTGGAACTCTAGTTATTTAAAAAGCATTAGTTATCAACACAATTTTTTCTCACATCTTCTGAAATATAGTGGCCTTTGGTAAATGAAAGACAATATTATCCACACTTTTCCCCCCTCTCAGAACACTAAAAATATTTCTACAGAGAATATTGCCATATGCCACAGGAACACATTCCCCCTGGGGCTTCTTTAAGAAAATCTATCTCCTCCTCCAAATAATTCCAGAGAATTCTCTCCCACAACTTTTGGGGTATGAAGTACCCATAATTCCATATTGAGGTGAATGGAAGGAAAAAGTTATTGCAGTTGCCTTAATTACTGCCATCACAAGATTTAGAGCTAGAAGGGAGCCTAAACACTAGCCCATCACTCTCATGTAAAAGAGGCAGAGCAATGAGCGGAAGAGAGTTTCCTAAAATTACACAGTGAATAAGTAGGAAAGACTGGATTTGAACCAGGCTTTTAAAATCCAGACCTAGGCCTCTCTTTATTATGCCAAATTACCTCTGAAAAAATGACCTTTGGCCAGAAAGGCTTTTGGAACCCAATAATCCCACCTGAGTCTGTAGCTAAGATAAATGTGTATCATTCAGTTTATTCAATCAGTTGGATATGCTAGAAACTTGGTTATCCATCTGTAGGGTCAAAAGAAAATAGATGATGACTTCAATTTATTCAGTGGCCTGGCCGCTCTCAAATGAAAGTCTTCAGAAGTTTTTACTCAGTTCATAAAGGAAGAATACATGTACAAAATATTAGAGAATAAAAACTATTACCTAATCTTTCATAACTTGGGATCTGTGGGATATTCACTAGGACACAATAATAGATAAGCTCTTCAGGTACCATCTAGAATAAAGAAAGCCATGGCAAGAGGCAGCATAATACACTGGAGAGTATATTAGATTTGGAATCAGGAAGACCTAGGTTGAAATCTCACCTTAGCCATCTATTACATGGGTGACACTGGACAAGTTACTTAATTGCTGTCTGCCTCAGATTCCTCACCTGGAGGGAAATGGAATGGATGAATGGTTTCCAATCAGTTAACAAGCATTCATTAATTGGGGAGCTAGGTGGCACAGTGGATGGAGTCCCTGACCTGGAATCAGGAAGACTCCTCTTTTTTGGTTCAAACCTGAACTTAGACATTTATTAGCTGCATATGGCCCTGGGCAAGTCACTTAACCCTCTTTGCTTCAGATTCTCATCTATAAAATGAGCTGGAGAAGGAAATGGCAAACCACTCTGGTATCTTTGCCAAAACAAAAAAATAGGGTTACTAAGAGTCAGACATGACTGAAATGAATGAACAACAAAATTTATTAATCATTCAGTATGTTCCAGACACTGTGCTAGGCACTGAGGATATAAGCACAAGGAATGAAATAATCCCTATGAATTTGCATTTTAAGAGGAAAAAGAACAAATTCATACATATGCATGCTTATGTGTATACAGCAGAAAGTGAAGAAATAAATATACTTACAGCTAGCATTTACAGAGTCTTTAAAGGATTACAGACTATTAACATGTGTTAACATTCTACCCTCTCAACAGTTGTGAGGTAGGTTTTTTTATTATCTTGGAAACGGAGGCATTGAGAGATTGTGACTTGTTCCTGGTCATACAGCTAGAATGTGTTCTGAAGCAAGATTGGAACACAAATCTTTCTAACTCCAAGTGCTGCATTCTAGCCTCTGCCATAAGGAAAGATGATACCCACAAAGTAGTTAAATACAAGGTAGTTCAGGAGGGAGGGCACTAGAAGTTAGGGAGATCAGGAAAGGTTTCATACAGATGATGGTACTTGAACTGCATCTTAAAGGAAGAGAGAAGCAGGCAGAGGCAGAGGTGAGGGACTTTGAGGGAGGGCATTCCAGGCATGTAGGGTAGCAGGTACAAAGGCACAGACACAGAGGGTAGATTGTTTGTTATGAGGAATGGAGAGGACAGTTTGGCTGAATCATAAAGAAGGAAGAGTAATGTCTAATGAGGCTAGAAAGAAAGACTGGGAAAAAGCTTTAAACAGAGGAATTTCTTCCAAAACGGAGGGGTTTATTCTTTATCCCCAAGGCAACAGGAAGCTGCTAGAGTTAACTAAGTAGATGAGATCATATGGACAGATCTGAAATAAGGAAAATTACTCACTGCAGTTTGTAGAAGGGACCAGAGTAGGGAGAATATGTGAGGCAAAGAGGCAATTTGGGAGACTATGGTGATATCTAGGCAAGAGGTGATGGAGTTTTGACCAAAGGTGGTAGCTATGTGAGCAGAAGAAGGGTCCAGATGTGAGAAATATGAAGGTAGAAACAGCCAAATTTAGCAACTGACTAGATCTGTGGGAATGATGTGTAATGAGGAATATTGTATAAAGTCAAGGTTTAAAAACCAGGGACACTGAAAGAATATTAGTACCTTCAACAAAAACAAGGAAGTTTGAACAAGGGGAGAAAGACAACCAAGGGAAAGTAGTACAGGTACTTCCCCCTTTACATAAGTAGACCATTCTCCAGAACTCTGTAAAGCAATTTTTATTTAATGTGAATTTGCCCCTACCCACCCACTTCTCTTAGCTTATATAACAAAGGCAAGTCATAAAATTCACTAAAATGTAGACATATTAAATATTTTACCATGATAAATTCAGAATTGTGAAGTCAAAGGTAAAGTTAATGATAAAATATGCAGTAAGATGCCCCTCTCCCCATCCATTGCCCCTAGCCTTTATCACTGCAGATTAACTGCCCAATTTTTTTTTTTTTTATGAAGCTGTTGAGAGATGTTTGGACAGTGACTTTTTTCCCCTTTTATATCTGTCAATAACAAGCAATATTATCCTCAAATAGTCTTTGAACTTTTAAAAATTTTGAAGTGTTTGAATCCATCTTTTCAATACAAGAAAAAAATTCACTCAAATGATGAAATGCTTCTTCCAACTGTTTCATTGTGAACCTTTCTGGTTTGACCTCAGGTTCCAAAGCAGTTCTTCTTCTGCAATCTGCAGCTAGCAGCTCAATCAGATCTTCATTCAGAATCCTCCCTCATTCAGATTTCTTTTAGAGTTCTTTACTTAAAGTTGAATTTGTGTAATGCAAATTTACATAAAGCAAGAACTATCTGTCACAAAAATCCAGAGAGGACAGAGGATATAGAAGCTGAGATTCATCTCTTCCAGCACTAAATCTCTGATCCTATTATCCTATTTGCACCAGGGTTTATTGAAACTGAAAAGGGAAAGAATAATCCTGCTAATACCAATTTTCTGGGTCCGTTATAGTCACTTAATATTTTTATTTTTTAATTGGGAATGATTTTAAGCACAAACTTCCCACATAGAACTGATATAAGAAATGCATAACTTGCACCATTGCATGATTGAATAATTTGGCTCACTGCATTTTATTGAAAGTGATTTATTGAAGCTTAAATATCATTTGCTTTCTTTCCTTCCATTGCTTCAAAGTTTTAGTTTAATGCAGCAGAAAATATGAGTTAGTTACTATTATATGCTTTCCACACAAGCATGCATTCTTAACAGAGTTGGAATGCGACTGTCAGCTTACTGAACAAATCAGTTGTGAGTCCCATGACTAATTTTCAGAACTGTGGAGTTGCTGCTACATATAAGTGTTTATGACCGGCAATGGGGAAAGACTTGTAGCATTCCCATTTACTTATTAATCCGATAATGTAACTAAAAGGAACATCTGGAGTTTCCAAAGAAAACAATCATTTGAAGGAGATTAGGAAAATTACTTAAAGTCATCCACTTTCTTTGTGTTTACACATCTAACCATGAAGCAAACTGTGCATTTGGTTGTGAAACTACACCCATAAAGGGTTTTTTCCCCTCTTTCTAGGGCCAAAAAAAAAATCTATTTTTTGGTTCTTGCCATTGTCATATCCAGCAAGTTTCTGATTGATGAAAATTCAAGGTTTCAGAGTTGTAAGTATTCTTTTATCCAACTATTTCCCCTCTTTCTCTGAATACTGATCTCTGGGGCTTGTCTTCCAAAGGGGAAACCATTATTAATCAAGCTGCCTGCTGCAGCTTTACCATCCATGCATGTGTCCATCACCTGAGGGCCCTTCATTGAGCTTTAAGATGAGTAGCATCACTTTGTCACTTTCAACTGGCAAAAAAGTCCATTGAAAATTTTGGCTAAAGGATTTTGCACTAGGCCCTTAGGAAGTCAAAGATGATTACACATGCCAGGCTTCTGCGAAGTTTGGATTTAATCAAAGGGCAGCACTCAAGAACCTAGAGAGTCACATATGGCCTCGAGGCTGCAGGTTCTCCACTTCAATTACAGGCTCTAGTGTAAAAGGATACTGGGTTGTGGAAGTTTCTACTAACAAATGCATACACTGCACTTGTCAATTATCCGCACTCACAACAAAGAGAAAGTATATATCCAGAAAGGCCACAAGGTATAGTGATCAGAATACTAGATTTAGAGTCAGAAAACTCCAGTTCACATCCTAGTTCTTCCTTATGTATGATCTCTGACATTTTACTGTACTTCTTTGAATAAAGTTTTTTTCATCTGTAAAATAATGGTTGACTTTTATATAGTATAAGCATATCTGTACATATATTACATATATGTATATGTATATATAGTATACATATGTGCATATAGTACTTACATAGTACATATTGCCACAGAATTTATACTTTTGAATTGTGGTACTGGAGAAGAATTTTGAGAGTCTTTTGAATAGCAAGGAGATCAAATCAGTCAATACTTAAAAAAAATTAATTCAGGCTATTCATTAAAAGGTCAAATACTGAAGTTGAAGCTTAAATACTTTGCTCACAAAATGAGAAGAGAGGATTCATTGGAAAAGATCCTGATATTGGGAAAGACTGAAGTCAAAAGCAAAAGGGGACAGCAGAGGATAAGATGGGTAAATAGAGTCATGGAAGCAATGAACATTAACTTTGACAGACTGAAAGATAATAGAGGATAGAAGGGCCTGGCATACTATGGTCCATGGGGTTACAGAGCTCGATATGACAATAACTAAATAAAAATATTGTACATATTCCATTATTTGATTTCATTCAAATGAAGATACTTTTTGTCCCAACTCTAGAACCTATGGTTCTAAACATTCTTAAGGGCAGGCATTTATATAGATATACGTACACACACATTGTGTCTATATGTACACACACACACACATATTCACATATGCTCATGTACTATTTCCAAACAGTGTTCTCTTCCAACTTAGTCCTGCCACCATTAACCCAAATCCAGCTCACAGTGCAAAGGAAGAAATCTGGAATATTGTGAATAATTCACACACACACACACACACACACATATACCCCAAGAATTCATGTTTTGTTGGGGGAAAAGAAAAGAAACAGAGACTGATTCACAGGATTTTTTTGAAATTTAGCATGACAAGATTTCACTGATTTTGGTGAGTGGAGGATTTCTAGTGAAGAAATGTGGCACAGCTCATTCATTTATTCACTCATTCATTCATTCTTTTAAGAAATATTTATTGAAAACCAATTATGTTCAAGAAATTGTGCTAGGATCTTTGAAGGGCATAAAGATAAAAACAGTCACATTTATATAGTATTTTAAAGTTTACAAAGAATTTTGCTCACAATGACTGTGAGATAATATAAACATTATCATTCAGATTTTTACAAATGATCAAACTGTAACTCTGAGTGACTTGCCAATAGTCACATAGTTAATGTGTCTAAGTTCAGACTGCAATCCATCTCTCCTATCTTCAAGTCAAGCACTTAGGTACTATATGAATATATTGCCTCCTTTCTTCCAATTTGCACTTACTAGTTGAACACCCAGAGAATGACTACTACTCCAGGTTCTAGACTCTGGACCTTGTGAATCTGTATTCCAGACGATATAGTTCATGAGCCCCCTCTGATGAGCTTCCTACTAACAATCTAGATTCAATTTATTATCAAAGATATTTACTCAAATGGCATAGTAGGTGCAAGAGCTATAAGGTATTTCCTTCATAAGTCTGAAGTACACTACGCCCAAAATATACACAGTATCCATGGAAAGTGTGGCAAAGGAAATTCGCAATTCTTAGTATTACAGGGCCAAGAAGTTCTTTCTCTCTTCATAGAATCCTCATGCTGGAATCCAAAGATCTCTTTCTTGTTACATCCAGGCTCCCAATTGTCAGAGATCATGCTCCTCTGAAATGTTTTTCCCCTCTTGAGTGACCATCTTTCTGTATCTGTGTCTACCTAGAGTGAGTGTCTCTGCTCACTCCTGGATACATTGTCTCCTAGTCTGTACACTAATGGATACAGAGTCTCCTAGTAGTACAGTAATTTCCCTTCAAAGTACATGGTCAATATGAGGAGTGGAGAAGGGTGAGAAAATGTCTCCTTCCTCATCTCAAATGTCTCCTGTTAGTAGAACAAGGCTTGAAATAACTGCCACTCTCAAATTCTGTATAGAATGTCTATTGCTTTGCTACTAGATGCCAAGACGAATAAAAGAGGAGGGAAGAAACAGAAATCTTCTACCTCCCCTTACCGAACTTTCACTCCACAAGGGCTCAAAGGACTGCTTTGAACTCCCCAGGGTTTACCTATTCAAAGTCCCCAAAGGAATAACTAATTTGTTTTCTCATTGTCATTCCATTCTCTACTCAATAAGAGAAGTGCTCATATCTCTTAAAGGGATCAGGGCTCAGACACATCTTTATAGTTGGTTTAACACCTCATTAACACTTTGTAATTACATTCTGATCCTTCTGTGACTGTCAATAGTCCCTTATGTAAGACTACTTTCCAACTGTGTAAAATATACTCTCTTCCCATTGAGGGGCTTATAATCTAGTAAAAAAAAAAATTAAAAAAAAAAGACTGGTAGAATGGAATGGAATGTGGCATAAATTCAAGAGATAGCAAGGACAACACAAGGCTGAAGTTTAGGACAGTAGTGGCAAATAAAGATTGAAAAGTATATGGGGGCCATGTTATAGAGGATCTTTAATGTCAGTTGGAAGCAAAATCATCTATTGAGAATGGGAATGGGAGAATTAGAGATTCAGAATGGAAAAGATTAAATTAGTTGCTATAGGAAATCTGACAAAGGGTCAACAAAAGATGAATTTAAAAATTGCAGGGCAGAACTGAGAATCCAGCTAAAAAGACTACAAAAGTTTGTTGTAAAGAAAAATAAGTAAATCAAGTGCAGACTAACCAATAAAAAAAAGAGTTGGACTTGGATAAAGATATTTAATTTTTATCACAGTGTTTTTATTTCTTCAAAACGTATTCTAAATGTTTCATAATTTTATTATATATGGTAGCTAGGATTTTTGTATATCTTTTTTAGAATGGTGATTTCATCTCTGTAAGGAATTACCTGAAATGAAAACTTTCCACTGCTATCGGCAACTGTCTATAACTTATAGTCATAGAGAAATGCCTGAAGCACTAAAAGTTAAGCAAATTGTCCATGGTAACACAGAATATGTCAAAGCAAACTAAGGTCCACCTGCCTCCCAAGCCAGCACTCCTCCATCCATTATAGCAAGCTAAAGCAGTGAGGCATGGATTTGGAGTCAAAACTCTGGCTTCAAATGTCCACTTTGCAACCAATTACTTTTTGTCTTCATGCCCACTTGAACTTGCTGGGTCTCAGTTTCCATCTGTAAAAAATAAGGAGGATGAACTAGAGTCTATAATCCTAATCATAGGGAAGTCAAAAGGGAAAGGGGTAGAAGGAAAGAGTCTCTTTATCTCCACAATTACATGCTTAATAGCTTAGTATGTTCTGCATGTCCATTTGCAAGTGGATGCATAAGAAAAATGAAAAAAAGCACACAAAAAAAGCAAAGGAGATAGGAGTCAAGTGAAAAGTGGGAAGTGAGAAATGAGATGACAAAAAAAATGTCCTTTCAAAAGAAAGCTAAGATGACAGCAAGTGACAGCTTGTGTCTATGCAATATGTTTTGGGGGAGGGGAGAGTGAAAGGTTAGAGTAATGACAGAGGTCGAAAGCAGTTGACCATTCAAGGTTCTTCAAATGTGATCTGGTGGATAAGGACTTCAATCTATTTCTTTAATGTGATTCTTAACACATGATACCCAATATATTTTTATAGGTTGTTTCCTCAATTGGCAGGGAATCAGAATAGTCTCAGTTCTCACAAGCAGTTGTTTGATGTTAACCAAATCTCTTTATGTTCTGTCCCTGACATTTCTCATCTCAAAATGTGGGAAAAGAATCATTGTTCTACTTAGCTCATGGTATTATTATAGGGAAAAAGTGAGATATCAAGATTGAAATGTTTTGAAAAGTTTAAAACATACACATAAACACACTTTTATAAATGAAAAGAGGTACTGGAATTATTTAGTAATGTTTTTCACAGGCATGATGCATTTCTGAGTTATGCCAGCATATACTTCCAGGGGCACACTATGCCCTTTGCCTACTTTGATACTTCCCCACCTTAGCAAAAACAATGAAGAACAAGCAAATGAAAAAAGAACCCTTGGCTATAAATATCTAAGAATGAGCAAAGGGAACAATGAAATTTGCTCAGACAAGAAAAAAGGCAGTCATATGTAGATACTAAAGGCTAGCATTTCTGAACAGCTAACTCCACAACTATGCTAGGGTAGTACCTTGGGAGAAAGAGTTGGGGGCACAGGAATCAACTCTAGAAGAAGAAAAGACCAAGCTACCTCTAGTGATTTGTGCTGGTAATACATGGTAATGAAAGAGGCTATTATTCTAAGGACAGAGTAGAGGGAGATAATAAATCAGAGGACCCAATGAGGAATGCTTATGGTGGCTTGCAGGATACCCATCTCTTTTTTGGTTTCTAAGTGGGGGAAGAAAAGAGCTGGAACAATTAGAGGTAGTAAGTCCCTAACTATGGTGCTGTATCCTATCTAGATGGAAGAAAATCTTTAGACTATTTCAGGAGTAATGAAATCTTTTGTCATTTGCTTGATTCTGAGAACAAAGCCAAGACGCCCATCTTCAAGGCAGCCAGTCACTGAGACACACTTCTAGTTTTAGAAACTCCTGTATTACTCATCAAGTAGAGAATACAGAAATACATTCTGCCTTCCCCACTAAGGAATTAACAGCAGGTCTAAGAGCCAGAGTCCACAATAAGTGAGGAAAGCATCATGCTCCATAAGCCCCAGAGAGCAGTGTTTTACTGCTGGAATCAGAGATTCAGCATCCCTGGATTTATCCCAGGCCATGTTCAATCAGATCTGAATTACTGTGATAGGTTCTCACAGTCTCCAGACTATGCCTGTCCCACTCCATCCTACTGCCATTGCTAGAAAAATCTCATTGCTCACTTCTCTGCTTAAGATCTATCAGAGATAATCTGTTGGGAGATAAAAAACCTCCCATTGACCTGCTTTCACCTCAACATTTACCTTCATGGGATCAAAGGACAACAGGTCTCAAGCTGGAATGGACCTTCAAGATCATCAAGGTAAACCTTCACATGTACAAAAGAAGAAACAATGGTCCAACAAAGTAGGTTTAAGGTCTCACATAGAATATGAGTCAGAGGTAGGATTAAAACTCAGGTCTTCTGACTTGAGGGCCAGAGTTTTTTCTGTTATACCTTTCTACTTCTGTTACTATGAGCCATCAAAGCCAGTCTCTCTAACTTGTATAGGACTCACTTATTCCCCCATTCTGTGTATGTCTTTGCTTTTTATTCTTTCCTTAACTAAGAATAAATTCTTCCTCCTCTCTGAAAATCAATACCTTTTCATTTGTTTACTCTACTTCCTCCAAGAAGCATTCCCTGATTTCATTTAAAACTCATTAATCTTCCTTTATCATTCAGCACTTTATATAAATGTTCTTACTGTTTGGTTTGGGGTTTTCTTTTGGTTTTTTTTGTTTTTTTCAGTTCTGTCCAACTATTTTTGACCCCATTTGGAGTTTTCTTGGCAAAGAGGCTGGCGTGATTTTACCATTTCCTTCTCCAACTCATTTTACAGATGAGGAATATGAGGTAAACAGGGTTGAGTGCACAGCTAGTAAGTATCTGAGGTCAGATTTGAACCCAGGAAGATCTTTCCTTACTCCAGACCTGGTAAAATACACACTGCACCACCTTGCTGCCCATACTAAGTGTTCTACATCATCACTAATGTTTTGCTCCCATGGTGGGTTTTTTTTATAGGTGCTATATAAATCTCATGCCTCCTCTCCTTCTCAAACTGAGCTATAAGATGAATGGACAGGGATGATTCAATATATCCCACAGCACCTTCTAGAGTGGCATGCACACAGCAAGGATTTAATAAATGTCTGTGGAATGAACAGTAAGAAAGAAACCCAGCCAATTAATTGTACATATGAGCAGATGGCTCATATTCCTGCCTTTGATTTGAGTAATGGATCATCAATGCTCCCTGCACATCTGTCATGATTATCTGTATCCCCAATTATAATTGTTCACTTGGTCATTATTTTGGCACTTTCTAAGTTTCTGGAAAAGTGATTATGTTCTCTGAACACAGTCGCTCCCCCAGATTACAGTCTCTGGGGACATCATGATGAGAAAACATATTGAGATTCAGTAAATAACTTCAAGGCAGCTAGCTGCTGGGTGGTGGGAGGGATTTTTATTTATTTATTTTTATTTCAATATAAATTTATTTATTTAACTTTTTACATTCATTTTCACAAAATTTTGGGTTCAAAATTTTCTCCCCATTTGTCCCCTCCATCCACCCCAATACACTGAACATTCTAATTTCCCCTATCACCAATCTGCCCTCTCTTCTAT
>CM053770.1:594122258-594164507 GCA_028658325.1 Potorous gilbertii | reverse complement strand
TGAGTTAGCCTATTTTTCAAGGTTTTATTTTCTTCAACATTTTTTTGGGTCTCCTTTATCAAGGTGTTGACCTGCTTTTCATGCTTTTCTTGCATCTCTCTCATTTCTCTTCCCAGTTTTTCCTCCACCTGTCTAACTTGATTTTCAAAATCCTTTTTGAGTTCTTCCATGGCTTGAGCCCACTGGATATCTATTTCAGATGTTTGGGATACAGAGGCCTTGACTCCTATTTCTTTCCTTGATGGTAAGCATTGTTCTTCTTCATCAGAAAGGAAAAGGGGAATCATCTGTTCACCAAGAAAGTAACCTTCTGTGGTCTTATTTTTTTTACCTTTTCTGGGCATTTTCCCAGCCAGTTACTTGACTTCTGAGATTCCTCTCCACCCCTGCCCAGATCTGCCCAGCTAGTGCTTGGGATCTGAGATTCAAATGCTGCTCCCCAGTCTCAGAGCTTTCAGCAGGGGGCCTGGCTGCTATTCAGGGTGAGATTAAATCAGGTTCTCAGGTGGGGGCAGGGCCGCCTCCCAGGCTCAGTTCTCGCAGGGGATTTATGCAGAGACCTTCAGTAATGGAGCTCTGCTGAGCTCCTGCCTGCTCTGGGAGCCCCTGGCCGCCCGCTGCCTCTCCTGCTGCCTCCTGAGGGGGCCTGAGTTATGGAGACACCCCGCTCCCCTCGTGGCCAGTCCAGAAGTCTCTCTCACTGACCTGTGCGTCCGTGTGTGGAGGGACCTTTGCAGCCACTGGAGATTCCATCCTGAAGCCTGCTCAGATCTGCTCCTCTCTTTGCCAAGCGGCCAGGGAAGGGCTGGGCTCCACTCCCGTCCAGTGTGCGACAGACTTTTGGGATCAGTTTTACAGGGTTCTCTGGAACGGAGATCTCCTTCACTCTGTTTCTGCGAGACTTCCACTTCTCCAGAATTTGTTGGGAGTTCTTTTTACAGGAGATGCATGGGCTGTGGGTTTGGAGCTAGCATATGTGAATCTTTCTACTCTTCCATCTTGGCTCCTCCCCCAGGATTTTTAAAAGAAAGAAGAGTGAATGAACCATATGAAGCTTGCTTTGGTCAAACAAAGTATTTCTCCCCTCAGGCACCCAGAAGATGAGAAAATAGCTTCCAAACCACATAAGCAAACAAAATGAGGACAACAAAGGAAATAAAGGCACAGCAGTAACACAAGCCAAGTTCATAGGATCACTGGAACATAGAGAGTTGGAAAAGGCCTTAAAAATCATCAACTACAACTCCCTCACATGTTGTACGTATATATGATGTACATGAGATGGGAAGCTTTGAGAAAATAGAGGCCTGGGGAAGTTGCCTGACTTATCAAGGGTCACTTAGCTAGAAAGTCAAATCAGTTAGCATATATTAAGTGACTGTTATGTGTCAGGCACTGTACTAAACTTCAGAGAAACACACAAAGAAAAAGGCAAAAATAGTCACAACTCGAACTCACAATTTAATTGGGGAGGCAATGAAGAGACTGTTATGTACAAGCAAAATATATACAGGATACATTGGAGATAATCTCAGACAGAAGTCAGTAGCATGAAGGGGGATCAGGAAAGAGTAGTTGAAGATGGTGAGATTTTAGCTGGGACCTGAAAGAACCCAGGATGAGGAGATAAGGAGGGAGAGAGTTTAGAAATGGGAAAAAGACAGTGAAAATGCTTGGAGTCAGAAGGTAGAGTGTCACATTTGAGGAATAGTTAGGTGGCTCCTAAAGCAGCTAAATAGCAAAGTAGATAAAACACTAAGTCTTGGGTCAAGAAGACTTGAGTTCAAATCAAGCCTCAGACACTAGCTGTGTGATCCTTGGCAAGTCACTAAATCCTGTTTGCCTCCATTTACTCATCTGTAAAATGAACTGGAAAAGGAAGTGGCAAACTCTCCAGTATCTTTGCCAAGAAAACCCCAAATGGGGTCACAAAGAGTCAAACATAACTGAATCAAATGAACAAAAAAATTCATTAATCATCTTCTATATACCAGGCACTGTCCTAGGCAATGAGGATACAAGCACAAAGAATGAAATAATCCACATGAACTTACATTTTAAGAAGAAAGCCAACAAATATATACTGAAATACACATTGACTGAAACAACTATACAACAACAAATGGAGATTAAGTATCACTAGATCTCAGAGAAAATGGAAGAGAGGAAAGTACAAGAAGACTGGAAAAGTAAAAGGAAGCAAAGTTATGAAGTATTTCAAAAACCAAAAAGAGGATTTTGATTTGATTACAGAAGTAATATTTATTTTACAGGGCAGTGACATGGTCATATTTGTGCTTTGGAGGATCAGTTTGCCCCCTGAATGAAAGATAGACTAGAGTGGGAGGACCTTAAATCAGGGAAACCAATCAGCAGGTTTATGCAATAGTCTAGACATGAAGTGATGAGGACTTGCACCAAGTTGGTGGTAGGATCAGAGAGAAGAGCATGTATGAGAGAGAAGTGGAGAAGGTAGACTTTTCACAACTTGGCAACAAATTTGATGGGAGGGAAAGAAAGAAGGAAAGTGAGGAGTTGAGGATGACAGGTTTGAACCTCGGTGACTGAGAAGATGTTGGCACTCTCAACAGTAATAGGGAATTTAAGAAGAGGAGGTGGTTTGAAAGAAAATAATGAATTGAACTGTAGACACATTGAGTTGAAGATGTCCACAGGGTATCCAATTTGATATCCAATTTGAGATATCCAATAGGCAGGTGGAGATTTGGAGAGAAATTAGGAGAGATTAGGAGAGACTAGAAAAGTATATCTGAGAATCATCAGCATAGAAATGATCACTGAAGCAATCAATGATAGCTTATGAGATGATCAGATGAAACAGTATAGAGGCAGAAGAGCAAGGATCCGGCTAAAGCTTCAGGGACATCCATACGTAGCAGAGCGATCTAGATGTAGATCTAGTCAAGGAGACTGAGGTATGTTTCTCTAGGTATGAGGAGAACCAGGAGAAAAGTGTCACAAAAATTTAGAGAGACGAGATTATCAAGGTAAAAAGGGTATCAACTATATCAAAGAAAGATCAAGAAAAATGAAGGCTGAAAAAGGACATTAGATTTAGTAATTAAAAGACCATCGGTAGCTTTTTAGAGAGCATTTCTGACTGAATGATGAAGTCAGAAATCAGACTACAGAGAGAAAAAAGGAAGCGGAACCATTGATTGATTATGCATGATGTTCTCAAAGAATTTAACTGCAAAGGGGAAAAGAGATATATATAATCATGAAAGGCAGGAGAGATATAGGATGATAGCTGGTGGTAGTAGAGATATGTATCTAAGGTAGGATTGGACCAAAGTCTTCCTGAATCTAAGTCCACTATTCTCATGAACTAGGAAACAATATATTCTCCAGGAGCACCAAGAGAGGAGTCCACTTAGCAATTTTCTCCCATCACCTAGTTTGCACACAATTCTGGCAAGGGGAAGGTGCCAACTGGCATCAAGTTGGAAACATAATTGGCCACTTGTTTTCCTCATTTTCCCTATGTTCCTGAGTGGTACTTTGTTAAGGATGAATGGTAGGTAATTCTGGTCCTGAATAAATGCTCAGAGATTAGCTCAACACACTAAAATATTTGCATGTTCCTGCAAAAGTCAAAGTGTCAAAGATAGAACTGACCCTGGAGGAAAGGAATGGTAAGGGTTTTCCTCCTATCCTTAGCATTATTCAGGGTTGCGTTTCCTTCCATAGGCTTAGGTCAGCCAGCTAACTCCGTGACCCATAGGGTCAAAGAACTATTTTGAAAGTACAATTCCCCTATAACATTTTTCTTTATTGAACCACAGGTAATATGCTATTAATTCATGAGCAAGGTATGAAAATGAGTGACCTTAAGAGACTTGTCAATCTGAAGTCACTAGCGTGCATACATATCAAAAGGAGAAATTTAACAGTGAGGGGAAAGAGTAATTAATAATCAAGCCAAGATTTCTAAAACAACGTACTGAGATGAACCCAAGAAATAAAAAGTGAAAGGATGGGGGGATGGAGGAGGAGGAAATGAAGAGAGACAGACAAAAGTGGGAGAGAAAGGAGACAAATCTTCCTCACACAGATCTAGTCAAAACACTCAAAACTTTTGAACGGCTCAAGGTCCTTAGTTTGGAATTTATCTCCCTCTTTATGATCTCCTAATTTTACAACTTTATTTTATACTTCTGTTCTTATCAGAATTTATATTTCACCCAAACTAGGTGACCAACTATATTCACAAAGATTAGCACTTTTCCTACCTTCATGCTTTGGTTAATGCCATCCCCTCTGCAAGGAATACCCTCTCTGCTCCCCAATCTACTAGAATTCCAATTCATCTTTTATGAAACAATTCATATGGCAACCTCTCAAGGAAGTGTCCCCAAATCTCCCCAGTTTGCAATTTTTTAAATCCCCGTAGCACTTGGCTTATAGACCTCAGTCAATCAATAAAAATGTATTATGTGCCAGACTTGGTGCTTGGGGTACAAATGTAAGAAATAATGCCAACTTACAAAGAAGCTGCAATATAATGGGAGAGGAAGCAAGTTCCTATGCAAGTACACACATAATAAATATAAAGAAAATAAATACAAAATAGTTATCTTCAAGGGGAAAAGGAGCACTAGAATACTCTCCTAACTAGGGGAGCTAGGAAAGGCTTTATGTAAAAGGTGATGTTTGAGCAGTGTCTTGAAGGAAGAGAAAGATTCTATGGTGTAGAGGTTAAGGAGGGAATGTATTTCAGACCTGGGGAAAGGCCAGTACAAAGACACAGACACTGAAAAGATAGAATGTTGTAACAAGGAACAGAAAGAATCACAGTTTGCCTAGATTCCATAATGCAGGAGGAAGACTAATATACAATAAAACTGGAAAGAAAAATTGGGATAATGTTGTGAAAGAGTTTAAAAGCTAAAACAAGGAGATTATGTTGGATTTTATAGGAAATTAGAATCCTTGAGTAAGGGAGTAGCATGGACAGATCTGTGCCTAAAGAAATCACCTTGTTTTCAATGTATAGGATAGACTGCAATGGGAAGAGACAATATAGAGAGACTAATTAAAAGGTTGTTGCCATAATCTAGGTAAGAGGGCAGTGGATCTGAAATAAGGTGATCATTGAGTCACTAGAGAGAAGACATCAAATGTGAACAATAGTGAGGTAGAAATAGCCAGATTTGGCAATTAGTTGCATATATGGAATGAGAGAGGGTGAGAAATCTGAAATGATGCTAAGATGACCAATCTAGAAGACTAGAAAAATGATGCTACCTAAGACAGAAATGGGAAGTTTGAAAGAAGGGTGATTTGGAGAAAGAAAAATAATGAGTTCTCCCTTGGACATGTTGAGCTTGAGGTGTCTCACAGACATCCAATATGAAATGTCAAATATGTAATTTGTGATATGGGACTGAATCTCAGGGGAGAAATTGACTGGATGTATAGATCTGTGAGTCATCTGTACAGAGATGATAATTAAACCCATGGGAACTGATGAGGTCACCAAAAGAGAAAGTACATGTATCAATCAATAAACATTTATCAAGTGCCAGACACTATGCTAAGCACTAAATACAAGAAGGCAAAAGGCAGTCCCTACCCTCAAGATGCTTACAGTCTGATCAGAGAGACAATATACAAACAAATATACACAAAGCAAGCTATGTAAGGGATGAAACAGGAAATAATTAAAAGAGGGAAGGCACTAGAATTAAGAAGTGTTGGAGAAGGCTTCTAGTAAAAGATGGGGTTTTAGTTGGGACATAAAGGAAGCCAGGGAGGTCAGTAGGTGAATTGGAGGAAGAAGAGCATTGCAGGTATGGGGGACAGTCAGAGAAAATGCTGAGAGATAGTGTCTTATTTGTAGAATAGTTAGGAGGCCAGTGTGACTGGATTAAAGAGTACATGCTGGGGAGTAAGGTATAAGAATACTAGAAAGGTAGTGGGGAGCTAGGTTTTGAAGAGCTTTGAATGCTAAACTGATCATTTCCTATTTGATCCTGGAGGAAACCACTGGAGTTTGTTGACTACAAAGGTGACATGGTCAGGCATGCATTTTAGGAAAATCACTTTGGTATATGAATGATAGATAGATTGGAGCAGGGAGAGATTTCAGCCAGTTAGACTGCAGCAGGATATTACAAGAGTCCAGGCATAAGGGGATGAGGTCCTGTATTAGAGTGGTGACAGTGTCAGAGGAGAAAAGAGGGCATATTTAGGAGATGCTGCAAAGTCAAAATCTACAAGCCCTGGCAGTAGATTGGTTTATTTGGGTAGAGGGAGATACAGTGAAGAATCCAAGATGTCTCTTAGATCATGAATCTGAGGGAGTAGGAGGATTGTATTGCCCTTTACAGGACTGCTGAAGGTGGATTTGGAAGAGGGGAATAATTAGTTTGGTTTGGACATTTTGAGTTTAAGATATCTACCAGACATTTAGTTCAAGATGTCTGAAAGGAAGTTACAGATGCTGACCTGGGAGTCAGAAGAGAGTTGGGGGCAGGATAGATAGACTTGAGAATCATCAGTTTACAGATGGTAATTTAATCCTTGAGAGTTGATGAGATTACTAAGTAAAGTAGTATAGACAGAGAAGAGAAAAGAGCCCAAGACCAAACCCTGAGGGACACCTTCCTTTAGAGTGCATGGTCTGGAAGAAGAGTCAACAAAAGAGTCAGAGAAGGAGTGGTCAGATAGATAGAATGAAAACCAGAATATGGAGGTATCCTGAAAATCTAGAGAGAAGGGAGTTTCAAGGAGGAAAGTTATCAAGAGTGTCAAAGGCTGCAGAGAACTCAAGGAAAATTAGGAAAAAGAAAGGGTCTATGGATTTGGCAACTAAGAGATCATTAGTAACTGGTGAGAGCAGTTCCAGTGGAATGATAACTTTGGAAATCAGATTGTAAGGGGTTAAGAAGAAGAGAGTGGGAGAAAGAAGAAGCATCTATCATAGATGACCTTTTGAAGGAGCTGAGCTACAAGGGGCAGAAGAGATACAAGACAACATTGGGGTTGGAAGAATCAAGTGGGAGTTTTACTTAGAAAATACATGGGAATCGCTAAGAAAACTAATTGAGACAATAGGTTCAGTAAAATTGCAGACTACAAGTAAATGTGTAAAATTAATATAATTTCTATATAATAATTACAAAATCAAGATTAAATAATAGAAAGAGAAATCGTATTCAAAATGTATGTTCATCCTTTGTTACCGAAAAAGACCATGCCATCAGAGAAATAACAACATGACTTGCACTTGACTTTGTTTTGAATGAGGGAGGGCTGTGCAGGTCACCAGTCTTATTTCTCCTCCAGAGCCGTCTGAATCCAGTGACCAGATATTCATCATGATAACTGGAGATGACCCTGGATGAGGAAGGGGCAGCTAGGTGGTGCAGTGGATAGACCACCAGTGCAGGAGTCAGGAGGACCTGAGTTCAAATCTAATCTCAAACAGTTGACACTCACTAGCTGTGTGACCTTGGGCAAGTCACCTCATTCAAAGTAACTACAAAATGAATAACATATTAGGGAATCAATCAATCAAATTGATTCCATAGATTCAATTATAAAATGTTTCATAAAGAAATAAAGAACAACTTAAAAGAAAAGAACTTAGAAGAATATTAGAATCTCATGGTTGGGCTATACCAATAGAAAAATTACAATATCACCAAAGTCAATTTACAGATTTAGTGCGATAGCAATTGAACTACCAAAGGGATAATTTACAGAGATAGATAAAATAACAAAATTTACTGAAGGAACAAAAGATTTAGTATATCAGTGGAAATAATGAAAAGGAGTATAAATGAAAGAGGAATTACATGTCCAGACTCCAAATTATATTACATAGTAGCAATCATAAAAACCATTTGGTGCTGGTTGAAAAATAAGATAGTAATTAAAAGATCCATGGAAGAGACTAGAGAAGAAAAAAATCCTAAATTACAGAACTTAACAATGTAGTATTCAATAAAACCCTCAAACATAAATTATCTAAGCAAGAATTCCTTATTTGATCAGAACTGCTGACAAAACTAGAAAGTAATCTGGAAAGAATTGGGTTTAGACCAATATCTTATACCATATTCTATAATTAATTTAAAATGGATATACAACTTGAATATTAAAGAAAATATCCTTTTAAAAATTAGAAGAGAAGCATATTCTATAACTTTCATAGTTATAATTAGGGTATAAATCCTTAGCAAAAAAAGAGTTAAAAGGATATAATAGATAATTTTAGTACATAAAATTTTAAAATTCTTGCTTCTTATTTTTCAGTTAGGTCAACAAAAACTAATGCATCAAGAATAAGAAGAGAAGTGGTTGACTGGGGAAAAAATCCTTATTAAATGTTTCTAATGAAGATTTGATATCTAAACTATAGAGGCAACTAATCAAAATCTATAACACCAATAAGTCATTTCCCAATACAAAAGGATATAAATAAATTGAACACACACACACACACACACACACAGAATTGCAAACCATCAATGACTACATGAAAGAATGGTACAATTCATTTGCAATTTTAAAAATGCAAATCAAAAACAACTCTGAAGTTTCACCACACCTGAAAAACTGCAAAAATGACAAAAAAAAACAGGAATAGTTGAAGGGGTTGAGGAAAGATAGCCATTGTTGATGAACTGTGAAATGGTGAAGTCATTCTGAAAAGCAATCTGGAATTATGCAAATAAAGTGACTTAAGTCATTCATACTCTTTGACTCAGAGATTCTACGACTAGACATATATGTCAAAATAATTATTGACAAAAGGAAAGGTTTCACATATATATCAATGTGTCTCTAGTAGCACTTTTTGTAGAAGCAAAGCACTAGAAACAAAACAGATACCCATTAACTGAGGAATGGCTAAATAAGTCATAGTACATGAAAATAATGACATATTACTGTGCTGTAAAAAAGACAAATATGATAAATACTAAAAGGTATGGACAGATGTGAAAAGATACAAAGTGAAGAAATCAAACAATATACACAATTATTCTATTTAAACAATAACAGTTACGGAACAATCAGACCTGAATTTTCCAGTTCCCAAAGAAGAGACATGAGAAGACACCTCCTCCCAGTCTTTTGTAGAGGTTAGGGTCCACATGTGCGGAACATTATATGTAATGTCAGATTCTTTTTCAATGTATTGGTTGGTTTTGCTAAATGTTCTTTTTTTTTTCATCTTTCTACTTTAAAACAATCTTCTTTTTTAGCTTAAAAAAAATTCTTTGTCCTAAAGGATGGCTCTCTGAGAAAATGCAGAAGACACAGAGCGGGGAATTTAGGTAATATAAAAACAAATAGCATCAGAAAAAACCTATATTTGGAACTTAGAAAAGGAGTATAATTGATGCTGCAATCTTATGAGAAAGATGGAAAAGGAAGATATTGGGGGCATATATAGAGAGATTTGCCTTAGCAAAAAGAAAGATTACCTCATTGTCAGACAATGGGGAAAAGACAGGAGAATGAGCAATGATGCCAAAGGGTTTTGAGATGAAAAGATGGGAAGAAGGAGCTTAAGTTGAATGGACTTAATTTTCTCAGAAAAAAGGCAAGGTCTTCAGGCAAAAGGAGAGAGGGGCAGTGTGAAAGGCTTGAGAAGAGACAAAGTCTGAAAACACTCTTGTGGGGAGTGAAATAGAGGAATGGTTAGGTTGGAATAAAAAGATTGCCTTGCTTCAGTGAGGGCATAGGTAAAGTTGTGTGATGTACCCAGTCCACAAGGTTGGAAAATTTCCTCTAACCTGATTCATCAGCATGTGAGAAGGTAAAGAAACAGATGGTTTAACAATCCAAGGCTGATGTTTGACAATCCATATTTCCTAAGAATTTAAAAGCAGAATATACTCTAGGGTTGAATTGTTTAATTATATAGACAGAGACTGGAGACAGAGAAAACTGAAGTCTGATCTAGGGTAATGGTTATTGAGGGGGTGGAGGTATTAGAAGTCTGAAAGAAAGTTAATAATAGATTAGGACAAGTGAGGCACTAGGAGAAACTGGGAGATTATGGTCAGATTAGAAGAACGTTAGAATTTTAAATTAAGAAAGTAGAACACATATGAGTAATGGTGAGTGCCAACATGTGACCATCTCTATGTTTGGCTGAAGTGAAATTCTGGAGGTCACGAGAATTAGGACACTCATTCCATAAGCGAGAGGAAAAAATATTTCTTAAAGCAGAATAAAGGAAACTCAACTTAGATAAGTACCTCTCTAATGTACATATATCATTTTGTATTAGATTTATTTTCTTGTGCTATGTCTCCCTGTGGTGAAAAGAACATTTCCTACTACAGTAACCAACTAAACCTATAGAATTTATTAGTCTGAACCAGCTGTTTACTGACTGAACTGGCTGTGTACGGGGTTATAACAACATTTACTACTCAATGACCAATTTTATATATCCTAGTCTTAGACATACATATACTCATTTACATTTATCTTGTCTAACAAGACATTGATGAGAGAAACCTGGTATTACTTAGTCAATCCTGACCATTAGTTGACTTAGTGATGTTTCAGGCCTAAAACCATACCTCCATGTAGCCTCCCACCAGGGCTATTTCTTGATGAACTCTGGATAAAATACCTGTTCAGTAGATACTAAAAGTGCATGTTCCTTTAAGAACTAACCATTTTCTAATGCAGCCCTGAATCACCTACTCAGGAGACTTGGCACATGTTATACTATAGAATATACTATATAAACTTTACCTGTACCCCATTCAAATCTCAGATTCCCTAAGAACTCTTGTCCACTGGAAAGCATAATAAATCTCTACCACCTGGACTTCAAGAATGCTTGAGTCTAAATTCTTTTCCAGATGGCCCACGCACAGAAGTTCAGTCTTGGAGTTTCTCTATCATTCCTCTACCTTTCAAGCCCTCATCAAACCCACAGATTTGGAGCTAGAAGATAGATGGCTTAGAGAAAATCTGAGAGCAACCCTCCTCATTTAATAGATGAGAAAACTGAAGTCCAGGGGGTAAAGGGAGTTGGCCAAAGTCTCCCAGGTAGTAAAAGACAGAGCTAAGACTTCAGCTTAGGTCCTCTGACTGCAAATCCAGTAATCCTTCCAGTTATCTACATTGCCTCATAGACCAGTAACAAATTGTTGATTTGAATGTGATGTGGAGCTTTAAAATGTTTCAAAGATATTTGGCTCCCATGGATCCATCAAGCGGATATTCATATTGCTTTGTTTTCCATTTGCAAACTCTCTCATTTACATACAAGATATTGTCATTATTTTATCAGCCCATGTTTTCAAAGCAAACATTTCAAAGGTAATTTTCTTCCCCCATGCACTTTGTCTGAATATGCCTTCATGAATATGCCAGCCAGGTAGGCTTTCCCCAGGAGTAATTAATAGGAATATGTCAATCAATGATTTTTTTTCGCAAAAGTATAATGTTGTCTTAAACTAAGTACTATGTAAAAGAAAGCATTCAAATAAGATTTTTAAAAATGCAAAAAACTTAGAAACAATGAAGCACATTTCAGACTACACTTGTTATTAATTATTACTTATTTGGTTTTCTTTATCCTACCTTATGGGGAAATCTTTTTCTTCCTATTGCTTATAGGAATTAAGTTGTCCTCAAATCCTGAGCCTCTCCCTTTTGACAGGATTTTTTGGGAGTTTTTTGGTACTATTATTCTACTGACTGCCCTGTGGCTAGTGCTAATTGCCCTGGTGAAAGAATCTTACCTGCCTACACCCTGTTACAATAAGTAGCTCATGTAAGCCTTGAGGACAATATGATGACCCGTAAGGTCCATACGCTTGCCTTCTTCAGCTTTCAGAAGTTTATTTTAAATGAAAAGTTCAGTCACAATTACTCCGAGCTCCCAGGTAGAAAAATTCTTCACATTTAGGGAAAGGTTGGGCTCCCTGCCTGACTTTACAATTATATCTATATTTAGCTAACTTGTGACTTTTTTATGGTTGGGGTAAAATCCCTTTTACTGTAAATGTTTGAGTAATGAAATAGGAGATTATATTATAGTCTATGTATAGAAAGAAAAGGACAGCGGAAGCTGGGAAAAGTTGACCTTTTCTTGGAATTTCTCTGATAGTCAATCTGCTCTTACTCTACACGAAGAGCTGGTGATCCTCTTCAGTGTCTCCTTTCCCATAGCTCAGTCCTACTGTTACTCCTCAGAAGTATGCTGGAAAAAGTCACACATTCCAATTTCTGGAACTCCTCCCTTTCCAACTCATAGTTTTTTAGACAATCCCTGGAGGTATCCCACTTTCTTATTTCATTTTATCCAATTTTTTTCAAAGAATTCTCACACTAACCGCTTAGTTGACTGAAATGTATTCTTACCTAGTTAAGACATAAGATAAAACAGGATTGGGTGGCTTCAGCTCCACCCTTCCAACAAGATTACATTCTGCTTCTTAGGTCTCTACAGAAGAAGGAATTCATTATCTGCTATACATCATTTTTCCTTTCTGTCAGGGTTGTTTTCTAGATGCAAGAACGATTATGGAAAGACCATTTTTGTATCTACAGAGCATAACTGCCTGGGGGAAATCTTAGAGCAGGGGTGGGGAACCTTTGGTCTCAAGGTAACATTTGACCTTCTAGGTCCTCAAATGTGACCCTTTGACTGAATTCAAAGGGTAAGGAATCAGGAAGATCAGAATGCAAATCAAGCCCCAAGTACTAACTATATGATCCTAGGCAAGTCACCTAACCTCTATCTGTCTCAGTTTCCTCATTCATAATAACAACACCTATCTTCCAAGGTTGCTGTGAGGATAAAATGACATGTCATCTATAAAGTGCTTGGTAAATCTTAAGGTGCTATAAAAATGCTAGACACAAGTGGTCATTCTTCAGTCAGTTCTCATTATTACAAATGATTTCATGAGTATAAATAATCCTCTGACAGATCATGTATGACATACTCATGAGTTTTGGTGCCCAACTTTCTAGTGATGAGCATCTACAAACATAACTAATCTGAGAATAAGGAGGTATATGATTCTAGCCCTATCTCTGCCAATCTGTGTGACCATGTGTGCATTAACTTCACCTCTCTGTGCCTCAGTTTCCCCATCTGTAAAAATTACATCATAAAATATGTTACATAGTTACTTCCAGTTCAGATCTGACACAAGAAGTAATTTTATAGATCATTTAATTCAACCTATTATTTGACAGATGAGTAAACTGAGGCCCAAGGGCAAAGAGGTGGCTCAGTGGATAGAGCACCAGGTCTGAAGTCAGAAAGACTCATCTTCCTGAGTTCAGATCTGGCCTCAGACATTCATTAGCTGTGTGACCCTGGGCAAGTCACTTCACCCTGTTTACCTCAGTTTCCTTATTTATAAAATAAGCTGGAGAAGGAAATGGAAAACTACTCCAGTATCCAAGAAAACCCCAAATGGACATGATTGAACAACAGCAGGCTGAGATCCAGAATTAAGTGACTTGTCTAGTTTCACACAACTTTCCTTCAAGGAAGAATTTTCCAAATTTAATTCAAAGGGAAGGAGAACAAAGTACATAAAAGTAATACACTCTGAAGGCAGTCTTCAGATTGCCATATACTCAGGGACTAGCATGTTCATTACGTTCCTTTCCAGGAGACTAGCAGTCAATTTTTGAATATGGAGTGGGTGCAGGGCAGAGACTATACAAAACAGTAGATAATCTAAAAATATAGTTATTTGTCTTTGGAATGCATTATGTTTGGGTAGCAGGTTTATATTCTTCATCATGCTTTACTTAGAATAATTTCTAAATTAGTTGGCCTTCCCTGAACAAATACAGACAGACAGATGGTGGGGGGAGGTGCGTTTGCTGCTGACTGTTGGAAACCAGAGAAATTAAGGCTAGATTTAAAATCTTGTCACGAATAATCTTTAAGTGGAAAATATCAAGGCTTAAGTGCATTTGAACACCATAAGAAAATAAATTGGATCCCCAGTGCCAGAGAGAGGATTCTCCCAAGTTTCAAACAGGTTATCCTACTCACAGAGGCAATGTTGAGGTGGAAACAGTACTGGACTTGGGCTCAGGGAACCTGGGTTCAACTTCTACCTAAGATATGTACAAGCTGTGTACTCTTCAGGAAGTCCCCTGGCCTCTCGGAGCCTCACTTTTCTCATCTAGAAAATGGACATAACTACCTATCTTACGGTGCTATAAAGAAAAGAGTTTGAAAGTCTTAAAGCTTTATAGAAAAGAAAGGGGTTTTTTTAAATTATTTTTTTTCCAGTCCTGTGATTCCATCATATAAATGGAGAGAACTCTCAAGGAAGAAACATCCTCCACCAATGCTAATTGGGAACTGACAGTATTGGAGGATTGCCTGGAGCAGATTAAATTAATCACTTGCTCACATACATGGTCAGTCACAGTTGGTTGTTGTTCCTTCATTTTCAAAAAGGACCAATAACATGATGGGATGATATTTTAACTTGACATCTTGACTTGCACATGTATTGGATTTCATGAGGTAGAGCTGCACAAACTCTTCAGCCTCATTCTCTCTTCCAGGGTCATCAAAGTTCAGCGGCATAACAAAAGTCAAGAAGACTAGTGATGGATGATTTTGGTGTCTTCAATGTCCAACCAAGCTCTAAACTCTTCGAAGCACCTGCTTCAGCCACCTTCATGGCCATTGGAACAGATTGTTCTCATCTGTCCATTCTACTGGGGGACATCTTCACATTATTGAGGTAAACATCCCCCTAACTCGCCCATAGTTTTGAGGCCTGTTGATTACCCTCGACCTGGTTTAGCCTGTCTGCTGAGATGGGTACTTGGGTGTGGCCATTGTACATGCAATAGTTTCTCACAGCCACAGGTGAAAGTTGGGTACCAGGTGGACACCCAAGGTGGATGAGCAACCCTGAAAAGGGTTCAAGCAAGCCTGCATAACGGAGGTGCTAGTCCTCCATTATGTGTTAGAAACAGAACTTGAACTCAAGTTCTGCTGAGTCCATGATCAGCCCTCTCTCTACCACCATATACTGCTTCTCCAATCTGTTGTTGATGTTAATGATAATGACATCATCATTTCAGATGGGAACTTCTGTCACTCGTTATTACCTTATTAAAAAAGACTTCTTTAAATGTAGAAAAGGAAATAGGTCACCTGCTACATAAAATATTTCCATAGTCCCATGATTCAATGGTCTAATAAATGATAGCTTTTTAAAAATGTTTTCTTACATAAACCAAGCACATGAAGTCATGAATGGATGGTGCTGTTATTTTTCTCTCTTTGTTGCATTTCACTCTTTCCTACTCTTAGATGAAGTGAGTATAAGATTAATGGATTAGCTTTATGAGCATCAGAAAAGCCACCAGAGATCCAGCAAATAAAGGGTGCTGTAGAGTCTGCTAGTACCGCCTGCACTTAAGGTGACTGAAGAGTCAGCAACATGCTAAGCACTGACCTGTTTTACTCAGCAAGATGGTGAATTATCCAGGCCACTAAGACCCTGTGCCCTGAAAGCAAGGGAGCCACTAGCTCTGCCTCACCTAAAAGTGAATTTAGTGGGAGAAAATAATTGTATGAACCACTGTAGTTTTGAGCCCACTCTACCCTTATTTGGATAAAGAAGAGAGAAATGTGTTACTTTTCAAAAGGATATATTTGTACTTCTATCTTTGCTATGCTTTCTCAATTAATATCCATTTGTAAAAGCTTTAAAAATACACACATATACATGTACGCACACACACACATCAGAAATGTAATATTGATCCAAGCAGCAAACTAATGTCCTGCCTTCCTCCCCAACCCACTTTCTACCTCTGACAAGAAGTACCAGGGGACATCTTTAACAAAGTCTCAGTCATTCCTTCTATGAAATCATAGAGAGACCCCTGGGCAGCAAGGTGGTGCTGTGGATAGAGCACTAGTGCAGGAGTCAGGAGGACCTGAGTTCAAATCTTACCTCAGACACTTGACACTCACTAGCTGTGTGACCTTAGGCAAGTCACTTAACCTCAATTGCCTCATCCTGGGTCATCTCCAGTCATCCTGAGGAATATCTGGTCACTGAATTCAGATGGCTCTGAAGGAGAAGTGAGGCTGGTGACCTGCACAGCCCTTCCTCACTCAAAACAAAAGTAAAGTGCAAATCATGCCATCATTTCTCTGATGGCATGGTCTTCTTTGGCAATGAAGGATGAACACACAGAAAGACCCCTGAGAAGTTCAAAATCTCATTAATGACTCTTTAGAGAGCTATTGCCAAGGAATTTATGGAGAAATTAAACCCTGGTTCTTGAGTCTACCAAACAATGTGACTACTTCCTTTTTTAGCCTGAGTTTTCTCATCAGTAAAATAACGGGATAGGATATTTATAGAATTAAAATGTTAAAAATTTTAAAATTTCTGATTCTTCCCTTTTTGAGAACTATATATGTTTTTTAGCTTATATGCCATTCCATATTTACTACCCATGAAATAATTGTGTGGGGGAGTGCTTTTTCTTTAAGTTCTCCTAAACTATCTCCTTCAAGATTTCAGGCATTTCCATCTACTTCTAGTAATATGGTACTTGTAGAACATGTCTTTTATCGACTTTGATCACATCTCAATCAACCCCTATCCTTCTAAATTAAGGAGACTTAATCTTTTTAGTCTTTTCTCATATATAGATCTTTCCATTCCTTTAATGATTTTACTTGCCCAAAAATTGTAAGCAAAAAGACTTATTTACTCGCTGGGAGAAAAGAATACATAAATCCTTTGCTTTTTTAAAAGCCCCTGAAAGGATTGGCAAGCCAATTTGCTTTCTAGTGAAAGAAGATGTTAGTGGCAATAAGCTAAGAGATTGATTTTTTTAAAAATTCATTTATCACTTCAGAAAATCATCATGAGAGTAATACCTATTTAGTCCAGGACATAATCAAATTGTATTTGTGCCACTGGGAAAAGTCTAACATCAGTGCTTATCCAAGTCCATAGCTTAGAGCCTTACCTGGCTTTTAAGCCACGGTATTTTAAGTTTTCATGAGATCACACTAACAACGATAACAACACTATATAGAGCCTTAAGATTTGCAAATTACTTTACAAATATCTTATTCGATCCTCACAACAACCCTGGAAGGCAGGTGCTATAAGAGGAAACTGAGGCAAACAGAGGTTTAAGTGACTTATCCAGAGTCACACAGCTAGTAAGTGTCTGAAGTCCCATGTGAACTCGGGTCTTTTTAAGGTCAGATTTGACCTTGTGTGTTCCTAACTCCAAACCCAGAGTTCTACTTACTGTGCCACCCCTTTGACCTTAACTAGGTGACTAATGAGGGTGGTATTAATAATTAAATTACAGAATCTTATTCATGATGGAGAATTTTACTCTTTTTAAGAACCTGCAATAAACTAAACTGAATTTTCTCAGAGCATTACCAAGAGGTATCTGTTCGATCTGTTATAATAGATGCAGGAAGATGACTGAGATTGTAAAATCAAAGAACTAGCACCACAAAGGACCTTGGACACCATCCAGTCCATAGATTCCCAAAGAGGGTGACACTGACCCCTAGGGGGCGCTAGAACAATGTAGAGGGGAAGGGACCGTAGTAGCCTTGGGTGCGACTGGGTGAGGTGCTGAAGAAAAATAAGGGTTAACCAAACCTAACCTGGGGGATGGGGAGGGAGTAACTGAATAATTATTTTTTTGAAAATTTTGATAGGCCAAATAAGTTTGGGAACTTCTGAGCCGTCCAGTTACGGATAAAGCAGCTCAGGTGGAGAGAGCTGGATAGGGAGTAACCAGAACAGGCAGGCTTTAAACTCATGTGCTCCAGAGCCAAAGCCTTTTCTCCACTATCACAACAATGGATCTAAGAGCACTTTGCAAACTGTAAAGTGGCAATCCAAGGAATAATGACGATTACAATGTATAATTTCGCAACTTTGCTGGAATATGGTTAGAGAGTCAAAGCCCTTTAAAACTGTTTGTGTTCATGTTCCTTAAACATGTACCTTGTCATATTTTTTTTACGCTAGCAGTCCCTTTCTTCATAGAAGTAAAACAACTACTTTCCTCCAGAACAAAAAGAGTGAATGGCCCAACCCCTACATATCCCAAGGATTGATTTTGAGGGTCATGTATACCATATATGTTTGCTATGTATGGTGGGACTACCTACTCCATCACTGAACAAATAACAGGAAACTAGTAACAACAGCTCCCCATTGTCTTCAAAGTCCCTGCCAGAGGCAAATGGGCAGCAGCATATGGCTATGCATGAAGATGGACTTTCATTACTGTAGGAGAAAACAATATCTCAGTCCTCTGTAACTACAAAACATCCCCATTGATGGGGGCTTCCCTCGGCAGGTATACCCTTTGGCTAGTATCTGTTCCTCCCTCCATCGACACTGGAGCAGCGGAAGAAGAAAGTCAAGCCCAGCCCTTGCCAGGGAAGGTACTACATACTCTACCTGAGGAAAAAAATCTGTATTCTACACTGTAGGCACTCTAGAAACAATGTTATTAAAGTAAATCTTAGCACTTATGCTTAGAGAAAGAGGTCCAAAAATGAGTTGAATTTCCTCATGCCTTTGAAAATCTCTTCAGCACAACTCATTTTAAAGCTACAATTTAAAATAATTCTAAAGATATATATATATACGTACACATATGTATGCAGTGTACATATATACATTTTATATATATTATATTTATACATGTTTTATGTGTGTGTATGTATGTATATCACAATTTTCAATACAAGGATAAAATTTTACAGTCAAGATTAAGTAAGGGTTCCAAGATTGGGTAATAGTCTCAGAATAGTAACTTAAAGTATGGATATACATTTCTAGAGCAGAGGTTCTAAACCTGGGGTCTCCAAACTTGTTTTTAAAAATATTTTGACAAATTTATTTCAATACATTCTAGGAAACTCTCCACTTTTTAACAGCAGCTCTCATTGGTTTGGATTCAACAGAACATCATTTTCCCAAGCTGGGGACTACCTAGTATAACTCCAACTTCCACTTTTCAGCATCCTTTTGTTATATTGTCTTCTAACATTAGATTGTAAGCTCCTTGAAGCTTCCTATACTCAGCACAGTGCCTGGCACTTAGTAGATGCTTAATAACTGTTGATTGAATTAATTGAATATAACTGATTTCTTTTGTAATCCTATCGATTTTATTTTATTCATTTAAAAACATTCTGAGGAATCCACAGGTTCCACTAGACTCCCAAAGGAAACCATGAAATAAAAACATTCTGAATCTCAGATCCAGAGAATCATTTTCCTAAAACCATTCAATCTCATCAATCCTACCAAAGATTCTCTTCTCTACTTAGTCAAAGATGAACTCAAGAGATACTTCTATTCTTTGACTTAATCAAAGGCTTCTTCCTTTTCTTGGTCTAATCACTATCCTAATCAGTTCACAGGAGAGTCCTTCTTGGGCTGAGTAGATTAGAAACTGTTTAGTCATTGAAGAATGATGTAAAAAGATTTCAGTGCATAGGGTGGTTTTTTTAATTGATAGTTAAAACTGATAGGGTTTCTCACTCAAAAAGGACAAAAGACTTCAGACTAAAGTTCTAATATTATTTTTACTATATAGCCTAAAAGAGACATAGAAGGTATGTCAATGTGCTGCCACAATCCTTTTCACCAGAGCATTCATTATACTTGGATATGAGTTTGGAAATTGCCTCAGACATTTATTAGCTGTCTGAGTTCAGTAAGTCTCTAATCCTGAGCAGCAGTTTCTTCATCTGAAAAACAGAAATAAAAATGGTAACTGTTTCACAAGGCTGTTGTGAGAATCAGATGACATTTTATACATAAAGTGCTTTGCAAGCCTTCAATCACTATGTAAACTATTATTATTAAAAGAGTTATACCTCAACCGTCTATATCAGGACCTGCTCAAGGACCTCAGAGACAAGCATGAAATGTACACTCCACATAAAGGTCCGTGTGTCATCCCCTGCCATCTTAGGAAAATGCAAAGGATCTGATTCTTAGTGTAAATTCATCAAGTATCTCGATAGCTGAGCCAACCTCCCAACTGGCTGAACCCCTCTTCCCTAGGGTCTGGAGAGAGGACAGACTGACACCACTCTTCCTCATCACAGGATCTTTGGCAGAAAGGAACCCTGATCAACACCCCCTATCCTCCAGTTAACAAACTACCTCCTCCTCCTCCTCTTGCTGTCTCTGGGAATCACAAGCCCTCTCTGTTGGAGAGCAAAATCCTGCTACCACTCCCTAGCACTCTCATCCTTTCAGCTCAGCCCTACCCCTCCTCAGTTTCCTTCTTGTGTGTTCCCTCTGTTAAATTATTAACCAACTTCTTTCTTTCCTAAACCACTATCTCTTCTACTCTTTCCATCTGGCAGGCAAGAAAATTTGACTTCCTCTAGAAGACATTTTCTCTCTACTTATCTTTTCTATGACTAGGTATTCTTTCTCTCATGTTGTTTAATACCTTGGATCAAACATCCTGTATACTTCCTGCTACCCACAACCACAACCATCTGGTTTCTTCTACATTCATCAATCAACACCTCTCCTTTCCTTTGGAATAACATGATATCCAACTACGTAGATAGCCCTGGAACTTAAGGACATCATGCACCAGTCTCCAGGATCACTTCACTCTTTCTATCCTCTCAAAGATTTCAGTCCTTGACTTATAATATGACCTCTTTTGGAATTCCACCTCTGCTACTCACTCATTACCTGTATGACTTTGAATCAGTCACTTAACCTCTCTGGGCCTGAGTTTCCTCATCTATAAAATGAAGGACTAGATGACTTCTTAGGCCTAATCCTTATGATCCTATAATAGTAAGAATTTTTTGCATTCAAACTGAAGTGGGAAAGATAATGATGGAGTATGTGGAGACAAAGGGGGCAAGAACGTGTCAATGTGAATATATACTAGACCTAAGAATTAAGAAGACTAATTCTGACAGTTCTATCTTGGACACAAGCTATCTGTGTGACCATGAGCAAGTCACTTAATTTCTCAGTTTCCCAAGCAGCTTCCTAAGAACATACTTAGAGAAAAAGTGTCAGGCTGCATTAAAGAAGGGAGTTTCTATCCCCAGGAGTTTCCTAAATTCATAGGTTCCGAACACCAAAAACACCAGAAGTTATATATTTGATAGACATGAATATCCGGTCACTAGGAAGATGTACTCTGTAAGAGCTGACATTTACACATTACTTTACAAGTTATAATTATATGACTTTATCCTCCCCAAAATCTCTGAGATAGGCAGATAGGTGGCACAGTGGATAAAGTGTTGAAGTGGGAATTTGGAAGGCCTGAGTTTAAATCTGACCTCAAGTACTTAGCTGTGTGACACTGGGCAAGTCACTTAACTTCTATTTGCCTAGTTTTTTCATCTATAAAATTTGAACAGTAATAGAACCTATCTCTCAGGACTCTCATGAGAATCAAATGAGATAATCATGAAGTGCTTAGCACAGTGCCTAAAATATAGTGTATGCTACATAAACGTGACGATGATGATGATTGATGATGCCAAGGATAGTGAGGCAGGGCAAGCTTCCTTTCCATCTTACACATGAGGAAACCAAGGCCCAAGGGAAGCTAACAGATGGTGTCTAGTCACATAGCAAGTAAATGATAGCCCCTTGGACCTGAAGCTTGGACCCTGAATCTACTGCTCTTTCCACTATTTGATCCCTTCCACCATATTGTATGCCCACTAGACTCTTTTATAGCCTAAATGAATGGTTCTCAACTTGTGAGCTGAGGAACCCTGGGAGTCTCTGCAATTACTTCAAGAGGCCCATGAATCTATATGCACGCTACCCATTGTCATTTTGATCTTCATTTAACTCCAACAAAACATGCAGAGTGACTCATTCTAATAAGAAAGCAAACACCTAGAATGAGTAAAAAATGAATATGGTTTCATTTGATTGATAAAACAAATTCACTTAAAAGGATTACTGAATTCACAGTCGCTTTTTGTCATCTTTTATTTTCTCAGTCACTGGATATTAAAATAAACATACTATATGAACTGATGCTGAGTGAAATAAGCAGAACTAGGAGAATATTATACACAATAACAGCCACAGTGTGCAAGGACTGTTTCTGATAGACGTGCCCTTCACAGTAATGCAAGGACCTAAAACATTCCCAAAGGACTCTTGATGCAAAGTGCCATCCACATTCAGAGAAAGAACTATGGAATCAGAACACAGAATGAAGCAGATTCTTTTCTCTTGTATTATGTTTTGTTTTGGTTTTTCTCATGGTTTCTCTCATTCATTTTAATTCTTCTATGTAAAATGATCAACGTGAAAATATGTTTAATAAGAATGTATGTGTAGAGCCCATATAAGATTGCATGCCGTCTCAGGGAAGGAGGGGATAGGAAGGGGAAGAGAAAATTTAAAACTTATGGAAATGATTTTTGAAAATTGAAAACAAATTAATTTTTAAAAATATACATACTATCATGAGGAAGTCCATGAAATATTTGACATATATCCTCACTTGTGTCACTACTTCAAAGTTTCTTCCTTCTCTAATCTATTCTCAATAAAGATCCCAAAGTGATTTTTTTCTAAATTTCAGATCAAACCATGTCACCTGCTTTCCCTTATTTACTCAATAAACTCCAGTGTCTCTCTGTTGCCCTTTGGATCAAATATAACCTCCTTCATTTGGCATTTAAAGCTCTTTACAACATGGCCCCTTCCAGTTTCTCTAACCATGACTCTCCCTTCGCATACTCCATAGTCTAGCCACATTTGTCCTGTTTACTGTTCCTCTAACACAATATCCTATCTTCCATCTCTGTGCCTTTTTACAAGTTATTATCCACATCTGGATTGCTTCCCTCCTTAACTCTACCTCTTGAAACCTCTAAGACAGCTAGGTGGTACAATGGATAGAGCGTTGGGCCTGGAGTGAGGAAGACTCATCTTCATGGGTTCAAATTCAGCCTCAATCACTTTCCAGTTGTGTAACTCTGGGCAAGTCACTAAACCTTGAGCTGGAGAAGGAAATAGCAAACCACTCCAGTATGATTGCCAAGAAAATCCAAAATGAGGTCAAAAAGAAGGCACAACTGAAACGACTCAACAACAACAATAACAAAATCTGAAATCTCTGGTTTCCTTCAAAACTCAGTTCAATAGTATACCTTCTGTTAAAGGCCTTTACTTGTTCTCCCAAGGACTCCAGTGTCTCTCTGTTGCCCTTTGGAGCAAATATAACCTCCTCCCAAGAACTAGTGCTTTATCCTCCAAAGAAACTGTATCTGTTTTACATGTGTAATTTTATTTATTTATATATGTATATGCAGCTATACATTTATGCATACACATATATAATATATGCATATAATATATACATATGCTATATCAGTATATTTACATATATATGTATACATGCTTGTGTGCTTATGCATATATACATATATCTATCTAATCTATCTCTCTGAATATATAATCTCCACATTTGAAGGTGGGAATTGTTTCTCTTTGGTATTCCTGATCCCAAACCTAAAACAGTAACCAACATATAGTAAGCACTTAATAAATGCTTACTGATTAATTATGTGAAAAAGATTGAGAACCACTAGACTAAGGCCAAATCACTTCCTCTGCCCAGACTCCGTGATCACAGACCAGGTTTGAAATTACTAAGGAGTTCTAATAAGTATCAAGTATACTAAGTTTCCACAAAAATACAAATATACCTTTTATAAACACATTAAGACATTCAATCCAGATATCCTTCAAAGTATGAAAGGAACTTATTCATCATAAAAGATCACTAAAAGAAGACAAAATCATTAGTTGCATCACTTTTATTTCTTCTTTGCCCCCTGGCATAAGCAGAAACACCAAGAAGTGCTTCTAAATTTGTTATCCTCAGTTTTGGATACTCTATGTTGTTATCCTATAACATAGAGTATCCAAAACTGAGAGGGTAGAGCATAAGTGGGAAATGCTTCTTTGATGAAGAGTGCCCAACAGAGAAGTTTGTGTCTTGTCCTATGTGAAACAGGGAAACAAAGAGGTGTCTGAGCAGTGGACTGACTGTATCAATCCCCTCAAGGGAAATGGTGAGACAAACAGAGAGAGAAGGGTTAGAGGATATTATATGAAGATGAACTCAAAACTAGGTTAAGGTGAGCAAAGAGTATTCTCTAGTGGATCAATTCATCCATCAATCAATAAGCACTTATTAATCACCTGCTATGTGTCAGGCACTGTGCCTAAGAGCAATGTCGGCGTCAACTCTTATCAATTCTCATAAATTCAATCACTAAGCAGAAAATTCCCCATCCATAGATCTACCCCTAACCTGTATCCTAAACTCTCGCATCACTCTCTTCTTCCCAGACATCTCCTCCTCAATGTACCACAGGTAGCTAAAATTTAGTTACGTCCAAAACAGAATCATCTTCTCCCACACACCTCCATCTCATCCAAATTTCCCTATTACCATGGAAACAAAACCATCTTCCCAGTCACCAAGTTTATAAACTTGGAGTCATACTTGACTCACTTTTCTACCTTACTCCCTTATCTAGTCAGTTGCAAACTCCTGCAGATTCCCATTTCACCAAATCTCTTACATTCAACCCTTCTCTCGAGTCACACTGCTAAAACCCTAGTTTAGGCACTCAACACCTTTCTTTTACCTTTTAGACTATTGCAATAGCTTCCTAATCTATTCTTCATATACCAAAATAACCTTCCGAAGGAAGAAGTCTAGCCATGTCCAATCCTCTATTTTAAAAATCTCCATTGACTCCCTATTGCTGTTGAAAAAAATTTACAAAATTACAAATTCTTCTGAGTAGCTTTTAAGGCTTTTAAGGCTCCACAACCTTGTATCAAGTATCTCCCTCCCATCCCATACCCCACACAGTCACAAAAAATCTTCAAATAAAGTCTAGATGGTCATTTGATGGTGAGGTGGTATAGGGAATTCTTGGTCAGGTACAGATTCAACTAGATAATCTCTGAATTCTCTTTCAATTGAGGGAGAGAGAAGAGAAAGGAGGGGGAAGAGAGGGGAAAGAGAAAGCGATCACATTGTTAGAGAGATAAAAACAGAGAGAAAGAATAGATTTAGGTATACACACACACACAAACACACATATAGAAAATTTTATTTCTAAACTTTGTATAAAAATAGGTTATATATCACAAAACATAACTATGTTCTACTATAAATCCATCTAAGACAATCCAGGGTGGTATATAGAGGTATGCTGAGAAATTAGACAATTGAGGTAAATGAAGCAAAGAGTGAAACACTCAGCATACCTTACCTATTTCTTTTTCTACATGGCCCAGAAATGAATGAAGTTGTGCTAAGATTAGCAAACAAACAAAGTGCTGAACACCAAAGGCTGCATTCCTTCAAGGACTACATTTGGTGCCAGTATTTCCATGGTCCATGGTGTGAGTCACAGGAGATGACAAATGAGTCATCTCTTCCTCGCATCATAGCTACATGATGAAAATCAGCATGACGAATAAAGGGGCAAGTTGGTGCTTTGGCCTTCTTAATGACCCAGTGGGAGTAACTCTACAGTTAATCCAAGTTATTGTAGAGAAATTGGTCATTATGCTTCTTTCATCCTTTTTTCACATCCCCTATGGCCTCCCTACCACTGCCAGAAAAAGATTCCCAAAGAAAAATGATTCAAGGGATACATACAGATGCTTTTCCAGTGTAAAAAATAATATAATCTGAACCTCAATTCTCTTTCCTGATGATATCTATGCTCGTTACCAAAGCCACGTCTGCAAAGAAATAATGAAAACAGTCATTCTAACAATTCAGGAAGAGTCTTCTGCACACACACACACACACACACACACACCCCAAAACAAGATAGAATTATCCCCAAATTGTTCCATTGCTCTTTCTGCTTTCAAAGCAGAGGCTAAAATATAAGGTTATAGAAAAGGGAATTTGTCCAGGGGAAGTAAGACAATACCACTAGGCAGGAGGGTCATGGAAAGAAGATGTCAAGAGTTAAACTCACACCCAATTTCCCAAAGACTTACTTGTGAGACAACTAGGCAAAAATCAGAATGGGAAGAAAAAAAAAACCTAGTTTAGGAAAGAATCTTGGACTGGCAGTCAGGAGACGAAATTTCTAGTTCTAGTTTTTCCATTAAGGAGTTCTTAAGGGACAGAAGGCGAGCCATTAAACATCTTCAGGTTTTAATTGTCTCATCTATAAAATAATCAAATCTCACATTTACATAGCATGTAAAGGTGAAAGGCAGGTCTTCCTCACAACTGTATGAGTTTCTTACGATACCTAGTCTAAAGGACTGAGAACCAAGGCAGTAGATGAAGGGCCTTCTTGACCCAAGGGGAGGGGAAGACCTTCAAGGGAACCCAAAGCTTAGCCCTCTGCTTCCTTGTCTCCAGGGTCAAGAAAACCATGACCTCTTTCCACCCCCATCCATCATCCAGTCTGCATCTCTAGTCCTAGGACACTGAGAGGTGGCCCAGGGTTCACTGGTTCCTGCCTTGAAGCTGAGACTCCCTCTGCTATTGCAAAGACCATACCTACTCTTCCATTCAAATCCAAGCTGAGAGGTTCAATTTTTTTTTTCTCCATGAAGTTCTTTGCCCTGGGTGGAACAGAATCAGTTTGTGTCATCCTGGAGTTTCTGAATTTGGGTTTTACCAGCTCACCAGAAAGATGAATGGAAGGACCAACTGTGGGACAAAGTAGACTATGGAAGTCTCACCACCACTCTCTAACATAGAAAGGATGAGTTTTCAACAGAGGAGGAAAGAGTCTTCACTGAATGTAACTGAGAGAGCTTCTAGTACAGATCTGTGCCCTTTTCTGCAACAAGTGTGTTGATGCGTTGGTTACTCAGGGATAAATTACTTAAGGAATTCTTTCCAGTCATGCCAAGTATGGTCTATCTCTAAGCATGTATTTGCTTGTGTAATGGGATACTTTGCTGGAAAAAAACTTCCTATGTGAAAACATGCCAAGAGAAATTTAAACAGCTTGAAAATTGCCTTCTTGGAGAAGGTCTGCGTCTGGTACAGGGACATCACTTGCATCACTTAGATATTTTTCATAAAAAACAGAATTTATCAAATATGTCTGCACATTTATTTTTTAGAACATCCCCAAGCTGAAAAAAAAATACACATGAAGCTTCTTTTCCTCCTTATGAACCAAGCCTCTTCAATCTTCCATGAATAAACCAACTCCTACTGGTATTACTAATTATATTGCCCAAGAATCTGATAAAATTGTGGAAGAAAGTTCGAAGAGAAAAGGTGTTGAATATAAAGAATTAAGGAATAAAAACAGAGAAATACATGAAGTAAGCTTGTCACACAAAGGTGACACCTCTCTCAAGTCTATACAAAAAAAAAAAAAGAAGGGAAAGTAAACCAATATGGAGATACTTGGAATGTGTGAAAAATTGAGATATCTACTGAAGAGTTTGGGTTGAGTTTACTGAAAAAAAATTCAGCTATGATCACCATCACCTAGGTGGTCATAAGTTTCTCTCTGCAAGTGCTGGAACAGTCTCCACAAGCTTACTCAAAAGAAGAAACCTGGCTTTTTGTAGCATGCTTTAACAAAATGTTTAAAATTAATTATGACTTTTAAAGTTAATATATTGTATCAGTATATACTGCTTGGGAAACTAAATGAAGGTGCCAGACTATAATTTTATAGAGTTTATGAAATTGTTTACAAAGATTGATTAAAATTTTCTTTTAAAGTTAAAAGTATCATGAAAAAACCAAGGTACCAGAGTAGGCACAGACAGATTAAATGCAATCTGTGTGCTTGTGCACATGTGGTCAAAGCAACCAAGAGTCTCAAGCATCAAAACCCCATCTGAAAAATTTGCCTTTTTTCCCCTAAAAGATTTGTCTTGACTTCATGTATATCTTGTCAGTTAAAATGGAAAACAATATAATAAAAATAAAGGACTGAGAATCTCACTTCTAACTAGTCTGAGAAATTTTGAGGTGACCGGCTGAGTGTGCTATGCTTTGTTTCTGGCAATATTAAGTAACAGTTATTTCTGCACAAAATGACAGTTGCTTTCCCCTCCTACAGAAGTTAAAGAAGTGAAAGAAGGTTCTCACTGTTCTTTAGGTTACAAAGAAAAAGCAAGTCCACTTGAAAGAGCTTTAAGGAGAAAAAAGAAGAAAGAGATAAAGAGACAGGGGAATCCTGTCCCATTTTAGCAGGTGGGAGAGTGGGAGAATGTGAGAGAAAGTAGGAAGAGAAAGATCACTGAAGCTTTGAAGCTGTTATAGACATTTAAGTCTCTTCCTTTAAACCAGGAAGTGCAAGGTGGGTGGAGTCTGGCTTCCAATCTCATCTTTCAACTGAGAATCCTCTCTCCAAAGTTACAAATCATCTCCTAATTGCCAAATCTAATCAACTTCTAAAAATTCTCATCCTTCTTGACCTCTCTGAAGCTTCCAACGCTATCAATAACCCTCTTCTTCTTGATAGTCTAAATGACTGCTCTCTCCAGGTTGTCCTCTTACCTAGCTGTCTGGCTGTTCCTCATCTCCTTTCCTGGATTTTCCTTCATGCTGCAGCTACTGATAATGGAGGGCCCCCAAGGCTCCATCCTGAAACCTTGTCTCTTCTCTCTTTACACTCCTTCACTTGGTGATCCTATCAGCTCCCAGGGATTCAGTTACCATCTCTGTGCAGATGACCCTCAAATCTACTCATGCAACAGTAACTTCTCTGCTGATCTCCATTCTTACATCTCTGACTTCCTTTCAGATATCTCAAACTGCACGTCCCATGGACATTTTAAATTCAATGTGTCCAAAACTCAGCTCATTATCTTTCCCAAAAAAATCCCTCTTCCTAATTTCCCAGGTGCTTTCAGGGGTACCACATTCCTCCCAGTCATCCAGTCTCATGACCTGGGTGTCATCCTAAAGTTCTCAGTCTCTCTTAGGTACCTCCATATGCAGTCAGTAATCAAGTTCTGTTATTTCTACCTGCATAAAACTCTCATATAATCTTTCCTCTGACACTGTCACCACCCTGGTCAGGTCCTTATCACCTCATGCCTGAACTACTGACATAACCTATTGGTTGATCTCACTGCCTCAAGTTTCTCCCAACTCCAATCCATCTTCCACTCCACTTTCAAATTTGTCTTCCTGAAGTGCAAGTCTGACCACTTCATCGCTCTATTCAAAAACTCCAGTGGCTCCCTGTTACCTCCAGGATCAACTATAAAATCCTCTGTTTAGCATTTAAGGCCTTTCTCAACCCAGTCCCTTGCTACCTTTCCAGTCTCTTATACCTTATGCCCTTCCATGTACTCTTCAATTCAATAGTACTGGTCTTCTTATTCAAACATGACACTCCATCCCTTCTTGAAACCAAATATTTTCATTGGCTATTCCTCCACAGGAATGTTCTCCCTCTTCATCTCTGCCTCATGGCTTTCCTGGCATCCTTTTAAATCTCAGTTAAAGTCTCACTTTTTGCAGGAAGCCTTTTCCAGTTCTCCTTATTTTTAGTGTCTTCTTTCTGAATATCTCATGTCAGACACTTGACACTCACTAGCCGTGTGACCTTGGGCAAGTCACTTAACTTCAATTGCTTCCCCAATTTTTCCTAAATGTATCTTATTTATTTACATGTTATTATAGTTATTTGCATATTGTCTCCCCTATTCGACTGTTTGCTCCTTGAGGCATGGACTACTTTTTGCCTTTCTTTGTATCCCTAGCTCTTAGCATGGGCTAAAATGATAAGCACTTCATAAAAAGCTAGGTGACTGAGTGATTGACCCTGTCATGATGGTACCACTTTTTAAATTCCAAACAATGATATGTGGATTCACAAGTGTCACCTAAAAAAAAACCATTTATAAGAAGAAACAAGTGATAGTGTTTGGTGACTTCCTTCAAAAAAACTATTCAATAACCTGACAATCAAGAGTTTTACTGCCTTGCTAGGACTTCTTCCAATCCCCTTCCCTTTTGGAGATCTCTGGGAAAAAGCTGGGGGTAATTTGTATAACCCAGCCCAGCTGCTCCAGAAGAAGATAGAAGGAGAGATTGAATGTCTCTCTAAAACCCAAATCATTCAGTGAAAACTGCAGACATGATTAAGCACTAAGGGATGGAGATGGTAGGAATATAGTCACCAGGATCTAGCCAAGAGGGAAAACTGAGACCTGTTTGAGAAATTCAACAAAGAGACATTCCAACAGATGTCCAAAAAGACCTTCTGTGTTTGGGGTGAGATTGTGGGACCTGGGTTTTTAGCAAACGTGAGAAGAATGTTTCTATACGGTAATGTCCCTTTTACATGTAGACATCTGGGTTGCTAAAAAGGACAGAAAAAGAACATTTGTATAAGAAAAGCCAATAAAAATCAACTTGAGAAGAAACAGCCTGTCAGACAAAAAGCTGAGAAGAGACAGACTGTTCTAAGTACCAGATAGAGAACTCCTCTTCAGATGAATAAAGGGATTTATTTGACCTTTCATTTAAATAAACCAGAGGCACTCAATGCCTCATAGGTAGAAAAGAAGGTGGAATATTAACAACTGAGGGTCTAGCATAATTGCTCAATGATCAAGCTGTTTTAAAATGTATACATGGAGTGGAGGTAACTAGCACTATCTGTGGGAGGAGAACTGAATAGAAAAGAACACTGAATCAGAATAAAATAAAACAGACTCACAGACTTCTGGAAACAGAGGACATCAGCAGTGGAGTGGTAGAGTACTGAGAAGATGGTATTCGGCATTAAAAGAGCAATGAGATGCATAGCACCATAGTGGAGGAGCAAACCCCAGTAATCTCTCTTTGCTGGGGTCCCATCTATGATAGTTTAAATAGTTTCTGAGAGAGAAAGAACTATACCAGGATGGAGGGATGTCACTTTACTGTCTATGAACTCATATCTCATTCCTTTACTATGTGAGTATACCGTATTTTAAAGCAAGTCTGAATCCTCATAAGAGAATTTAGTTATTGCCTTTGGAGGAGTCTCAGATACTTAAAGACCCCAGGTTTCTACTGGGTTTGCATGAGACAAATAAGTGAGAAGTCTTCAAAGTACAGCTAGGTCTTTGATACCAAGAGGGAAGGATTACCTTAGAAAGATAATTTGATGTGAAGAAATCCAGGAACCAAATGGGAGAGAAAGAAGAATAATTGATAACATTTGGGTGAGAATCAATGAAAGGGGAAAAAAAAGTCCTACTGTCATGGAAATACAGAAGAAACCACCTGGATCATCTCAACAGAAAAAAGAATTAGATTCGAGTTCCAGAAACAAATCACTAAACTGGCACAGAGACTTGATGTGACAGAGATGACAGACCAACCATCCAGACATCTCTACTCAACAAAAGAAGACAAGCTGATAAATTTTTTATTTACATTAATGATAATCTCATTATCCAAAAAATGGAATGACATGTGTTAGAAGAAGCAATACAAGGACACTCTCAAGGTCTCTCTGAAGAGCGCAGGAATCTATTGTGTGACATAGGAGACATTGGCACAGGACCACCGGATATGGCATGCCCATGTCAAAGAAGATACTGTGCTCTACAAGTGAAGCAGAATTGCAGTAGATCAAAAGAAATGAGGTGTGTAAATTAAGAGTTATCTCCACTTCAACTATGCATGTGGACTGTTTGTGCCTGACTTGTGGTAGAGCCTTCCCTGCACATATTGGTCTTCTCAGTCACAGCAGGACACTCTGTACTTGACTCCAACATAGTGATGTCATTTTGGTACTCTTTCAAGAACAAAGGACAACCAACCAACCAACTATTCTGATCCTGATTCTGACCAACAGGGAGGACCTGGTTCTTTATATACTAATGAGTAAACTATGGTATCAGTGACTACTCTAATTCTGAATCTGTGTTAAAGAAGAGGAAATCCATGCATAATGACCTGTCATTGAAATTTACTTTCTCCAGATCTAACATCCTTCAGAGAAAAAAGAGTTATCATGACATATTCTGACATAAAATTCTACAGAGGATATTGGACCAAGAGAAATAAGATGCTCAGAAAAATGAAATTCTAAAGATGCAAAAAAATAATTCTGACAAGAGAAGAGTGATCTCTATTAAATAGATGTGATTTCCCCAGGAGCAGAGATAGTGACTTGCCCAAAGGGCAAGGGTGGCATGGTTGTTGAAGAGGACTTGATGTCAGAACAAAATGAGGCACTTCCAAATAATTGAATAGTTAACAAAAGGAGCTTAACTTTGCCCTAATATAGCAAGGACATGAAACAAGAATACAGTAACATTTAGTTTCTTTGTATGTGACATCCCCCAACCCCTATCACCATGTAGAATTTCTTCTAGTCATCAGGGCAAGATATAATGAAGGATACGGTGACTCACTTGGTTTTCAGGAATCCACCAAGTCTAAGGAGACATTTGGATGGGACTTTGTATTAACCTTTGCTGACTAGGAAGCTGGGAATAATCAAGTCCTGGCACCATGTTGTAGATTTTTAGAGAAAATTAATCCCTGCTTTAATAAATGGACAACCATAGTCCTACCTCAGTGACATAACAGAAACAGCATTGGACTTAGAGAAAATCTGGGTTCAAATACTGGTGTAGAATCAACATTTGAACTCTGTATATTATCATTGAGCAAGTCATTCTTATACTATGTGCCACAGTGTCCTGATCTGTAATACTTGTACTACCTATGAGATCATATGAAGACAAAATAGTTTACAAATGATATAAGACAATTGTAGACAGTATAAAGTCCAACGCCTGTATTTTACAGATGAGAAAATAAACATCTAGATAAGCAATAATAGTAAAAACAAATCATCATAATAAATGACAGCTAGAATGTATATAAAGTTCATAAAATATATTACATATATTATTTCATTTTATTCTCACCGCAGCCCCGGGAGGTTCTATTGTTATTTCCATTTTACAAACAATGAAACTGAGGTTAAATTCCTTGTCCAGGCTCACATAACTAATAATTGTCTGAGGCAGGATTTGAACTCAGGTCTTCCTGACACCATGCCCACAACTCAAGCCATTCTTCCATACAGCTGCTTCTAGTTAGGTGAATTAATTTCAAATTAATCATTTGAATAAATGACAGTCAAAATTTGAAGTCAGTCTTCCTCCTCACAATCCCATGTGTTTTTTTCCCACTACATCATACTGCTACTAAATAAATTTGATGTTTTACTATTTTTTTAAAATCCTGATGATTCACATTTAAAATTCTTCATGACTTGGTCTCCTTCATATCTCTTCTAGTCTTCTTGCACATGATTCTCCTCCACTTTCTACAATTCATTCATACCAGCCTCCTTGCTTTCCCACATACCACTGAACTACATCTTTTATGTCTGACTTTGTTTTAGCTGTTCCTCTTGTCCAGAAGGGGGCTACTAGGTACTGCAAGAATGTGATTTCCTGAGTTCAAATCCTACTTCAGACACTAGCTACATGACCCTGGGCAAGTCACTTAACCCTGTTTGCTTCAGTTTCCTTATCTGTAAAATGAACTGGAGAAGGAATATCCAATATCTTTGCCAAGGAAACCCCCAGTGGGGTAACAAAGAGTTGAACATGACTAAAACGACTGAACAACAACAGCTTTGTCCAGAATGTTTTACCTCCTTACCTCTGTCTCTTAGAATTCTTGCTTTCCTTCAAAACTGATCTGAAGCAAAACCTTAAGCCAGAGGTGTTTCCTCCTCCTCTCCCCTACCTCTACCTGTCTCAGCTGCTTGTGCTTTACTTTCTAAGATTATTTTGTTATCTACTTTATGGGTAAGTCTTTGATAGTCATGTATGTCTATGTTGCCTCTTCAGTTACAATGTAATCTCCTTGAGAGCAGAGACTTTCTCTTTTGACCTTATATTCTCAGTGCTTAGTACAGCACCTGAAAAATAGCAGGTACTTAACAAATGCTTATTAGTAGATTGATGGATGTGTAATAAACACATTATATAATTATATATTCTTCTATAATATAAAATTATATAAACATTTTCTGATCCCCACCATCTGTTAGTGCCTTCCCTTTTGAGTTTATCTTCCATATGCTTTGTATATATCTTGTACATACCTAGTTGTACCCAGCACTGAGTACAATGCATAATAAGCATAAGATAAATATTTGTTGAGTTATTATTAAGTACGCTGTAATGATCCAGTGCTTAATATAGTGCCTGGCACACAGTAGGTGCTTAATAAGAGCTTGGGCAGCTGGGTAACCCAGAGTATAGATTGTTGGCCCACCAGTATAGATCTGGTCAGGAAGAGTTATCTTCCGGAGTTCAAATCTGGCCTTAGACACTAGATGTATGACCCTGGGCAAGTCACTTAATGGTTTGTCTCAGTTTCCTCATCTGTAAAATGAGCTGAAGAAGGAAATGGCAAACCACTCCAGTATCTTTACCAAGAAAATCCCAAATGAGATCATAGAGTTGGACATACCTGAAACGACTTAACAACAACACTAAATGCTTATTGATCCATCCATAGGAAAGAAGTTTCCAAGTGACTTAACAAGGATCCAGAAATTCCACTTGTTTGGTCACCACAAAATGACAGATTTTCATGCTAATTCTTACTGAGGAACTGAGAACATCATTTTGCACTGAATTCTGGGGAGATTTTCATTTTATAGCACCTTGATTCAATATTTCTGTTTAAACTAATATGGAATACTCGGCTGAGTAACTCCATCCATATTCTAGAACAGAAACAAAGAAAATTCAATCCAATTTCAACTCTAAGAGAAAGCAACAAAATAAGATAAAAGAGTGCTGTCATGTGTACTCCCGCCATCACCTGCATGAGATTTGCCTTGACAACATTCAATAAAAGAAGTAAGTGGCAATCACGGTACCCTGAAATGCACTTGCCAATGAGCAACTATGCTGTTTCATGACTTTGAAATTGACTTGCTTGCTATGATTAAAACAGAGAGTAGTTCCTGCTGTTCAGCTTTTGGCTAGTGTCAGGAGAGGTGCATTGGAAATAGAACACTGTTGGGTTGACAGTGCTCTGTAGGAAATGTGCCTTCCTGCGTGCGCAAAGATTACTGACATCACAGTCATAATACTTTTTATTTCTATGGTAGAGGAGCAGCAGCAGCATAAAGGTCAGGTTTGGGGCCTGAGCAACCTCGGCTTCAGGTCTTATCCCTGATACGTGGTGACCAATTCCCCAAAATTAATAAATTGCAGAATGATGGCTGAAATGAATTGGGAGAGGGAGTTTTCTCACAAGGAGCTCCCTCTTCTGATGACTTTTTTTTCTACCAATGAGAACAAAAAATAGTTATTATAATTATATTGTATATATTGTACTTAAATTCCAAAGTGCTTTCCTGACACCAGGCCTGTAAGGAGTATGCAGAAAATACTATCATCTCCACTTCACAGATGAGGAAACCCAGTTTAGGAGAGGAGAAGTGATTTGTCCAAGGATATATAGTTGTAAGTTTTTAGTTCAAGTCAACAAAAACACTTGTGTGCTTACTGAGTGCTGTGAACTGGGAGAGATAGAGTTGTGACAAGATGAAGCCCCAGCTCTCATGAAGCTTAAAGACTGTGTGCCAGTTTTGCCTTGGGGTACCCTGATGTTTTAATACCTCTGTGGTTGAAGGTAGGTGGAGAACCAGGAGAGGAGAGCATGCTGCTTCTCCTTTCTTCCTCTATTTTCCACTCATTTGTTTTCTTCTACTTCTTCTAGGCCTTAGTGCAAAAGGAAGATGGGGTATAGCCAATGACTTAATCCCTCTGGTACCCCTAGGCTCCTCTTCTGGACTCACTGGCACTGCCATGCATCCTCTGGTGGTGCTTGTGCTTGAAGGAGCCTAACTCCTATCAAGATCAAGAAGTCTGAGGTTCATTCTCCTTCCTTCCTTCAATAGGCTCCCCTATACATTCCAGCAGACTGGATCTGAAAAACCAACTGGACATTTCTTTTCCCTTTCATTTCTCTGGCTACTTTCTTTTCCATGCTCAGACCATAGTATATAGTTTTCTGACTGGCAGAATCAAGGAAGGAGAAAAAAATTAAAATTTTAAATTTTATATGGATGAATTTTTGGTCACCAATACTTAAATTCCACTGCTGACTCTTCTTGGCAAAGGAACCCAAGATCAAGAGGAAAAAATGCTTTTAAGTCAACAGATAAGGCTAATAAAGGTTGTCATCTCTTTGGGGAACAGGATAAAAGGTAGTTAAAAGAGATCCTTTACAAAGTTTCTATATTTTTAAGTATAGTTAATTTTTTAATGTAAGCTAATTTTCTATTGTTTCTTTAGTTCATTGGATGAAAAAAATGGCCTTTATGATTTAGTAATATTCAGCAAGTGCTCACCTTTTCAAAATTTTAAAGTAATTTAAAGGTAAAATTTCCCGGCTATACTACTTAATGAAACATTCTCTGCCTGGCACATAGAAGAACTTAATAATATGTGTTGACTGACTATTGGCTGACCCTACCCATATCAGTTAATCACTCAACAAGCATTTGTTACATGTTTACTATATGCCAGGCACTTATGCTAAGTGCTGGGGATTTAAAAAAAAAAGGCAAAAACAGATTCAGGAGTTTACGTTCTAACAGGGAAACAATAGACATAAAAAACCCATATATATGGCATTTGGGGTATAACAGCACAGAGGGAAGGGGCTGACAACGGGAGTTGGGGAACCAGGAAAGGCCTCTCCTAGCAGGTGGAATTTGAGCTGAATCTTCAGGGAAGCCAGGGATGCCAAGAGGTAGAGATGGAGGTGAGGAGGAATGGCATTCTTGGCACTGGGATAGCCAGTGAAAAGGCTATGAAATAGCATGTTATGTTTGAGGAACAGCAAGAGGTAGAACTTGATACACAAACAGGGACTAACAGAGAGAGGCTAACAAAACACTATGCCTTCTGCCTTAAGTTTAATGTTCCTGTAAACCTTCCTAATTAGGTTAAAAGTATCACCACCCTTCCTTAATCTCCCAAGTTTAAAAATCTTCCTTTGCTTTAATTTCTCATGTCTAGTTGGTTGCCAAGTCTTGTCAATTGTGCCTCCACAACATATTTTACATCTGTCTTTTCTCTCCGCACAGAAACCACCCCAATTCAAGCCCTGATCACATCTAACCTGGACTATTTCAATAGGCTCCTACTTGAACATCTGGCTTCCAGTCACTCCTCTCCCTCACCCATTTTCCATGCAGCTGTCCAATTAATTTTTCCAAAGCACAAATCTGAATGTATCGTTCCCTTGCTCAAGTGGCACCCTATTGCTGCTAAAAGAAAATAGAAACTCCTCATCTTGGCCTTTCCAAGTTTCCTTTCCAAATTTCATTTGCATTTCCCTCCTTCAGATAATCTACTGCCAAACTGACTTAATTGATGTTCTCCAAGGTTTTCATTCTATATCTAGGCTCTAAGCCCCATGCCTGGAATGCACTCCCTCCTCACTTCTACCTCTTATTAGCCCTTAGATTCTTTAGAGGTTCAGTTCAAGTGCCACTTACCACAGGAGCCTTTTCTAAGCCCCTATTGTGAATATTTATAGTTTTTTTTCTTCCTCAAACTATCTTACATAATTTGCAAAAATTTTGTATGCCCCTGTATAAGTTGTATAAGCTGAGAGGAAAAGAATCATTTTTCTTTTCACCTTTGTATCTGATATGTTTAGCACACTACTTTGAACGTATTATGTTTCTTTTGTTTAAAATGATATTTTTCCCAATTACATGTAAAAACAATTAACATTTTTTAAATTTTGATTTCCAAATTCTCTCCCTCCCTTCCTCTCCTCCCCCTCCCTGAGACAGTAAGCAATCTGATATAGGATATACATGTGCAATCATGCAAAACATATTTCCATATTAGTCATATTGTCAAAACACAGATAAAAAATTAAAAAATAAAGTGGAAAAAATATGCTTCAATCTGCATTCATCAAGTACTCCATCAGTTCATAAACTTCATTCATGCTGAAAGAACTTCATCATTTCATTCTCTGGAGGTAGATAGCATTTCTCATCAATTCCTTTGGAACTGTCTTGGATCATTGTATTGCTAAGAGTAGCTAAGTCAATCACAGGTGATCATCGTACCATATTATTGTTACTCTGTACAATGTCCTCTTGGTTCTTCTCACTTCACTTTACATCAGTTCACATGAATCTTCCCAAGTTTTTCTGAAACCATCCTGCTTATCATTCTTTATAGCACGGTAGGATTTCATTGCAATCATACACCACAACCTTGAAGATACTATGTTTCTGACTCAAAGTCCAATGTTAAAAAGAAAGCTCATCACAACTAAGGGGATGAGGAATTTTTGAAGAAGGTCACATTTGTGTGAGCTTTAAAGGATGGATAGGAATTTTAAAAGCTAAAAGACAGGTATGGGAAGGACATTCTAGTCACAAGCAAAGGTAGAGGCAGGAAAATGATACAGTATGATGAATAATAGCTCTGGAATCAGAAGGCATGAGTTTGAATCCAATAGCTGATGCTTATCTGTAAGTAGTAACCCAAGTGATTTGGGTAAGTCACTTAACATCATTGGATTTCACTATCCTCAACTATAAAGTGAGTTAGTTGGACCAAATGATCTCTGAGGTCCCTACCCACTCTACATCTTTGATCTTGGGATCATAAATGTAGGACTTGTTAAAAAGACAATGAGAAGAACTTAGGTGAAGTATGTAGAACTTGGAGGTGGGAGAGTACCATGAGATAAGGTTAGAAGGGAAGTGTAGGACTTGATTGTGAAGAATACCAGAGTTAATGGGGAATTAGTAAAGAATTTTGGACAGAAGAATGACATAACCAGATCTGTGCATAAGAAATGTTAGTATGGCAGGAATATGAACGATGAAGTTAGAGAGCAGGGGAAGGAATGTCTGGCAAAAATGTCATTACAACTGTCCACACAAGGGGTACCATATTGGGGGTAGAGAAAAACAGAGAGATGCAAAAAACAATATTGCAGAAGAAGGATATTGCACAGGATCAGTCACAGGTAGAATTAACAAGAGGTGTGACCAGGATTAAAACCCATGTCTTTTGCCTCCAATTTCAGTGTTTTTCTACTCTACCACTTGCCTTTTTCACTAAAATAGACTAGAGTTTCCCAGAGCCAACCACTTCCTCACACAGTCCTCTTTCTACCCAGATGCAGGCATTTGTGAAATGTCTGCCCAGGATAATGGGGGCAATCTGAGACGAAAGAACAGAGGAGGCGTTTTTTTTGTCTTTATTTCATTAACTGTTCGGTCAAAGATAAAAATACTTCTATTCCCCAGGCTTAATTATTATTTGTTTAAGTCTATTGATAAGAGGTGTTAGGATAATCAAATGCTTTTATGTGTTAACTCATTTACAGAAATGTAAGACTAAGGAAATTCAAATTTTAGAGCTGAAAGGGACCTTCATGATTATCTAGTGCTATCTCATTTAGTAGGTGAAGAAATGGAACCCTTTACGTTTTCCCCCAAACCTTCCCTTCCTCCTAATTTCCCTATTACTGTTGTGGACAGCACAATCCTCCCAACCATCCAGACTCCCGATCTAGGTGTCATCCTAGACTTCTCACTCTCTCTTGCAACCATTGCCAAGGTCTGATCATTTTATCTTCCTAACACCTCTCAAGTACACCCACGTGTCTCCTCTGATCCTGACACTCCTGCACCACCCTGATACAGGTTCTCATCACCTCATGTCTAGACTATTGTAATACTGTACTAGGTGGTATACCTGCCACAAAGAATTTCTCATTCTAGTCCATCCACCACGCAGCTATCAAAGGAATCTTCCTATGACCATGTGAATTCCATTCAATAAACTCTGGTGACTCCCTATCACCTCTAGGATCAACTATGAACTCCTCTGTTTGGCATTCAAAGTCCTTAGTAACCTGCCTTGCTCTTTACACCTTATAGAACAGTAAGATTCCATTACAATCACATACCACAACTTTGAACATATTATGTTTCTAACTCAAAGTCACATGGTAAAAAGAAAGATCACCCCAATTAAGGGGATAAGGAATTCTTGCAAAAATGTTATTATGATTGCCTACAGAGGTGGTACTATATTGGGGTGGTACCTACTCCCCAGGCACTCTGGGATCCAGTGACACTGGGCTTCTTGCTTTTCCCTGAACAAGATACTCCATCTCCCAAATCCACTTATGTTCAGTGGCTCTCCTTCCAAATCTCTACCTCCTCATTTCCCTGGTTTCCTTCAAATCTCAGCTAAAATGCATCTTCTATAGGAAGTTTTTCCAGTCCTTCAATTCTAGTGTCTTCCCATATTGACTTTTCTATTTATCCTGTATAAGGTTTGTTTACACACAATTATTTGTATGTTGTCTGTCCCATTAAACTGTGAGCTTCTTGAGAGCAGAGACTGTCTTTTTCCTCTTTATATCTCTAGTTTAATACAATACCTGGCATATAGTAGGTGCATAATAAATGTATTTTGATTGACTAAATGGCTTGACCAATTCACACACGTAAAGGTGACCTTGTCCAAAATGCCTCAAAGCAATCAAACAGTCAAGCACCTGGGAGCTAGTTTCAAAAAAGAAGGTTGGAAGTATAGAAAGATTGACAGTGAATTAAGACAAATTGTCTTTATAACAGCTTTACCCAAACTAGTTTAATTTGTACACACTTGTGATACATGAAGTTTTCACTTATTAATCTCAGAGATCAAGAAAAATATTTCTGGCTTACGTACTTGTTCCAGCGTGACACATCAGACCAGTACAACTGCTTTTTAAAATAATTACAGCTTTTTATTGAGTATAGTTGAGTAGGGAAATTGGAGGAATGGGATGAGCAGAAGGCCAAAGTGAATGGGGTGAGCAGAGGGCTTATCCACATAGAGGAGAAGATTTTCCAGAGTGCCTGGATAGATGCTCTGACAGAAGTCAGTTGGACTGGACTAGATGAAGTACCACACAGGGTACCGGGCATATGAGCAGGATTTGAGGCACTAGGTAAGAACTTCCAGGTCAAACTAAGGAAATCTGGAGAATGTGGAGGATTGGATTTGTTTTTGCCTAATCGTTGCTTGAGTAGGCTTAGGGAAACCCTGAGGAGAGAGTGGGTTCCTCCCCACCCCAGCAGACCATTTTTTTAGGGTTTCTTCTATCTTTATCTTAAGACAGATGTTGAATAATTAGTTTTGTGAAGAGATGTGTAAGGAGAAACGTAATTTACTCGTTCTAATGGGCTGTAAATAGCAATGATTTCAAAATATATAATCTTAGAGAGCTAGAAAGAAATAGATCATCTTCTTCAATTTTTAAATGAAGACTCTGAAGTCCAATGGAAAAAAGTGACTTGCCAAATATCACTTTGGTTGTTAGTGTACCTATGGTGTGGATTCATTAATGGGAGGGGGAATGGGATATAACAGAGATAGAGTTTAAATCTGGATACTTTCTATTTCTATTATCTTACTAGCTGCAACCATGGGCAAATCACTAACTGCCTGGGAACCTAAACCATAGTACCTGCCCCACCTACTTCCCTGAGTTATTTCAAACCTCCATGGATGTCACAATCATTTCTCTGCCTGGAACACGGTGCTAGTAACTGGATTAAGAAGACAAAAATAAAATAGCAGTTGCCCTCAAGGAACTTTCATTCTTTATAGAGATATGAATTTCTACATAATATGGATTTATATATAAGCATAGACAAATAAACATTAAAATTAAAATTAAAATTACTAAAAAATAATATTAATAAATAAATATTAATGGAAAGGTCACTAGAAATTAGGGGATCCAGTAAGTTTTGAAGAAAACTAGGGATTGTGGAAGGTCAAGGCAAACATGGAGTATACTGTAGGCATGAGGAATACCCTATTTTTCACAACTCCTTTTATTAGAGATCAAATAACATGTATAAGGAACAGTAAAGTTGGTTTGGCTAGATTGTAGAATTTGTGAAGGATCATAATATATAAACAGCAGGAGAGAGAGGTGGGTCCAAGGTTGTGGAGGGCACTAAATGCCAAACTGAGTTGTTGGTATTCAAACCTAGAAGAAATAAAGAGACACTAAAATTTATTCAGCTGGAAAGTGACTTTGCCAGATGTCTGGAGGATAGATTGGAAAAGGAAAAGCCCAAGTCAGGGAAACCAATTAGGCTCTTATCATAGTTCAGACAAGAGGTAAGGAGGGCCT
>CM053770.1:594004413-594122158 GCA_028658325.1 Potorous gilbertii | reverse complement strand
GATGGGTGGGTGGGAATTTGAGCTTTGCTTTGCAAATGTTCAATTTGTGATACTTAGGAACTATCCAATTGGAAATGTCCAACTGGTAGATTTTTATGTAGGTCTGGAGGATGGAAAAGAAATTAGGACTGAAAATATAGATCATCTGTATTAGAGATTCATGTCCCCTGATGAAATCTTCAAGATAGAGTATAAAAAGCGATGTGAGGAGAGGGAAGAAAAGGGAAAGGGGAAAAGGGGAAGGGAGGGTAAGAGATCAGAAGGACAAGGACAGCACCTTGGAATAAATCCACAATTAAAGGGTAGCACATGATGATCCAGAACAAAGGAAACTGAGGAAGAAAAGGGAGATGAATAGAAGGACCAAGCCAGAGCAATGTCATAAAAAATGAGGAAAGAATGTCTAGGAGGGTGGTAAGTAGTAAGAGGTAAAGAGGTAAAGAAGAGGGAAGACAAAAGATTATCATATTTGGTAATTATGAGATCACTGGTGACAAAATAATGAATATTACAAATGCCTAGAAGTATGGAAAAACCTACATGAACTTAGAAAGAGTTAAGTAAGCAGAGCCAAGAGGGAAAACAATTGTGCAATGACTTATTAGTGTTGTGAGTCTTGTCCAATTCTTTGTGACCCCATTTGGGCTTTTCTTGGCAAAGATACTGAAGTGAGTTGCCATTTCCTTCTCCAGCTCATTTTACAGATGTGGAAACTAAGGCAAACAGGGTTAAGTGACTTGCCCAGGGTCATAGCAAGTAAGCGTCTGAGGTCACATTTGAACTCAGGAAAATGAGTCTGATTCAGTCCAGGTCAGCACACTATCTGCTGTGCCACCTGACTGCCACCATGTAAAGGGAAAGAACAACTACAAAACAGGTTACAAAGTTACAAAGCTCAAACATGACCTCAGAGAAGAAATAGAAGATGCTCCTATCTCAGTCCTTTGCAGATGAGGGAAATCAAAAGGTATGGTGCATTGCATATATTTTCTAACTTTTTCAATGAACCTATCATAGATTTTCTGTTTTTAACTCTCTCCCTCTTTTTCTTTAAAAACTATTCCTTGCCATATGGAATGATTCTCTGGGAAGGGTAGTGATAGAAATTTTTGCAATTTGAAAACAAAAACTAACAATAAAATTTATTTTAAAAATTAAATAAAACTTTGAAAAAGAGATCACTGGTAACTTTGGAAAGAGCAGCTTCAATTGATTGATGAGGTAGGAAACCAAATTATAAAGCCTCGAAGAGAGAGATGAGAGGAAATTAAGGCAATGAGACTAGACATCTTTTTGTAAGAGCTTGACTGAGCAAGCTTATGAAACCATAGCCTTGAGAGAATGAATAAAGAGTGGATGAAGAATAATGAGTTATGTATATAACCACTTTTCAAACTTTAAAGTGCTGTGTCATTTGTCAACTTTAAAATTTGCAGTTATAACTGTTATGTAGTAGTAGTAGTAGGAGTAGTAGTAGTAGTAGTAGTAGTAGTAGTAGGAGTAGTAGGAGTAGTAGTAGTAGTGCTCCAGGTCTAGGATTTCAATAGTGTAACAAAGTGTAGAGACTCCCACCACCAGTGCAGATTGGCAATTCACCCGTTGCCTGGGACACTAACAGGATAAGTGGCTTTCCCATGGTCACTCTGCTAGTATTTGTCAGAAGAAGGGATTGAACCAAGATCTTATTGACCCCTTATCCATTGGTCCTCTATCCAGTAAACTACCTCACCCCTTAAAGCCATCCCCATCAATGTCGTCCATATTGGATTGAAAGTTCCATAAGAATATATATTCTTAGTTTTTATATAAGAAAAGGGCTTTAGTGTATGTTGCAGCCACTGCGAACATAGAAAGAGCACCACATGCTATAACCCATCAAAAAAAAGATATCTATTCTTATTAGCTGTATACATTATAGAGTTTCACGAAGTTCTGCCTCTGGCACATGTTGGCTCTGGGACCCCAGGCAAGTCACTTAACTTCTCAGAAAACTGGGCAACTTTCTACAACCATAAAGTTATAGAAAAAAATATTAATCTGCATTGGTGAAGGGAATTTCTTCACCTGGGAGTTCTCTATGCCAATGAAATCAAAGATCTAGTCCCTACCCCTATCCTTGGTGGCAAAGGGCAATAAATAAAAAAAGAAGCATGATATAACAAGATCCTAAGCATCATCTGTGTAATTCTATTGAGAATGTTTTTCCAATCTCCCCAAATTGTTTTTAATGAAAATCACTTGGGCTGTCAGGGTCAGGTTACCTCAGGAGAACAGGTCACTTGCTTGACAAGTCTTATGTGGATCTAGGTGATATATTGGCACAAAAGAAAATGGTGATTTGGCTCAGAAAGCTTTCTGTAATCATCTGATAAATCATTGCTGTTTTCTACTCCCATACTTTGCTGCTTGTTTTGTAAATGGCAAGATATAAGTAATTTAATTTATTTTTGCAATTCTTTGAGTGTTATCCCATCCATGGCTCCCTTACCTTCTTACTTATCACAAATTCTTTACCAATGAAACTAGGCTGCTTTCTTGTCTGTATGCTGCTCTGCTCCTGAATTCAGCTACTTGAGAAAACACAGTTCGTCTACATTGAATGTCTTTCCTGCTGATCTTTCAGTATGCATATATCCCCCACCACATCCAATAAGCATGATAGATGGTACTCAGTTTAACTGATGTCGACCCATAACTGATTACAGCAGCACCCATGAGTATGGCTGGAATTACAGGCTTGTCAGCACTCCAATTAAAAATAGCCTCTTTCCCATAGATTCATATGGCAAATGTGGGCAAATTTAATTCTCAGCATGAGAGTAGGGTGTAACAGCTTAGTTCTGTGTGATAGACATTTAAATAACATGTAAGGTACCCAGCCCGCACCAGCCAATGCTTCTCAATGACTTAGTCAAGCTGCTGTAAGGTAACCCAGGGGTAATACCAAATAAACAACTTGTATTCTTTGATAAAATACAAGTGAGAGGTATGGAGAGGGTGCCAAGAGGTTCTCAAATTTGTCCCCACTGGGTGAAGATATAGTTCTAGGGCAAAACATCAGGACTGTGGATAGACAGGGTCTCAACTGAGGTCAGTTGATCAATTGTTAGAGAATGGAAGATATAAGAAGAAGGTATAGGCAAGATTCAGGATTAGAACCAGATCAGTTAGAAAACTGAAGTTCCATTGAACCTAAGTCCTGGGGAGTCAGGGACCCGAGGAGAGAACAAGTCAAGGTACAAAGAAAGGACAGCAGAATTGCAACCATGCAGATTCCTGAATGGTGTGGTGTCTGGTCTTATTACTAGTATTCAGAGGCCATAATGATAAATGGCAGTTCAACTCTGGTCTGAAGTCAACTAGCTTTTTAATTGATAGCCCTGAGACAAGCCGCATCCCTTCTTTTAAGTGCTGAAAAACTTGACACAAGGACCAAGTCCTTCCATTTTCAGGCACATGGAAGTTCATCTACCGGTTTCAAGTCCAAAGTTCTCCAAGTTGGAGGGTAATGGAAGCATTATTTCAAGGACCTGATGGGGCTAATGCTTCCCGTGGTTTGGAGTTTGCCAGATGTTTTAACAGCTCATCACTGGTTCCTCTGCTTCCCCCAACAATCAGTTCCAGGTTGCCAGAGCATATTCCTTGATAACTAATTAAGGACTCATGCTGTATGTCTTTTAATATTAAAGGGATAAAGCACAGTAATTGATGCAAAATTTTTTATTATAATTTTACTTTGAAATAAAAAAATTATCCTATTTACATTGCCTTATAGATTTTTTTTAAAAAATGCCTTACATCACTTGATACACCTTGGTTCTCAGAATTATTCTTAAATCCTGGTCTGACAATCAATGGCATTGTAATTTACTAAGTTCTTGGCAACCCCCAAGTCATTCTGACTGGTTGGCTGGCCAGCTACATTGTGGTCTTCTCTAAATGGAACTTCGATTTCTATCCCTGCTGGCAACCTTCCACTTCACCTAGGTTAACTCCAGAGTTACTACATACTTTCTCACTATCCCTAAGCAATGGTACTTAGTACCCTATTGTCCCTACTTTTCACTTCTAGTACTTTTTAATGTTTTATCTTCATCTATTAGACAATCTGATTTACTTGTCATTATATTCCCAAGGTTCAGCACAGTGCCTGGCACATAGAAAGCATTTAATTCAAACATTCATTCATTCTCTGTTACATCTGTCAATCTATACCTACAACTTTTAATAATAATATTTGCAATTATAACTAGCATTTGTATTCTTATTTAATGTTTGCAAAGCACTTTATCTTAATAAATTCTTACAGCTATCCTGTGAGGTAGGCGCAAATAAACCCCTAGAGGTTAAGTGACTTTCCCAGGGTCACACAGTGATTTGAACTCAGTTACTCCAGACTCCACATTCAGTGCCTTAAACACTACTCCAGACCTGGCTCAAAATTCACTTCTACAAGAAGTCTCCTTTTAATAACCTAACTCCATATTTATGGCTATTTTTTTACCCCATGCCCTCTTAACACAGATGTTCTGAGCTAACTATAAAACTGTACTTGTTTACATGTTGCTTTTTCATAATCACATATCTGTTTTATTGAGTTTATTAAGATATAGCAATATTTATGAATGTTTTGTCTTCAGAACTACAGAAAGCCCAGAATGATGTTAAGAGTCTTGAGATTAAGAGGTGGAGTTCTGCTACATTCTAATGATGCGAGAGCATCTTAGGTAAGTCCCTTTAGGTCTCTAAGACTCAGTTTTCTCATCTGTAAAATGTGTGTAACAGTACTTGCATTACCTACTTTATTGGTTGCTGTGATCCTTCATATAACTTCTTGCAAAACAGGAAGCAATCTATAAATGTGAGCTTTTATTTTATTATTCATATTCATAGTATTATTGACCAAAGTAGAAGCCCTACAGTCATAGGAGTCTGCTTTCTAATTCCTTTATACATTCTCTTAGCAATGGAGCCCCAAACCTAGCAGCTGCCAAAAAAGAAATAAATAATAAAATTACTGATGATTCCACCAGGAGTTTATTATAACATCCTCTGAAATTTGTATGATATCATTTTCTGAAGGGCTCAAAATATTTTCCCATTTATTATTTCACCTGCAGTCGGTTTTTTTTATTGGAAATATTTTCATTGCAGTGAGACACAAATAGGATATTCTTTAAAAAGATGTTTTTAAATCACATTACTTACATGGTCCTATTCTTTCTATTCTGTATCACCACAGAAAGGCTATTCTCCTGTTCAATACAATTCTTTCCTTTGTTAAATATACCATTTCAGATGCTGCTAACATAAAAGGGTAACTGAGCAAAGCATGCCTAGTCTATCCACTTGCTTCCCTTTCTTCTCTTTTCTTCCTCCCACTTCTCCTTAACAAGGACTAATTGCTCTTGCCTCAAGTCTTTAATTCCCAAATAAATCTTCTTCAACCCTTTTTATTTACTTGTTTTCACTCAGTACCTTATTCCTAAAATACTGTGGCAACTGTCCCATTTAGCCTCCTAGACTCAGATTTAGATAAAGTTCTCAAAAATACAATTTGTCTTTATTTGCCCTCTAGCCTCCCTTCCTTCTCCTCCTGACTTCTGGGAACTGGTCCCCAAGTACTTGCCAAATCTCATGCTGCTTCCAGGTTCCCCAAAGACCCTGTTTACCTCCATGCTATCATATATTCCCAGCCTGCCTTTCTACTGCATCCAAACATATCCTTCCTGTATTGCATTCCTCTAGGTCCATTTTCTAGTGAAAACTAATTTGAGCAAAGGTATTTGTGATTGATAAATTTTTTTTTATTTTAACCAAAACCTTGAGTGTGATAGCCCAAAGGAGACCCCCCCCGCAAAAAAAACCCTATTTCAGGGACCAAGACAAGACAGTTGAAAGAGATTAAAAAGCAGAGAGGCTTTTCCTGGCTCTCTTCAATCACTTGGATCGATAGCGTAGGCAGCTACCAAATCATTAATTACATGTCATATGCTCAACATATTGAGCACAGTTCTCTGGCAATCAGTCAGCAAGCTTTGACTGAGCACTGTCCTTGAATTCAAGCACCTTTTTCTAGTATCTATTTTCTACTCTACATATTCCCCCTTCATCTCAGTCTCTTAGTCTACAATCTTCTTAAGGAAATAAAATGTACATGAAATACTTTCCACATAAGCATCTTGATCTTTGGAATTCTTGTGTCCTCTGATACTTTCTCCCAGAAGCCTCTGACACTGGACATTCAACTTTTTTTCTTGCCCACCCCTAGTCAATGAAGAACTTTGTTTCGTATTTCACTGAGAAAGCTGAGGCCATTCACTGAAAGTTCTGCCTTCCCCTCATCTCATGTTACTCACATGCCTTCCACTACCATCTCTTCCTTCACCCTTGTCTCATATGAAGAGGTGGCCATTCTCCTTGCCAAGTCAAATCCTTCTATGTGCAGACATGATCTCTTTCCATCCCACCCCACTCTCTCATTTATCTTTAATCTCTTCCTGTCCACTGACTATTTCCCTACTGCCTATAGATATATCCATGACCCTCACTTGATCTATCCATCTCCACTAGCTATCATCCTATAATTCTCCTCCCTTTCAGGGCTAAACTTCTTGAGAAGGCCATCTACAATAGATACCAACATTTCCTTTCCTCTCACTACCTTCTGGAGTGTCTACAGTCTGACTTCCAACCTCATCATTCAATTGAAACTGCTTTCTCCAAAGTTATCAATGATCTCTTAAATTACTAAATCTAATGACCCTTTTCACACTTTGATTCTTCCTACTTTACCTCTCTAGCCTCTGACATAGTCTATCACATTCTTTTCCTTGATACTCTCATTTCTCTAGGTTTTTGTGATACTGCTCTCTCTAAGTTCTCCTTTGACCACTCTCAGTCTCCTTGGCTGAAACTTCAAGCAGGTTGTGAAAATTAGCTATGAGAGTTTCCCAGAGCTGTAGCTAGGCCCTCTTCTCTTCTACTTCCATGCAACCACTTGATGATCTCATCAGATTCCATGAATTCAATTATCATCTCTATGCAGATGATTCTCGTATCTATTTGTCCCACTCTAATCTCTGTTGATCTTCATTTTCACATCTCCCATTGCCAATTGAACATTTCAAACTAAATATTTCATAGACATTACAAACTCATTGTGTATAAAATTGAACTCATTATTTTTCAAAAAAAAAAATCTCTTCTTTTTCTAACTTCCTTCCCTATTGAAGGTACCACTATCTTGTTTGACCATTCTCACAATTTTTACTCTTCACTCTCTGTCACCCCCACATCCAATCACTTTATCAAGTTCCATTGTTTCTACCTGTGGAACATGACTCTTATATGCCCCTTCTCTCATCCAACACTGCAATCCTCATAGTGCAAACTCTCATCATTTCAGTCTGGGCTATGATAAAAGTTCACTAGTTGGTCTCCTTCCTTCACGTCTTTCCCCACTTCAGCCAATCCTGTGCTCAATTGTCAAACTGATTTTCCTAAAACACAGGTCAACCCTCCTTCCATTCAATAAATTCTGGTAGCTCCCTATTCCCAGAAGAATAAAAAACAACCTCCTCTGTTTCACTATTTCTAACCTTGATGTCTTTTTTTTTGCATAACCACAATTTCTCCTTGTATCTCTCCCCATCCATCCCACATAACAAATAGCAATTTTTAAAGAAATTTTTTTTAAAATTTTAAAAGTAAAAAGCTAAAAATCAACATAACTTATCAATATATCAAAAATGTCTAAAAAATATGTGCAGTGTGCAACATTTGTGCTGCAAAGAGGTGAGATGAGAGTCACTTCCCATATCTTTTCTTTCCAGGCATACTTATTCTTTATAATTTTGCAACATTCTCTTTTGACTTTTTATGGTTGTTCTTTCTGCTTACATTGTTGTAATCAACATACATATTGTTTTCTGATTACGTTGTTCTGCATCAGTTCATAAAGATCTTTCCAAGCTTCCCTGTATTCACTATATTCATCATTTCTTACAATGTGTCAATATTCCATTATATTCATGTGCCACAATTTGACCATACCCTAATTGATGAGCAACTACTTTGTTTCAATCTTCACTATTCTAAAAATGCTGCTGTAAAAATGTTGATGTATACGGAAAGATTTTCTTCTTATCAATGACCTCTTTGTGGTAAAATGCAGTAAAGTCTAATAATGAAATATCTGGAACCAAGGGAATGGACATTTTACTCATTTTATTTTAAAGAATTCCAACTTTCTTTCTAAAATGGTTATACCTATTCACAGCTCCACCAACAATGTACTAGATGCCTATCACACAACCTTTCCAACATGTATTGTTCCTATCATCTGTCATCTTTGCCAGATTTGTAGGGTGTGAAATAAAAACTCAGCGTTCTTTTGATTTGATTTTTTTTTTTTGGTGATTTGGAACATTCTTTCATATAGTTGGTAATAGTTTGCAATTCTTTTGAGAATTGTTTATTTGTTTCCTTATACTATTTCTTTATTGGGAAATGGCTTCTGAGCACGTGTGTGTATGTTGTATGTTGTTTATACATTTTGGATACCAAAATCTTATCAGAAAAATATGATACAAAGATTTCCTGCCCACCACTGAACCATGCCTTCATATTTTAGATCCCAGGTACCTTGTTTGTTTGTACAAAAGATTTCAAAGTTGTCAATTATATATATATAAGATCTCCAAAGTTATTCACCTCTGCCATCACTTGGTTTTTTTCTTAAGAGTAGATCTTTTATTCCTCATTTGGTAAATGGTCAAAAGGATATGAATAGTTGGTTTTCTGATGAAGAAATCAAAACAATTTATAGTCATCTAAAAAATGCTCTGTTATTATTGATTAGAGAAATGAAAATTTAAACACCCTTGAAATATCACATTACACCAATAAAATTGGCTAAAATGATAGAAGAGGAAAGTGACAAACGTTGGAGGGAATGTGGAAAACTGGGACACTAATTCATTCTTGATGGAGTTATGAACTGATCCAACTATTTTGGAAAACAATCTGGAATTATGCCCCAAAATATATTAAACTACCTATATGCCCTTTGATCCAGCAATACTATTGGTCTATTTCCAAAGGTAATTAGGGGAAAAGGAAAAGAAGCTATATGTTCTAAAATGTTTACAGCAGCTCTCTTTGTGGTGGCAAAGAACAGGAAATTTCAGGGATGCCCATCAATTGGGGAATGGCTGGACAAGTTGTAGTATATCATTGTGATAGAATAATATTGTGTTATAAGAAATGAGGAGCTCAATGATTTTAGAAAAAAATGGAAAGATTTGTACAAAATAATATAGAATGAATGAGCAGCAGAACCAAGAGAACATTGTATACAGTAAGAGCAATATTGTTTTAAGAAATAACTTTGAGTTATTCTGGCTATTATAAATACTCAAACTATAAAGGATATATGAAGAAAGATATACTAAATCCAGAGAAAGAACTGATAAATAAATGTATAGAATAATTTTTCTCACACACATGCACATGCACATACATACATACATATGTACATACACCTATTTGTGTCAAATGGTAGCCATCTGTAAGTAGAGGGTGGAAGGAGGGAAGAAAAAAAAGAAACTTATCTGATAATTTTGTTATATATTTGAAAGGATATGTATGTTAGAGAAATGCTTGTTTTATTTCATAAATAAAAATTAAATTTAAAAAAAGAATAGCTCTATCAGACTTATGGATCGATGAACAATTAATGAATAAACAAGAGAGAGTACTGTGAAGTATTAAAACGGATAATTTTGATTACATGAAATTAAAAAGGGGTTGTACAAATAAGACAAATGTAGCCAAGACCAGATAGAAAGCAGAAAATTGTAGAGGGAAGAGATTTTACAGACAGAGTCTTAGATAGAGGTCTCTTATCTCAAATATATCAAGAACGCTGTCAAATCTATAAGAATACGAGTCATTCTCCAACTGATAATGGTAAAAGGATATGAACAGCAAGTTTTCCAATGAAGAAATCAAAACAATATATGATCATATGAAAAAATGCTCTAAATGATTAGAAAAAATGTGCATTAAAACAACCTTGAAATACCACAATATCAGATTGGCTAAAATAATAGAAGAAGAAAGTGACAAATGTTGGAGGAGATATGGAAAAATTGGGACACATACATTTTTGGTGGAATTGTGAACTGATCCAGTTATTTTGGAGAACAAACTGGAATCATGCCCAAAAAGATATTAAACTACCTATAAGTTTATAAGTATATATCCCCTTTGACCCAGCACTACTAGATCTGTTTCCAAAAATGATTAGGGGAAATGGAAAAGAACCTATATGTTCTAAGATAATTACAGCCACTCTTTCTGTGGTAACAAAGCCTGGAAATTGTGGATATGCCCCTCAATTGGGAATGGCTGAAAAGATTGTGGTATAAGATTATGATGGCATACTATTATTGTTCCATAAGAAATGATAAGCTTGATGATCTTAGGAAAACATGGATAGACTTGCATGAAATAATGAAGAAAAATTAGCAGAACCGAGAGAACATTGTTTACAGTAATAGTAATAGCAATAATATTATTTTAAGAACTTTGAGAGACTAAGTCATTTTGACTATTATATAAATTAACTACAAAGGATGTATAAAGAAAGATGCTATCTGCATCCAGAGAAAGAGCTGAAAAATAGAAGTATCTGTAGAATAGTTTTCCATATATATATATATACATATATGTATATATATATATATATACATATATATGTATGTGTATGTGTATATATATGTATGTATATATATGCATGTGTATATGTATGTGTATATATATGTATGTATATATGTATGTGTATATGTATGTGTATATATGTATGTATATATACATGTGTATTATGTATGTTTACACACACACACACACACATACATATTTGTGTCTAATGGTTGTCATCTCTGAAGGGGCAAAGGAGGGAAGAAAAAGAGGGGAAAAAAGAAAGTTACCTGATAGTTTTCTTATATATTTAAAACAAATAGCAAGTTGTGTATAATGTGCAGTTTTATGTACAATCATCTTTTTTTCTATTCTACTATGTTATGTAAATGCTTATTTTATTTCTTAAATTAAGAATAAAATAAATTAAATTTTTAATAAAAGAATAGTTCTACCTAAAGCTGTAAGTATATGATTTGCTTCTCTTCTAATTTTTTTAGTACAGTGTTTACTATCATAATAAGGTCGCATAACCATTTAGAATGTATTATGGAATATGGTTAAATGTGTTGATCCCAAGTGTAATTTTTGCCAGACTGATTTTCAACTTTCCCAGAAGTTTTTCTGAAATAGGGACTTCTTTCCTAAATAATTTATGTTTTCTGGTTTATAGAAGAAGTTATTGAATTCTATTATTTCTAACCTTCCTTTGTCTAAACTATTGCATTGATCTACCTCTTTGTTTTTTTAAACTAATACCAACCGGTTTTGATAACTGCTATTTAATAATATTGCTTGAGATTGAGAAGTGCTATTCTCCTTCATCTTTACCTCTTTTCCTTATTTCCAGCAAAATCTCCCTTCCTTTCCTCAACTTCGACTTGGATTTTTTGGTAAGTTTTTTAATTTTTTTCTGTCCTTTTTCCTTCATTCTCATTATTTAACAAATGAGATAACACATTAAAGTATTTTGCAAACCTCAAAGTACTATATTTTAATTAGTATAATCACTGTCTCTCTATTCAATACTTTGATTCTTTGATTCATGGTCCTAATACTTATTTAGTCCTCCTTGGGTCTCTATAGCTCTCATGGAATTAAAGGTACTAAAGTACAGTTTCTGTTACTGTCTTACAGGTCTTGATACCTAACACTCCTTTTCTGTTGTGTCTCATTCTTGGAAACACCAGTTCTTGCATATGATACCAATGATATTGCCCCATAGTAGAAATTTTCTTACGTCCTTGATTGTGCAATTATTTATCAACCTTTATTTTCCCTGTGGCCATTTGTCCCAGTTACTATGAAATCTCTCTGAGTCCATGCCTTCACACTGTTCTGGATGTCAGCTGCCTCCAGGAGTTCTAATTTTTTCTCCTGAGGCAGAATCAAGAGTGTCTCTAAACATATTTACCAATTGTAAGGTTTACATCATCCTTTATAGAATATCTCTCTTCTCCCATAGAAGGATTAATCATGCTGCTGCAACAATATTGCTTCCTTTTTCTTCCCCATTTTTCTTGCCTCCCTTTGCCTGTATGCCCATCTACTGCAGGCTTCTTTCTTCTCTCCTTTCTCTATTTGCTGATATATTTACTTAGAAAAGCCTAGAGAATCAAAGATACTCATTCAGACAATGACTTCAACATAGTTGTATTAGGCTGTAAAATAAACCTTTAAAAAGAGAAAAATCTATATAATAATATAATCCAAGGGAAGGGAAATATTTTTCTAAATATAAAATACATAAAACATCTGAAGATCAATATACCAAATAACTACAGAAGTTATTTTCTTTTTATTGTTAGGCTTTGACTTGATTGGTCAAACTTGATTAATCTGACTTGATCACATATTCTCCTCTATCTTCTTCCTCTTTTCCCCCTTTCATGCATTCACCCATTCCATAATTTAATCCCACAAAACATTGATTCATCTATGGGTAAGGTATAATGAAGTATATACACTGATGTCTCAGGTCTGTTTCTCCACCATCACTTCTTTGTGATTTCTGCTTTTTCTCTTGCTTCTTTGTATACTTTCAGAAAGAAATCTTTTAATGATTTTGCTTATTATTTTACTGTTGCTGCCTTTGGTTGCTGTGTTTATTTAACTTTTCTGTATTTCTGTTGTTTGTGAAATTTGAAAAACAAATAACTTTTTTAGTTCTCATTTTCTTTCTAGCAATCCTCCAGTTGACTTTTTTTTTTCAAGGAAGAGCCATGTTTTTTTCATTAATGGTTAGGCTCAGATCTGCAGGGTAGTTCATCTTGAGTTCCATCTTAAGCTCTTTTGCTCTTTGGAGCATTCCATTCCTTCCTATGGTTTCTGGTGGGTGCAGAATAACCTTGTTATTTGATTGTCCTTCCCTTTCTATTTAAAGGTCTTGCTTCTTATTGCTTGAGGAATATGTTATTTGTCACTGGGATTGTTCAATTTAACCACTATGTGTCTTGGAATTTATGGCATAGGATTTTTTCTGGAGGTAATTTGTGGATTCTTTTAATTGGCACTTTATTTTTGTATTCAGAAATTACAGGCAATTTTCTTGTATTATTTTTTGCATTATGGTGTTCAGGTTTTTTGACTTGTATTCTTCTGGGATCCTTAGGTTATCTCTATGGTCTTATCCTCCTCTTTTGCTTCTATTGAGATATTTTTTTTTCTTTTAACATTATTGGTTTTTGTTTCTCTTATTTCAATTGGTTCTTCACTCCTATGTATTTGCATTACCAATCAGTTAGACTCTCTTTTGTTTCTTTGTTGAGATTTGTCACCGTGGAATCCAGTTTTTCTATTCTAATAAAAACCATTCATTTTACAGATAAGAAATTGAGGCCTAAGAAGGTTATTTAATTTGCCCAATGTCACACTGGTAGGTTGGATTTGAACCCATGTCCTCTAAATCCCAAGTCAGTGTTGTGGGGTTTTTTCCACAATACCACTCCAGGTAGAAGATGCAAAATGAGCAAAGACCTCAATAGAATCATGCACTAACCACTAAATTATCAATCACAGAAAACTGGCTGTCCAGATGGTCTCAAATATATCCAATTTGTTGAAATCTTCTGCTTCACTTAGCAGAACATGTTATGAAATGACCCTTCTCTTATTGCTAATAGAAAATGTATCTTATTATTACAATATTTATATAGTAGAGAAGCAGTATGACCTAGTAGGTCAATCACAAAGTATTAGAGTCCTAGGTTTCACATCCTGCCTATGACACACATTAGTTGTGGTAACCCTGAGCAAATATATATATTCAAAACCCTAATGTCTTCAAGGGTCTCAGAGAAAGTTAAATAAGACAAAGAGCCCAAGTGAGATTTTATTCCGAGTTGGGTTTTTTTTTTGTTAGTTTGGGGTTTTTTTGGTATTAAGAGACTGGAAAAATGGTTAGAGTACAATGCAATGGGGAAGAATTGAGAAACAAATAGAAAAAACTTACTAGTTCACATAAATTGGATATGTAAGAAGAGTATATAAACATGGGGAAAGTTTTTTTAAAAGTTAGAGAAAAGCACATAGGGCATACAGTGACATCTTGTAAACTACTCTTATCTGAATCAGAATAAGGAATGTTAAATGTTAAAGGAAAAGTTCATTAAATTACAAGGAGAAACAGACAGGAATATCAAGATGTTATTCCCTCCCCTTTCCAAATGGAAAGTGTGCTGAACCTGAAGTTGTAGGACCTAAGTTCAAATCTTGGCTCTACTACTTACTATCTAATTGACCTTGGATAAAGTCACTTATTCACTGGTAACATAGTGGTCAAGTCACACTGAAGTTTGGGACATATGGCACAAGAGCAAGGTAAAGGTAAGATGAGTGTGACAGCAGAGATTTGATCTTTTGGAAGACCAGTCCAAGAATGGACATAGGCAATTTATTTCATGTTGTCTTGTTGCTAAAAATGACTAAATGGAACAAACCAGACACCTTTTTCCTATGATCGGTTTCTAAAAAAACTCTAAAGACCTGTTGCCTGTTTATAATCCATATCCACCCTTCCACATGCCTACTTAGGGTTCTGGCTACTTGCAGAGGAAACAGCATATATAACAAACAACTACATATTCATTCCATTTGATGTCTCTAAGTACAAACATTTAATTTCACTCACTTTACATATTCCTCTAACACACACATAAATACAAATACACACATAGGTGTCTAAAATTCTTCAAACTAATAATTATCTAAGTGTCTATTCTGTGCAAAGCCCTTTACTAAAGATGTAATGATGACATGGAGATGACCCTAGGTTCTTGAATGCTACTGTAGTTGAGTTCCAGCTTGCTTCAGTTTTAGCAAGCTGAAAAGGATTAGAGAACATACTAAGTTACAGAATATGTGACTGTTGTCTAATTATAAGCTTAGATGAGTTCAGAAAGGTGCATTAACAAAAAGTTAGCTATTTTGTGGGGGTTTTGGCTAAAGTATTAAGGGGGCAATGGTTTTCAAACTAGAAGAAATCTATGGAACACTGTGTGGTACAGTGGAAAGAGTATTATATTTAGAATCAGAGGAAAGGGGTTCAGAGCCAGACTCTGGCCACTTACTACTATTGAGATCTTGAACAAATTACTTAACTTCTCTGGGCCTCAGTTTCCTCATCTGTAAAATGAAGGGGTTAGACCAACTGACTCCTAAGATAACTTCTAGCCCAAAATCTATTCATCTACAAAGCTTATCCAACGCCTTCATTTTATAAATAAGAAAACATAAACCTAAAAAGGTTAAGTGACTTTCTCATGGTTACACAAGTAGTAAGTAGCACAGTAGATAGAGTACCAGGCTTGGAATCAGAGAGACTCATCTTCCTGAGTTCAAGTCTGACCTCAGACTTCCTAGCTGTGTGACCCTGGGCAAGTCACCTAACCCTGTTTGTCTCCTTTTTCTCATCTATAAAATGAGTTGGAGAAAAAAAATGACAAATCAACTCAGTATCTTTGCCAAGAAAACCCCAAATGAGGTCCCAAAGATTTGGAGATGACTGAACAACAATAAAAAAAAATCTCTGATTCTAAATCCAGCGTTCTTTATGCTATGCTACCCTACCCCAAGAATTGTGATTTGTGTCAGTGGAGGAATCATCCACACTGGTAAAATGTCAGTTCCTTTAAATACTGGTGTATGTATACATCCAACTACCATGCCTACTATGTGTACATCTTAAAATAGTAAAAATATTTCCATGTACTGAACTCCTGAACAATGCAGCTGACATGTAGGCTAGCACAGGGATGCCATTAATAACATAACAAAAATCAAACCTGAACCTTAGATGATATGGCTTGACCACCATCCATTGGCAGTATGCCGTGACCATCAAAAGAGAAATACAGCTGCTAACATAACTTCCCTTTGAGAACAAGACACACACAAGAATATGACAACGTTCCTGCTTTTGCCCTCTTTTCACCAAGATAATTGGTCAAAAAAATAAAATACATAAAACCCAATACATCACATTTTTTAAGGAATTCTGTTTTTGGAATATCAAATGCAAGAGCTACTATAAAGTAATTAGTTTTTTCTGCTTACAGTTCTGTCAAATATAATTAAACACTGCTATGTGCTTTGGGCAGTTTTTATCCTGAAGATACCATGGCATCCTAGAATGCTATGAACCTAGTACTAAGCATCCAAGTTACCACCCTGGAAAGAATTGATGTATGCTTGAACTATGCAAAAGAGAGTTTAAAAGCTACTATTTAATAATCATAAATTTTGCTGATATAACTCAATAGATGTGACTGCCTCCTTCCTGTTGGGGAAGCTCACCCAAAGAGAGGAGATGACAGAAGAGAAGAGAAGGAAGAAAAGGAAAAGATAAAGTAGGCTTTGAAAGGAAAAAATAATTAAAAATATTAGACAAACCTCAGGTGTTACTAGTATTTAATCTCTAACAACCATGTGTTGTTAGAAAGGGAAAGTATCCTATGGATGCCTCAGGTCTTGGAATCTATCACTGCCATATATGCTGCAAGCTACAGTTGACTATGGTATGCTAGATGGTCTTGCCCTTCCAAGATTATACTAACTGGGAAGCCACTGGCTATACAGCTTTCAGACATTGAAGTGGAAATTTAGGTGTTTCTCAAGCGGGAACTGGAGATCCCTTTGTTAAGATTAGAGATAATCCAACAGTCTCAGAAAAACGAGAAGCTTTCTCCTCTGGTTCAAGAGGAGAAGGACGTAATTAGTACCTCTGGGTCTCAAAAGGCAAAATCAGATTGACTGTAAATTCTCTAACAGCAACAAATTTACTACATGAGAAAGAAATGTTCCTATATAGATCAGTCCTTTTGGAAAAATCTGCATTATGGCACTCAAAGTTTCTCATCAGTCCTTCTGACCACATTAGAAGACCTGGCTTTGTACCCTGGCTGCAACATTTAATGAGCTGTGTGACTATGAACATGTCACTTAACTTCTCCGAGACTCAATTTACTCAGCTTTAAAATGGGGCTAATACTAATACTACCTACCTCAGAGTACTATTGTGAGGAAAGCACTTTTAAACTGTAAAATACTATGTTAATATGAGAGGTATCATGGCTTAGTGAATAGAATTGAATTGAGAGTATGGACAAGCAGAGTTCTAAGAACCATTTCTGGCATTGATTGTGACTCTGGACAAATTCCTTAATCTCTCAAGATCCCAGGGAATTTTAATACTGTAAGTTATAGAGTAAACTCAGATCTTCCCCTGGTAAAGGGAATTTGCAAAACAGGAACTTCACTGAAATCACAGATCCAGACCAGAAAAAAAAATAACTATTAGTTCAATAATCCATTGGTTACTTGAAGTAAAATGTTATATTTCTTGTTTTTTTAGAACTCCCCATCGAACCATACACATAGACCCATTCTAAGCATTGGTCTTTTGATTTTCACAAGCATTTTCCCCTCCAGTTCAAATGAAGGACAAGCACATTTCTCAAGCCAAATTGATACCAATATAGACCACCTACCCCATCAATGATAGTTACAATAGATTACTTCCTTTCCTTTAAAGTATCCGGCCTGACTATGGGTACAATCCCAATTTCATAAATAATTACAAAGTTTATCATAGAAATTTGATTACTTGATCAACAATCAATCAGAGCCCAAATTCTAGGTAGCCCCATCAGGACAAAGAACTGAACCTGTGACATTATTACTCTAGGGAGCTCCAATTTGAGAGAACTCCATCTACAAATGCAGGATGATACCTTTTTTCTGCAGCTTGCAATCTTAGATAGGTGACTAGAGTGCTACAGCAGATATGGAAATGTTCATTTAATTTGGTACTTGTTAAATTCAGCATAAAAAAATGACACCCCTCCCCCCAGAAAAGAAAGTTGTGTAGAACAGAGCATTAAAAGGTTAAGTGATGTGCCCACATAGCCAATTTGTGTCAAAGACAGGACTTAAATTCTGGTCTTCCCTGATTTTCTACGCAGGATTGAGTTCTCTGGCTTCAATAGTACCATGCAGCGAACAGAATTTCTTGTCTCTAAGGTGCTTCTCCTCTCTACAGGTGTCTATAAATCCTAGGGGGGTCCTTAGAAGGACTGTAGAGAAATCTTAACCCTACATATTTTTGATGAGTCAAAAGTCGATAAGATCTCCTTATTTCTCTTTACACTTCCCGGGAGATTGAGCCTGAGGTTCTTGACATCTTCAAAGTGATGTTCTTTGGTTATTAGTTTCACAACATAAAGGTCTTGGTGGAAAAAAGAAGGAAGATTACCACAATCCTTCTTGTCTTTTTTTCTTTATCTTTACATTCTCAGAATTCTCCTTATAGTGAAATCCTAAAAAATCAAATCCCAGGTTCTACAGGGACTCACTCTCTCCCTGGCCTCTACAATCTCCTTCAACTTTAACTTATCCTTTCATAGCATCAATTGAACTGAGAAATGCTGCCACCTTTTACAAAGGGACTGGAGATGTCACCTGTGACAAGAAAATCATATACTATCACAGATTAGCACTCAAACAACACTGTCTGCAAGGCATCTTAACCTAGATATCTCATCATCAACACAGATGAGATCAAAATGAATATTCTCAGTTTTCCCTTGCTCCCCTACCTAATCCAATCAACATTTATTAAGTGGCTATGTGCCAGGCATTGTGCTAAGCACTGGGGATACAATTAATAAAAAGAAAGACCATTCCTGCCCTCTAGAAGCTTATAATGTAATGGGGGAGGGGGTAACACACAAAGGGCAGGAGGATTGGGCTGCTCCCAGCATGAGAACATCTTGTTCTATAGTGTTCAAACCAGAATGAGCAACAGATGCAAAGTGGAGTGAACTATCTTTCCCTTTCACAATGTCTTTCTTCTCCTATGTCCAGCTTTTGTATCACATTCAAGCAATGTCTTGAGATAACTCACTGCCAGCGTCAAAAGCTTCAGGGTCAAGTTTAAATCACTTGTTCCCTTCACGATAAATAATCCAGTCTTTTGAATGAATGAATAAAAACAATATTTATCAAGGGCTTACTATGTGTCAGTGTTGGAGCTACAAATATAAGCAAGCAAGATAATCTCTTCACAGGGAACACATTCTAAAAAGAAAAGATAATAAATAAAAGGGAAGTTATAGGAGTGAGGGGAGTTACTTGCACCATGGCATAATCTGGAAGTGGTTGAAAAGTGACACAGAAGCCTGACTTTAAATAAGACAAAAATTCCTCATCAGAGCCCAGGGTTCCAGGTGCACAGTCAAGATTCCAGAACGGCCAAATCTGCCTCTCCCTGCCTATCTATATGTCTATCTCTCTCTTTCTGTCTCTTGTCTGTCTGTCTGTCATCTGTCTGTCTGTCTCTCTGTCTCTCCCCCCTTTCCTCCCTTCCTCCCTGTCTCTGTCTCTCTTTCTGTCTCCTTATGTTTCTGTCTGTCTCTCCCTGGTGTGTATGTATGTATGTATGTGTGTGTGTGTGTGAGTGTAAAGGGATGGGGGAGGACTTTAGGGACCTAGCCCAAATCATAGCTGGAAGATTAATTCCCATTACAACATAACTGATGAATAGTTAGCCAATCTTCAGTTGCAGGCTGGTCCAAGAACCCACAATGGCTTTGTACACATTTAAAATTCTAATTAAGATGTCACACAATGACAATATTATGGACATCTCTCAGATTTGGAAGAATTTTGCAACATGATGACCTATACTTCATTAGAAGCAATACTAAGCTCAGATTCAATCCTTAAGAGTCAACCCAATAAGGTGAACCTTTAATAAAATTTGTTTTACTTTGGCTGGAAAAAAAAGAAGCAATGCTTAAAGTAAGAGGAAAAGGTTAGTGGGATGGTTTTAAGTCATGTGAGAAAAGTGGGACAGCATCCTGCCTCACTCCAAGCATTAATCAAAGCTCTGTGAGACAACTTCTTATGACTAATTCTATCCCCCTGAGGTTGACAATTCCTTTAAGAAAACCCCTGCTAGATGGGTAAAACTTGGGAAACAGAATAGGGAGTGTGATAGAGAGGGATATGAAACTAAAATTCAAGTTCTACTTCTTTGGCTGAGGGTAAGACTTTATTAATAATAACTTCTCACATTTCAATAATGCTTTAAGGTTGACAAGTACTCACAATAACCCTAAGACATAGGTCATGGCAAGTTATCCTTATTTTACAAATGAGGAAACTGAGGTGCATAGAGTTGGAACTCAAACTCTGGTTCTCCTGATTCCAACCCAGTTCTACTACTATAGCAACCTGATTCCTATGTATTATGAAGGTCTCAATATGTGGTCTCCATGAATAGGAAAAAAAAATGTAACTCCTTCCCCTTATGGATGTTCCTCATCTTTATCCATCTTTCACATGGTTTGTTCTCTTACAGCCCACCAATCAATAGAGCAAGGAGGCATTGAAGCAAGAAGGACAAGGGAACCAGAAGATATCAATGCACTCTTGATGTTGGGGTTAAAAAACTGGCCTTAAATGTCAAGCAGCAGGTATAACCTATATCAGGTAGCTTGCTGTCTTGGGGAGGGAGGAGAGAAGGAAGGGAAGAGAAAAAAATTTGGAATGAAAAGTCTTATAAAAATGAACACTGAAAACTATCTTTACAAGTAATTTTAAAAAAAGTAAAATACTATTTACAAAAAAAGAATCAGGAAGATCCAGGTTCCTATTACATATCCTGGCTCTATCATTGATCTAGGGTCACTCTCAGGTCCCTCAGGCAACTTGCTAGGGTTAAAAATTGCAAAGCAGATGCCAACTTGCCTTGATAAATGGCGTTCCCTTATACTAGTCAGGAACCGTAAAACTTAATCTTGGCAATATGGGCCAGGTAGACAAATAAGATCTGTGCCTTATTAGATCATTTTTCTTGTCTTAATGATGCCTAGATTAGATCCCAATCAGAAGGATAGACGAAAACACTGAAACCTATCTTGGGAGGAACCCATAGACAGAACGATAGATTTTTTTTTTCTGAGTGCTTTTTGATCTGACTCTCTTGCTTTCCTAAACAGGAAGAGAGGTGGACATGATTGGAACAACACCAACAACTGCTCTCTGCCCTAGCATATCCGCTGTCCCCATACAGGACATATGGTACCTCTTTGCTGTATTACCCATATTGCCTTAAGAACCAACAACAATCTAACTCTTCTGTTCTGAAGGATTACATCAGCTGTCAGGCTCTGGCTTTCTGTACCAAATATGAGAAAGTGGGGACCTAAAGAATTTAATTATCACTGTCCTAAAACTTCCTTGTAAAAGAAGTCTAACTTATTCCATCCCAAAACTTCTTACCAGAGTTGAAAATGGGTAGAAAACAATGGATTGTGAAAGGAAGAAAGTCCATTATACTGAGCTGGGTATTCAAGGCCCTACATGATCTGGCCTCCAATACCTTTTCATTTCAGCTCTATTTACTGATCCCCTCAGTAGAATACCAGTTCCTTAAAGACAGGGGTGTGTGTGTGTGTGTGTGTGTGTGTGTGTGTGTGTGTGTGTGTGTGTGTGTTTATATTTACAGCCAGACCCCAGCATCATGTCTTGTACTGAGTGAAATGATTCTCATACTGTTGCCTTGAATTGGAACTGGATTTAAATAAGGCAGAGTTACGAAAAGTCATTAGCCTCCAATGTCATCGAAGTCCAGTAACAAAACAAGTCAAAATGACTGGCAATGGCCTGGGATACGGTGAATGATGTCAGAGGCAATGTCCACTCAATGACTAAGGGCTGAGTAAAAACTGAGACAAAGCTAGGGCTGGCTAGTCATCTTGACAAACTGAATCTAGGTCAGTCAGAAACCTGGAACTTGCTGGAACATCTGACTTCATTTGCCATGACAGATTTCCCAGCTATAAAATCAGGAAGTTAGACTACATCAGGGGTTATTAGTCTTTTATCTATGTCACAGATTCCTTTATACCAAACTATAGCCTATGAACTCATTTTCAAAATGTTTTTAAATGCACAAAATACATAAGGTGATAAAGAAAACCAATTATATTGAAACACAGTTCTCAAAATAATAAGGAAGCAATTTCATGGACCTCAAGTTGAGAATTCCATGACTCAGATGATCTCTAGGTAGCATACAGGCCTGATATATTAGGATTCTCTTACAGAGATGATTCTCAAAGGTGTATGCCACAGTACACTAGCATGCAGTGAGTTTCTCTAGGTGTACTATAAAATTCTGGATGTTACATTGTTACAGGCAAAATAAAATTTATAAATAATTGGCTTAATGTAATTTTTACTTAACTGGTATACATAGTATGCAAAATACAGTATTCTTAAAATAAACAAAACTTGCATATTACAAACACTAACCTTGAACTTATAAGAAACTGAAAGAAAAAAAAACTTGGCTGCTTTCACTGAAAGGAAATAACACATATATGTATCTCACAACTCTCTCCTGATGCTACTTAACCAATCTGTGTACTATGATTCTTGGTAACAAAGAGAAGTGTTCCATGAGCAAAAGACAAAAGCAAAAAAGGAGAACCACTATGTTTCAGAGACCAGACAACAATAAGCAGAGGCTACCCCCAGCTGTCTAAAGAAGCAATTGCTCTGGGTCCCATGCATTTAATTATACCCCTGTTGTCTACTAGTGCTGAACATTGCTTTAAGGACCCAACAACTCTTTTGCTTTGTATACTATATCTACCCCTCCTCCCTCTTGTTCTGCCCACCAAACCACAAGGAGCAATCTTCCTCATCACTTGGTTTTGATCAGCCCTGCTGGACAAGACCAGTGCCCGAGCTTAGGATGAAACACTAACCTCATCCACGTTCTCGAATGCATTGATGACATCATATGGCAAACAGGATAGCAAGTCAATCACAAACCAGGTCTTCAGGTAATTCATGCGGATGAGTTTGGGGTCAGAGATCACCTCCCCAGCTGGTCCAACGAAGGTAGTATGAAAATTAAGCACAATGTCCACCAGAAAAATGACATCCACAATACTGTCCACAACCAGCCAGGCCACATTATTCTGCCTTGTTTTAAAAGAGACATTGTAAGGAACCAAAATGGCAGTGTAGAAAGTTAAGATCAGGATGATCCAATCCCAGGTGGTCTTGAAAACACAATAATGTAAGATGATGTGAGGGGGAGTCTTTGGTGCCTCTTGCTTATATTGGGGAAGAATGTCTGAACCCAGCTGCAAGACCTGTGTGGAGAGACACAAACAAGACAATACTAAGTTAAGACTTCTGTTGCAAACATCTGGGCAATTTGCTGCTTCCTGAGACATTCGTTCATTCCATACTTAAAGTACCACTATACTATAGGAATGGCCGCAGATATATGAAGGAATGTGGACAGTTGACTCCATGAGCATAACATTCCCCTAACATGCAAGTGCTGCATAAAACTTGTTAGGAGTAAAAGAGAGAGAACTTGGTGGCAAAGAGAATGAAAACAACAAAGACAAGAGAGAAGTAGTACCAGAGAAGTAATTCAGTTCAACAAAGAATTATATTCCTATGCACAATACAGTCTATGAATGACCAGCCAATTGCAAATCATAAAGGTACAAACATATGATTTATCACACTCAAGTACTATGGTTTAATATAACAGATATAAAATCTCCTCTTTAGCAGTCTAGCTACCACAATTTCATTAACCAGCATTTCCATACATATCTGTAGCATTATCATTGAAATCTAGAATGAAGACCTAGGAAACCACAACATACTGAATCATCAAAGGCTAAATTATGCTCATGCAGTTTAGTATCAAGTGTATTTTTGTATTATAATTCTTTGAAAACTGGTATATGTATTATTAAATAGGGACCATTAAACTAACCAGAACATTTGACTAAACAGAATACTTCATCGCTAATCGAATTAGCTAACAAACATCTTAATAACTCTTATTTTGCTAGTACTTGAAGATTTACAAAATGCTTTTATTTCAACAATCCTTTTATGGAAAGGATTATTGCCCCCAGTCTGCAAATGACAAAACTGAGACTCACGAAGATTAAGCAGAGAATACATACAAAAATTTACGTATATATGATGTCTACAGAGTAAATGGAAGGTAATCTTAGAGGGCAGGAATTGGAGGGAGGGGAGCAAAGAGAATTAGAAAAGGATGCTTTCCTGTAAAAATTGCTATTTGGCCTCCGTATTGAAGAAAGCCAGTGAAGCAGAGACAGAGGGTGAAGGTAGAGTATTACAGCCATGGAAGTAGTCAGTAAAAAAGGTATGAAATGGAGAGATAATTTATCTTGTGTAAAGAAGAGTAAATAAGACATTTTATCTCACTCACAGTGTATATGGATTGGAATACCATGTGGGAATATTAGAAAGTTAAGAAAGGATCAGGGATACTAAATTAGGGGTGCTATGTCACTGTTGGGGGAACTGTGAACTGACCCAACCGTTTTGGAGAGCAATCTGTAATTATGCCCAAAGAGTTATTAAACCATCTATATCCTTTGAACTAGAAATACTACTACTAGGTCTGCTTCCAAAGATGATTAGGAAAAAATGGAAAAGAATCCGTATGTTCTAAAGTATTTATAGCATCTCTCTTTGTGGTGGCAAAGAATTGGAAGTTGTGTGGATGCCCATCAATTGGGGAATGGCTGAACAAACTGTGGTATATGATAATGATGGAATACTACTGTGCTTTAAGAAATGATGATCTTAGAAAAACGTGGATAGATGTGCTCAACATGATGAAGAATAAAATGAGCAAAATCAAGAGAACGTTGTTTACAATAACAGCAATATTGTTTTAAGAACAACTTTGGGTGACTAAGTCATTTTAGCTATTAGCTAATTAGCTATTAGGTATTATATATTAGCTATATAATACCAAATTAACTACAAAGGACATATGAAGGAAAAATACTATCAGCATCCAGTGAAAGAACTGATAAATAGATGTATAGAATATACACACACACAGATATATATATATATATATATATATATATATATATACACACACACACACACATATTTGTGTCTAATGGTAGCCATCTCTAGGGCAGGGATGGGATGGAAGAAAAAAGGAAAAAAAGTTACATGATAAGCTTATTTTTATTATTTTTTATATATTTAAAAGGAACAGCATGCCATACATAATAGATTTGCAGTTTCATGTACAATCATCTTTTTTTTCTATCCTACTATGTTATGGAAATGTTTGTTTTATTTCGTAAGTTCAGAATAAAATAAATTTAACTTTTAAAAAAAGTTCTAGCTCCTAAACGCCTTTAAATGCCAGGCAGAACATTTTATAATGAACCTGGGGGTAATAGGAAGCCACTGGAGTTTATCATTTGGGGTCTGGAGGGATGAGGTCCTGTGCTTGAGGAAAATCACTTTGGCAGTTTAATGGAGGATGGATTTGGGTGGGGAGAGACAAGACTGGAGACTAATTAGAAGGTTATCACAATAACCCAGTGGAGACGTGCTAAGGCTCTATAAAATGATGGTTGCTTTGTGAGTAGAAAAGACATGTACTAGATACATTGTGAAGTTTATTACTAAAGAGGAAGAGAAAAAATAGCATTATGTTTTTATAGTAGAGTCAGTCAAAGAAAGGAGCTGGGAGGGCAGGGAGCAGAGCACATACAGCATTTTGCTTTATTGGCTTGTTTCTGTTTTTTTTAATAAGGAAGACCAGCATATGTTTGTAGACAGCAAGAAGCAGCTTAGAGAAAAAATTAAATATTTGAGAATGATGGAGCAAGGTCCTAAAACAGACAAGAGAAGACAGGTTAAAGAATACAAGCAAAGGGCTTCACTCTATAAGGATGAACACTACCTTGTATTCTTAGACTGGAACAAAGGAGATCTGAAGTTTTCAGGACAGGAAATAAGAGAGTTCACCATGGATAGATTCAACTTTCAGTGAAGTAGCAAGCTATCTACTTAGGCAAGTGGAATGGGCTTAGAAATTGGCAATTAAGAGAACATTAGTCACTTGTTTTTGGTTGAATGAAGTTGGAAGACAGGTTGCAGTGGGTTTAGACATCAGTGAGAGAAGATGAAGTAGAGGAGGAGTTAACTGAGAAGAGGAAGAGGAGTACAGGATTTCAATTACTGAGGATGGATGAATCAAGTGATAAGTTTAGGGGAGAATTGTTTTTTTAATATGAGGAGAAGGCTTATGGAGAAAGAAGAAAGTTTGGTATAGGGAGTAAGAGAAGGATCCAAACATGTATTAAAAAAAAAGATCACCCAGTAAGAGTGAAGGCAAAATCAAAGTGAGTACAGATTTGTAGAAGCCCCAGTCAGCAGGATTTCTCAACTTCTTCTAGCAACAGTTAATAGCTCAAGAAATTTCTTGGTGAGAATTAAGTGATTTAATGTGTGTTAGTCTTATCCCTTCAAGCAAAACTATCAGGAAACATTGTGTTTATTGCAAAATAAATCTACAATACTCCAGTGAAAAGAAGACACCTCCTTTCATAAGCTCTATGAACTACATGCCCTGTGAGTTGTATTTACATGTTAGTCCCCACCCTAAACTTTTGGCTCTTGCTCTCTGAGTTTCTTATTCTCCTAGGGCATACCTGTTATAGGGAGGAACCCAGAAAAGTTAAGCTAAGCCAGAAAAGCCCTAAGCCTGTGATTTACCAAAACTTTTACTAGTCAGAGGTGAAAAGGGTACATAGATGAAATCCATGCCAAGCAAGAAATTACTCCTTCAGGGGCCGTTCCTGCCTTTGCAGGTCAAACTGCTTTGCTTCTGACAACAATTTCTAAATTTCTGAGTGAAACTTCTCATTCATGTCACACAGTATCTCTTTCCCAGTCCCTAGATTGGAAATCCCAAACCAAATTAATATTGGATTAGATAGGACTGCTCTACTGCTCCATATCCCTACCACTGATGACCCAAAAGTAGAGAGAGTAGGAAGATTTCCTTTAAGCCTAACAACTCTCCAAAAGGCCAAAGAGAAGACCAAGTCATTAAATCCATCATCATAGGGATGTGTGCCACAGCAATTCCTTTCTCCCTATATAAGAAGATAATAGGTAAATTTCACACGCAGGCCCAGAGGCTTGCGTCTTGTATGTCCTGTGACACATTGTCAATATATAATCTGTATTTCATTTTCTCTGCATGTTTTTCCCACCCTCACCCAATAGAATGTAATTTTCACTGGAATTGTTTTGTCCTTATTTCTCCTGGGCCCAATACAGTTTCTGGCAGGATTAATAAATAATTGTCTAATTGAATTGAACCTATCCATAGTATCTTCTCCATTGGAAAATCAGACTCAGAATTAGCTATGGGCTCCTAAAGGAGCTAGCTTCTCTCCCCTCATTTACACTAGTGAGGAAATTGAGTCCTGGAGTAAAAAGCCTTACCTAAGTCACATAGTCCATGACATAGCCATGAGAGGAACCAACAACCTGTGACTTCCAGTCTGGTGTTTTTGCATTATACCATTCCACTTATCTAGTTAATAAATGGGAGGCAGCATGGCAAATAGAAAGGGCAAGCTAGCTACCCTAAATATTGTTCTAAGGATTAAATAAAATGTGAAAAGTGCTTGATAACTATAATGTGCTGTAAGAATACTACTGAAATGTGATAGCAAACAGATCATGAAGAAAAACTGTTGCTTGATGAAAAGTGAATTTGGGATTTTAAAAAATCTACCTATTAAAGTGTTGATGTAAAAAATTCAAAGTGCCAACAGTAATTTTCTGAAGGCCTGGAACTATGGTATTAAACCCACACATCTTAGCATAGTCTGCTTTATTTTAATGTGTAACTGGATTTAGTGATTTTATTTTAAAGGCCCTCCCAAAAAAATAACTAAACTTCATTTATGTAACATTTCTTAGGCCCTGAGCTGTCAGAAAGAAAGGTGTGCTCTGACTTTAACAAATAAGCAAAGAGAAGCTGTGAACCACTCCACTCATCCTGAAAAGCAATTTGGAATTATGTTTTTAAAAAATGGTTAAAATGGCCATAACCCTTGACCCAGAGCTGCCACCCCTAGGCATATCTTCAAAGAAAGTCTAAGACAGAAAGATTCATATTACGCTGAAATGTTTATGGCCACACTTTTTGCATTGGTAATGTACTGGAACCAAAGAAGATGCCCATCTACTGGAGCATGAGAAAACAAGGTGTGGTATCTGGATTTAATAGGATATCACTGTACTCTAAGAAACAATGAATCTGAAGAGTCAGAGAAGCATATATGAAATGACAGAGTGAAGTAAGCAAAGCCATAAAAACAACATACTGTCTACAACAATATAAATGGAACAAACAAAAACAAATCAAAAGTGGGCACTGTGTCATTATAAGAGTCAAGCTTGATCTCTGAAGAAAAGATGAGAAAATGTACCTCCCTCTCATATTCACAGAGCTGGTGGAATCATGGGTATGGGAAATTACATAAACTATCAGACTCAGATTGAATAGATTATTTTTTTTTCCTGAAGAGGTTTTATCCCCTCTTTATTTTGTTGTTATAAGAGATAACTTCAGTATTGGAGGATAATGTGCCTTCTCTCTCTCTCTATCTCTCTCTCTGTCTCTCTCTCTCTCTCTCTGCCTCTCTGTCTCTCTCTCTCTCCCTCCCTCCCTCCCTCCCTCTCTCTCTCTCTATTCCTCTGTTTCCCTCTATCTATCTCTATCTGTCTGTCTCTGTGTCTCTGTCTCTCTCTCCATATATATGCATATGCATGTATATGTGTATACACACATATACATTTATATATAAATATGGATGATGTAAAAAATCAATAAAATTTTAAATTAGCAAATAAAATAACTGTATGTTATACAAGTAGATTCATAGCACAGGATTTTGAGTCAGTTGATAAGATTTATTAAGCATCGTTAAGCACCTACCTAAGTCCAGGCACTGGGCTAAATGATGGCGATACAAAAGAAAAGTAAAAGACAGTATTTGCTTTCAAAGAGTTCACAGTCTAATGCACCCCAGGCCACTCCTAGTCATCTTGACCTGCCTCTGGACTTTGATGACTACGGAGGAGAATGTAAGGTGGACAACGTTACACATCTTTGCCTCATCCAATTCCCAAGCAAGTCACCACCTTCACGCTGTCATTGGTCCTCTCTGAGAATGAAGGATGAACAATATGCAAACATGTGGAAGACAACCTGCAAACAACTATGTACAGACAATTTATATACAGGATAAATTGGAAATAATCAACAGAGGGAAGGCATATAGAATAAAGGAGAATCAGGAAAGGTTTCCCTTTGAAAGTGGGACTTGAGCTGGGACTTGAAGGAAATCAAGGAAGCCAGAAGGTGAAGCTGAGGACAGAGAATCAGTCACAGGGGACAGCTAGGGAAAACCTTAGGAGATAGGAGATGGAGTGTCATGTTCATGTCACTGGATCAAAGAGTAAAAATATGGGGGGAGAGGTATAAGGTCTAAAGAGACTGGAAAGGTGGAAGTGGCAGAATAGGAAGGGCTTTGAACATCAGATAGAGGATTTCTTATTTGATCCTGGAGATTATAGGGAGCTACTGGAGTTTGTTGAGTCATAGGTCCTGGGTTTGAATTCTGATTCTATCTGGAACATATCACTTCACTTTGGTATTTCAATTTCTTCATCTGTTAAATGAAAGTCCCTGGCAGCTTTAACTCCTATGATTCTGAGAGCATTGTGAAAAACCATAAAAGCAAGTCTTTTTAAAAAATATAATTCTATTATTCCCACATATCCTGGTTGTCAGAAATAAAACCTTCATGTAGGGAGGAGAGGGGATTTGAAAGTTTTGAAATGTTAGTTTTTTGTTTCATTTTGTTTTGATTTTAAACAAAATAAGTTCTCAGTAGCAAGGTCATTGAAAAAGAACTTAAGGGGGTCCAAAAAAAGGAGTTTTCTGTTGTGCTGACTTAGTAGAGACCAAAACCACCCAAGGCTTCTTGGTTCCTAAGAACAAATCCTAAGGAGAAAACATTTTGTAGAAAAAATAGCAGATCTGGTTACAACAATTTGATAAAATCCATTTGGATCTACTTAATGAATCTGTCACCCAGATACATAACCTTGAGTGAATTTTTCTCTGCCTAACGGAAGTCTGATTCTATAGTATCTTCACACTTTTTCTAAATATCAACTCATTCAAATATGTTTTCAAAATAGGCTTTCTGAATTGCTAGCTCAAAGAGGACTGTTGGGGGTTTCAATTCAGGAATATCTTCATGCCCTATTTCTGGAACTGGGTCTTTTATTTTTAAGCATTGGGATATCAACAGCATGGAGAGAGACTTTAAAACATAGATTTGGGGATGGGATGATCACATGGCAGCATTCTCCACCCCATCCCCCTTATCTGGAAGATCCAAGCAATGTGAATGCTCAGAGTCTGACTGTTGATCTTTTCTCCAATCCACATTTGAACTGAACACGTTACAGGAAAAGCCAGAAGAAGGGAACGAAGAGAAATTCTACCTACTTGCCTTTTTATAAGTGAAACTTCCTAGTGGGAACGCAATGCCCCTAAGTTCCAGGCAAAAGTACAAGCTTTGTACCCAGATCCCACAGCTATCTTTTTGGAAGGGAAAAATTAAAGTAGCAAAGTGGTTAATGGTTCCACTCAGTTGAAAACATTCCTAACCTGTCTTCCTCCCTCCACTCCATACAGAGCAAATGCATCAAGCATGGTTTAGTAAAAAGGAAAAGCTAAGGAAACCCAATGTGGATACCCACTCCACTCTGTCATATCACCCAGGAGTGCCACTGCCCAACACCAGCCCTATTCCAGCCACTATGGGATTCCAAATTCTTGATAAGTTCTTTTTCAGGGTAAGCAGCTAGGTGGCACAGTGAATAGAATACTGTGCTTGGAATCAGGAAGACATCTTCAAGAGTTCAAATCTGGCCTCAGACAGTTACTAGCTAAGTGACCCTGGGAAGTTTGCCTCTGTTCCTTATCTGTAAAATGGGCCAGGGGGAGGTGGGGGTTAGGGAAAAGGGGGGTAGAGAAGGAAATGGCAAACCACTAATATTTTTGCCAAGAAAACCTCAAATGGGGTCATAAAGAATCAGTCAGACATGATTGAAAAATGACTGAACAGCAACAATAAATCTGTTTCAGGGAAGCTGTATTGAGACAGGATCCCAGACAGCATGCTCTAAGAGAGTAAGTTGCTTTGCCCTGTACTGGTGCGCCTCCTTCAAAAACTTCTATTGTTCAACTCCCATATATTCATTTATCCTATTAGAATGGGGGATCCCTGAGGGCAGGAGTGCATAAGCTGGATGTACCACCCCCTGGGCCACATCAGGCCAAGAGTTCCCCACAGCTCCTCTTTCTTCTTTTTTCTGTTCCCCAGATCCCAGTGTAGGGGTTTGCACACAGTAGGTGTTCCACAGTGTGCTACCTCACTTTTCAAGTCAGTTAAAGAACTGGGAGATGGAGAGGTTCCTAGATGCAAATTAGACAAATCAACATGACTAATCCCCGATTTCTCAATAGCTCTTTTACTTCCTTAACCCTCTCACTTCTATCCTTTTATCCTTGAAATAATCCTGAAAGGGGATTTCTGTTTTTTCAAAACCGGGAAATAGCGCCCAGTAGCTCAGGGAACTGAAGTATCATCCTGAGTCACTTCCAGTAGATCTGAGGCAGAGTTGAGACCAGAGCTTGGATTTTCTAACTCCCAGGCTGAATATCTTCCTATTAATCCAACTGAACCAGGCTTTAATAATTTTCAAAGAATTCACATATAATAGCTTCATCTGAGCTTCACCAAAACTACGTGGAACAAGTAGACTAGGTGTGGAAGTGCAATAAATTGCAAAGATACCGAATAAAGAGTAGAATTTTTTTTCTAGCCCTAACTCTGCACTTCGGAGAACAGTTTTAACATAAACTTGATCATATGAAGATGTTACTTTTTTAAATTGAATTATCTAAGATCTCTTCCTCTGGCTTTTCCTGGTGTTAGGAAGGAAGGAGACTTGCCAAGTATTCAGTTCAACTGTGGTCTGTAGTAAAGATCAAGTCAGAATGGGTGTTCTAACTGTCTGAATCTTCCAGAGAACTGGCGGGAAGAAAATGTTACCATGTAATCATCCCATCCCAAATGAATTGTCTATAATTCAATAGAAACTATGAAATGGATTGACATTTGCTTTAGAAAAGAAGACTTCTGTTGACCACTATTGTTACTGTTATAAATACCCAAATTATAAATATCTACTTAAGTGGTAGATTCCTTAAGGAGGAAGTCATTGCTTCTCTTAGCAGTGGGGTGCAGTTAAAAAAGTGGAAATCCAATTTTCTTTATATTGCAACAGTTAGCACCAAAGATATCTTATTCACAGCATGTGGTGCCTTCTCCAAATAAGCCTGTTGTCAGAAAGGACCTTGCTTTCTTCAAAATCTACGAGCTGATAGTGTTTAGCTGCCCTATGGAGAAAGCTGAGAGGTGAGAATCCAACCTCAAAACCTGAGCTAAACATCTACTTAAAGATGAACTCTAGATTGTCCTTGTGGAACTGAAATTTGGGAATCAGGATACAGTTGGCATCTCTGAGGTCCCTTATAGCAGTAAAGTAGAATTTAAATGGAAACAGGAGTGACTATTACATACATAAAAACGCCTGTATGCTACATATGACAATTTTAAAATGTAATGTTATCTAAATTTTATTGCATTTTTAATTATTTTGCTAAATATTTCCCAATTACATTATAATCTTGTTTGGGGCATACTTAGAAGTTTGGGCCAGGAATTTGATATCTCTGCCTTACACTATACCAAACGCACCTCATGTAGGTCAAATGGTTGTCTGAAATCAGAGGGTCCACTATTAGAAGAGTAGTACTGAATAAGGATCAGGGGAATAAATCATCTTCCCAAGAGGAACTTTGTTTCTTCCTTTGGGTGCTGGCAGCAGAAGCAACAAGTTCAGAAAGGCATATCTGTGGAGAATGTCCCTGGTGTTTTCATCATCCTGTCAGTTCCAGGCTGATATCATTCTTCATATAAGCACACAAACAGATAACATCCCTAAATCTTCCTCATCAGGGAGAGCTTGTCTGTCATCCCATTTGTTCCTGCACTAGCCACCTGTGGACCACAGGAAGGCTTGATTCTTCAAGTCTATTACATGAAAATTTCTGGCATGTCCCTTTGGCAACTAATATTTGCATTTTTCTCCCCTTCCTCAAGTGTAGCTCTGAAGGGTCTTTGTATTTCTAAACTTTGCACCTTGACTTGGTGAAAACCAAGTTGTCTGACTAGAGCAAGTACTGCGGAGACTTAACCCCCTAGTGAGAGTGCCAAACATCTAAGCTCAAGGACAAAGTATATAATAAAGCTGGGTGCTAACAAACAATGAAAAGCTGTGAGAAACCCATAAAATGTAGTTTGGGGGCTGCAAAATTCCTCTATAAAACAAAACACTGTACTTTGTGACAAACTACTGTTTATTTCTAAGTACACCAACTAGCCCCTATTTTTAAGGTGGTGTTCCCCGCTGTGATGCATTCATTGTTCTACTGAAAAGTTGAATGAGAAACTAAATAGACATCATCAGCCATTGTTCTACTGAAAAGTTGAATGAGAAACTAAATAGACATCATCAGCTAAGTTAAGAACTAAAGAATAATTGCAGGCTTCTCAATGACCCAAGATCATCAGGTCCATCAAGAGGATGAGAAATCATGATTTAGAAATGACTTGGTAATGATGCCAAAGTTCTGCGATTCAGCTCATTTATCTAGGAATAGGTTTCTTAGAAATTTAACTTCTTTGAAAGCCAATAGAACATCTCCCTACGAGAATGGGAAGGAAATCAGGGTTTGATTACACTCACAAGTTTATTTGGTGACAGTATCACATGCTGTGAACAAGATATATCAGGTGCTAACTACTATAATATAAGGAAAATGGGATTAACACATTTTAACTGTTACCTGCTGCTAAGGCAGAAGATGTGGATTCTCCCCAGGGAATCTGCCACCTAAACAGAGAGCTCGTAATTCAGGTATTAATAACAGAAATGGCAAAGACTGAAACAACTCTCTCTTTCAAAGCAATGAGTCAAGTCCGTTTGCAGTCTCTTTTGAAACTTAGATAATGAAATTCAATTTTGGAAACAATGAGACTTGGTATTTCTATAATGCTTTACAATATACAAATTGCTTAACCTACATTTAGCTGATTGGTCCTTCCCAGAATTCTATGAGGTAAATCATGCAGATACATTCCCCATTTATAAAATGAGGAAACTGAGGCAGAGAAGCTAACGATCTTGATTAAGGTTACATATTTGGTTAATAGTCTAGCCCCTATGGGAACCCAGGTCTTTCCACTCCAAATTCAATTCCGTTTCCCCTATAGCACCCCTGCCTTGACTAGTTAAGGACCTCTTAGGAACAAATCATTAGGCTAAATCCCAGAGATAGGACACAGACAGATAGGACACAGACCTTGTTTTCAAGAAATTAATAATCTAATTGGGGAGACTGGTAAGGAAGAGGGTTGAACACTAATTCCAATGACACAGATTCAGACTGAAGTCCACTTGGCCATTATAATGCATAGCATCCCATCATGTATAGAATGAAAATTTATTCAGCATTTGAATTTTCATCATCTGTCCATCTTGTATATACTTCCCCACTTGGTTATAGCAAGTCTTAGAACATGTCATATACAAGGCATATAAAATTATAAACTCCAGGACAGAAAAGCACTACCTGACTTTCTCCATATATAACTTGATATCATAAACTGGTGCTTTAAAAAGAGTTTCACATTACAATGAACTTGAAGGACCAAAAACCAATTCCTTCAACCTTACTCAATTTCACATGCATAAAGGGCACAATCTGACATTCACTAGACATTCTCTACAACTAGTCCTTAAACTGGGGAAGGAAACTTGGGACTGGACAGTGAGCCTGAATAATATCCCATTTCTTCTCAGAAAGGTAACCCCTCCGACACGCTTTTTGGATAAATAATCCATTTAATTGCCTTGCTTCTGTCATTTCAAGTTTTGCTTATGACCCAGGTTCCTCATCGGGAGATCAACTGAAAGGCAAAAAATACTAAACAAAATGTGACTTTCTTTCCCTCTCCTTTCTCTGAAACTCTATAGGACCAGTACAAGGTTAAATAATTGCGGCAGCAATAGTAAAGGAAGAGATAAGCAGGGTTAAAAGGTACACAGAAGTACTACCCATCAGGTTGAGAAATTCCCTCCTGCTTGCTTGGCTACTACTTCCCAAGGAAGATGAGGAAAATGGGAGTGACAAGGTGCCTGTGAAAAGCATCAGAGAGACCATTTCCAAAGACCTTCAACTTAACCAATCACTTATTGCTGAAGATTCTTTTTAGCCTTTGCAAATAAACCTTCCATCTCTGAAATGAAAGCTATGCAGAGGGTCTTCTTTTGCTAGGATAATGGGACTGGGAGAGGAGATGCTATAAAACAGAAAGACGATGTAAGACACGATCCTTTTCCCTAACAATGAAAGGGGCTATACTTCTCCATCACTTTTTCCCACTGTTGGTGACCTTGACAGAAGCAAGAGAAAGCCAGGTAAAGGGACACTGACTTCCCAATGAATAACACAGTACAAGAGAAATAAGAGCCACTGAAAGAATAAGGATAGGATGATAAGTTTCATTCATTTACCAACCATCTATTAAACAACCCAGTGAAAAGTATTATGCTGAGTTCTGGAAGAAAAGCAAAACTAAATAAGTCCAATGCTCCTGATTACATGGAATTTGTATTCTTTTGTAAAGGAATTAATTCTAGTACTTCTTCATCATTCCTAAGGAGATAAAAGAGCTGCCTTAGAGATGAGACATAAATTAGCCTTGGAAATAAACACATATGCTTGTCCTTTTGTCTGTAAAAGTGTTACTCCTGATCCACCATCAGTAGGATATGTTTTGCTACAATAAGGAAGCCAGGATAGCTGAGCTGTGAGAATAATAAACAGACGCTTCGGGCAATAACCCAAGAATCAGCAGCTTCTCTCCTACTCCCAGGCAGACTGTAACCATTAGATAAAAACAGAGAAACGTAACTTTTAGGCTCATTTTCATAGAGCCGGCCCATTCAACCGCTGCTGCTGTAAAGCCTATCCTCTTGGAAGGAGAAAGATGGTTGACCAAAAGGCAGAACTGAACAGCAAAAGGCGACACTGCTCCTGGGTGACTCTCCCTATGAGCTTCTGTGTGTGTCCCTGGGGATCTCTTAAATGCCAGGGTGGTTTGAGAGCTACTTGAGGTTCTGGGTATAGAGACAATCACATGGAAGGGTTTGGAAGTGTGTCATGAGGCCAACAATGCCCTTCTTAATAACATCACCTGAGTTTTTCTCTTTTTCCTCAGACATGTCAGAAGTAAAGAGACTCTTGACCATCAGAGATCGAGCAGCCTTGATCACAAGTACTTTGGGTAATTCATTCTCGCAGAGGAGACAGACTTTTAATGAACTACACACACAGCCTCTAATCCTTGCTGTGACATACAACTACAAAACTGTGAGACAGGTTATCAGGGTTCCAGATGGGATTGTGGTCAGGAAACTCATGTTTTTTTCTATGAAATCAACAGGCTTCCAGGAATTAACCCCCTGACGCTTCCCTCATTTATGCAAGCCTCTAATAAACACTGTCAATAGAAGAAGAGCAATGACTTACTCCAGACAAAGTAAGGAGGGAGAAAAGAAATTGCTGATGTTTCTCATTTTCTTACCTGTAGAAGGCCAGTAAGACATTCAGAATGGGATGATATATTTTGGGGACTTGTATTTAAAAGGTTGATTTAAATGCTATTTTCATTGGGAGTTAAAACCTACACTGTGACAAGAAATAATGTTGCTGTCACCCAGTGACTTTCCATCTACTAACTATGCATTTGAATTTCTCCAATCCCTCCAGAGCATCCACAACTTAGGAAAACTAGCAAGCTACTAACAGTCCTTCTGCTTTCCTGTTAGCTACTCAGGAGTCGATAAGTTCCCAGAATGAGGACTGCCCAAATGGCCCAGCGTGAGAGGGAGAAACAATGTGGTACTCTGCCACTGAACTCAGCTACTTCCCTTCACAATTTCCTCTCAGAATCTGGTTATAAAGACCAGTCTGAAATTCTCCTTACTCCCATAGAGAGATAGAGGAAGGAAGGAAAGAAGGAAGGAAGGAAGGAAGGAAGGAAGGAAGGAAGGAAGGAAGGAAGGAAGGAAGGAAGGAAGGAAGGTAGAGACACTAAGATGCTACTACATTGTGCTATTGATATTATCATAGAGTAGGACTGGTATAGGAAACACCCTCCATCATTGCAGATCTGCATCTGCTCCACAAATTATAGTCTTATAAATTGCCTACGGCACTGAGAGATTAAGCGATTTGCCTAAGATAACGCAGTCAGGGTGTGAATGATGTATGACTTGGATTCTGGCTTCCCTTTCTCAGAGACTAACTCACTAACTGCTTAGCCAATAAAGATACCCCACTGAAGGCCTCCTTCAGTGTCTGCTCCTAGTATGGAAGTGAGGCTGGGCTCTCAAAGCTATGCCAGGTAACACACATTTTGGCAGGTCTAACTAAGCTGGAAAATATTCTTGTATAGGTCTGATGTTAAACCGGCTGTCTATGGCTTTAGGTCCAGCCTAAAATTCAGTTCAGAGAAGCTCATAGCGAAAAGGCCACAGAAAGATAAACATTTATAGTCACAGCAACTCATAAAGATCAAGAAATAAGGTACATTAGGGGGAGGGGGATCTTTGGGGTGTGACCAATGCCAGTGAAATTGCAATTCCTTGAGGTAATTAAATAGCAATAGTAAGAAAATGCCTTGCATTTCTAGAGTGTCTTTTTTATGTTTCCCCTCCAAAATACACTCTCGTAAGAGGTACAGAAGGTCTGACATCCTCACGATGCAGACAAGGAAACTGAAACCCAGGCAGGAGGGGCCAAAACAGTTACTCAGTTATAGCCCTTGGTCAGTGGCCACAATGCCTGCAATCCAAGGGTCCAGGCTCCCATCAAATCACACTCTCTCTGACAATTTTTCTCTACTTATATAATGTCTACTAAACAAAATAACCATGCATACCAGAGGCATATAGCCAGAGCCTGCCTTTCCTGTACTCCAGCAACCAGGGCTACCACCCCTTACCCTTACCTCAGCCAGGCGGGAATGCTTGTGGACGTTCTCACCCTTCTGCACGCTGGGAGCCAGTTGCTGCAGGACCCCCCTGCTGCTTGTCAGCGCTCTGGTTAGCCGGGCAAATTTCCCCCAACCTAAAGGAAACAAGAGAGATCAGTCTGCTATATGCAGTAAAAATACAAGTGACCAGTCTTATCATGGCTGTTTCTAAAAATGGGTGCCCTTCTCCCACTCTCATCTCTTAATTTCCCACTTGCTCATGTATTAAGTTCCCATCATTTATATAACATTTCCCACTACTCACATTCACAGTTCAGAAAGATTTAAGACACATAGCTATTTTTTGCTGCATCACACTTAATTAGATATTAGGCTTTATTTTCTATAAGTGGTTAGATTGCTGAACTCAGGAAGGACTGACTTCAAATCTTGCCTCAGTTGGCAGTCACTTAATCTCTCTTGATCTCAATTTCCACGTCTATAAAATGGGGATAATGATAGCATCTGCCTTCCAGGGTGGTTGTAAGGATCAAATGAAATAACATGTAAAGTATTTTGCAAACTTTAAAGTGCATGTTTTACAATCATATCTACCATCTCATTATTCCATAGTTAGATGAGATCTTTCCATTTCACAAATGGGAAAACTGAGACTCATATGCTGATAGCATATAATAGATTTTCACTAAAGACACAGAACAAGTAATAGATTCAGAAGCAATAAGAGACTGACTACAAGAGAAGAATTTCTTCCCAAAGCTGAGTCAGCAAGAGAGTTGACTCATTATATGTCACAAGCTGGTCTAGGCCCAGAGATCAGCTGCAATTGGCAGAAGCTCTGGAGAGCCAAGACTGACCCTCTAACCTTTTTGTCCTAAGGCTCTTGGGGTGACAAAGATGATTCCACACTTCGAACTAGACCCAGTGGAAATGGAGTCATCAAATGGCTAAGCTACTTACTCTTTTCAGTCTCCTGAGAAAGCAAGAAATATTTGCTTCTGGAATCTCTCTGGAAAAACTGAGAATCAGAGTTTACATAACCTGACCAAGATCTCATGGAGGAACTATTTTGCTTGTCCCCAGAAGGCAGAACTAGAAACAGTAGTAGAAGCTACAAAGAGGTAATTAACAATTAGAGCTGTTTGAAAATAGAATCGACTGCCTTTGGAAGCAGAGTTTTCATCATCATTGGAGATCTCTGAGCATAAGCAGGATGACCACACACTAGGGATGACACAAAAATGGTTTCCGCTCAGGTACAAATTGGACTAAATGATGTCTCAGGTCTCTCCCAACTCTGATGATTTGGTAAATGCCACAACTGGCATTCTTAGCTCTATCTGTGACACCATGATATCTCTCTTGGATCATTTCCTCCCTGCCAAGACACTGAAAACCCAATGGGTATACCATAATTGTTCATTGAGTGATTGTATGTGTATGATGGGAGGAGGCAAGTATTACATAATAGGAATTCCCCAAATGGTGAGCAAATTATAATAGATTTACATAATCCTTGGACCCTGACTCCCTGAGCAATCACTCAGGCTAATCCTCAACTTCCAATAAGGACTGACCCAACGGCTCATATTGAATTCAAGAAAAAGAGTGATCTTTGTGACCTTCAGTATTAGATCTCAGTGTTTGGGATTTGGGGGAGTTTTGTGTCTTGATCTTATGCAAACACAGAAAGAAGAGAAAAATCAGCTCTTTTGGGGGTCCTATTATTCCAAACATTCTGGGTTTTAATGAAAAAGAGGATCTCTGTGAGTTTCTTGACTTCATTAAGTAGATGAATGATACTGCTGGAAAAGCACCACATGAGGTTCCAGCTATGAGATGACTATTAAAGTCTATGGGAAAGCAATAGAACAGGCCCCATATGGGGCTCTCCAGGTCTCCTCTTGAATGAACCAATGGTCTATTTGTGAAAATGCTCAATGCAATTTGTTTTCAGGGGTGCAGCCAGATCTGTTAAAGAAAGTCAATTTTAGGCTCCTGATAGCTTTCAGTCATGCTGCTTTTCAGCTTTAGAAGATAAAACTGAAATTGGACCCTAAAAAATATATCCTAAGGGATATGAAAATAAATCTGTTTGTGTACGTGAACACAAGTGGGAACACATATGTGCCCATTTGTATCAAAACCAGAAATACTTTTAGTCAAAGTAGGCAGTTGCCTAAGGTAAAACAATGGATAGTTTTTTTATTGATGTACTTTTTAAAGACAAAAATTTCTACTCTCTGGCCCCTTAATACCAGTGCTTTCCTTCAGCTAATTAGCACCAATTTTTCTTGTATTTATCTTATATATATTATCTGACATAAAGTAAGTGTTTAATAAATAGTTGTTGACTAATTGATTGACTAATATCCATTCTTGTCCAAAATCAATGATCCTATGACCAGTAATCTCCCCATCTCAAAGCTTCGGCTTTCCCAGCTTCAGCTGCCCTGTGAGGGTTGAATTAGACAAAAAAAGACAGGACAGGAGGGTAGAGCACATGAAAATGTGAAGTCATTGGACATAAATACAGAAATAAATAGGACCTATGAAGTCATCTAACCTAAGTCATCTCTTTTTATAGATAAGAAAACTGAAATCAAGAGAAGCTAAATAATTCAACTAACACCATCCAGGTAGTAACTCTCCTCAGTGCTGGAGAGTAGTATCAGAAAAAATGAAGGGAGGTTCTTTATGAAGTACTGCAAGAAAACAAAAAAATTACCATATTTTAAGTTGCACAAAAGGATAAAGAAATTGCTAACCTAAAAGAAGAGAATATAGAAGATGGCAGAAATATCAGAATATGTGCAGTACAAGACAGATATAATAGAAAAACTAACTGAGCAATGTCTCAAAGACTTTGGACCACTGAATGAGCTAAATTTTGATGATTCTGACTCAAAAATAGGAGTAGGCAGAGATTCTAAAGAAAAAGACACCCAGAATGAGACATGTGATAAAAATAAGTGTCTCTTTACAGTACTTACAACATGTATAAAAATTTTTAATGATTGACTATTGAGAAATATGACTTACTGAAGTTTACCTCTGCTTTAGATATGTTTGGGGGTTTCTTTTATAAGTTGAGAAAGACCTGGAATGTCTGGTTCAGTTATTGGTTGTAGGTTTTTTGCCTGTTTGTTGGTTTGTTTTCATCTAACTGTTAGTGGTTGAGAATTAATCACATTCAGCAGGCTATTATAGTTTGTTTGGGGAAATCTGAATTGAAATACAAATGTTATCTATTTTCAATATTGTAATATTTCCTATAAATGACATCATTTCAGTTGAGTCTGAGAAGACTACCATGTACTTGATAAATAAACTTTAATCCTCCAACAAGAAAAAAAATTTAAAAATCCAAAGAATTAAACAAAAAAATCTAATCAAATTAAATAGCAAAGGCATATTTGAACCCAGGTCTTCCGATCTCAAATCTAGCACTCTTCCTTTAGAGAAAGTAATGCACCTTCAAGGAGCAAAGAATAGAGGAGTGATCCTGAGTCACTACTACCAACACCATTTTGTTCTCTAGGTTATGCCTTTTTCTAAGATCTCTGCTTATACAAAGGAATGATGAAATGGCTACAGCAGCCACTGCTCCTTCACTATATAACTTACAGGGAACATATTCTAAAAGGATTTTTCCTGTTACTAAGCACAACCTAGAAAAAACCTGGATAACAGCAAAGCTCAAGAAGACATCAGCAAAAGGAGATCTGGCATCCTGTGCCAGTTTTCCTGAGGCACAGGAAGTGGAGATGAGAACCAAAGAATCACAGAACTTGGAGCTAAAAATTACCTTATGGACCATCTTGCCTAAACTCCTCATCTTAAAGTTGATGGAACTGGGGCCCACATAAGTAAATGATTTGTCCAGCATCATACTGGAAGAGGCAGAGGACCTAAAGCACAGATGGGAGAAAATGGAAAGAAAGAAACAAACAAACAAAAAGAGAGGGAGAAAGAGAAAAAGGAAAGAAGTAGAGTAGAGAAAAATAGGGGGAAAAAACAAGAAGAAAGGGGAGAATAAAAAAAAAGAAGAGAACAAGAAAAAGAATGGCAAATAGTGGGAAGTGTTTCATGTTCTTTCCAACATCCATAGAACTACAGATTTAGAGTGGGAAGGGACCTGAGAAATTATCTACTCCTATCTTGCCATAGTCAACCATCTTGTAAATAGTAAAGCCAGGATTTGAACTTTGGTCTTCTGATTCTAAATCCAGTACTCTTTTCACTATCCCACATTAACCAATAAGCATCTTCTGATCACCATGTCAACAAATAAACATTTTTTGATCACTATGTCTATCAGCTTCAGATCACTGTGTCAACTAATAAGCATCTCCCAATTCATCTTAGTTAAACTACTACATGATCAATGTTGTGCTTCAGTATATATTCTCTTTGTATTAGTTCTCTCCATACTTCTTGCTTCCCCAGTTAAAGCATAAGGTCCTTGAGAGTAGGATTGTTTCATTATTTATATTTGTATAGTCATCACTTAACACAACGCCAAAAGGACATAGTAGGCAATTGATAAATGCTTGTTAATTGATTGGATGATGCCCCTCCAATGACTTAACCAGTCAGAGTTATCAGTTGCCTGATCCAGATTAATAATGAGCAGCTGTTTCTCATTCTCCCCTTCTGATATGGACCCTCCTACAGTAAGCGGATCTGAACTTGGGTAAGCCTGACAAGGTTTTGCTCTTGCCGGTGCAGCTTTGTGCCATCTTTACTTCATAGGACTCTGGGAACACTGAAGTGGCTCTGGGAGAAATGAGAAATCAAGTTCTTTTGATGTCAAAGTGAGCTATTCCCATCCAAGGACAGAATAGGCAATGAGAACTTGTAGAGATATAAGACTTTACATTTGTAAACATTCATCCTGCTTAGGAGGAGATAAAGTGAATAGAAACCTTTTTCTGAGCTCAAAGCATCTGCTTCCCATAGATCCATTTACAAAATCAGATCCCAGGGCCCATGGTCAACTTCACTTAGAATATATAACAAGATACTTTGGTAAAGAAAATATGGACTTAGAAATGTAAGCTGCAGTTAGTAGTGGGCATTGTCTAGGTGTTTATTTCTCTCCCTTAAGCCCTCTTCTTTTACCAAATTATCCTCACACATAACAAAATTAAGATTGGTTCTAGAGTAACAGTGCTTTGGGGATTGATAAATCTTTGAATGTTCTCCCTAGCATTACCCTCAATGTGAGCAGATAACCCTATGGATTCCGTTTGGGGAAATGCCATTCATATTTCCAAGACAGAGAAAGACTAAAAACAGAATAATTTTAACTATTCTGTCTCTTCCCCAAGAGTGCTTCATGAAAAGTCCCCCACAAAAACATAAGGAAAAGAGGGCTAAGCCTGAAATGGCCTTTGAGATCCATTCCCCCTGCCTTTCTTTCCTAACCCTTTGTCCTTCAAAATCTTGGTTGCAGTTTCACATTACCATGGTCTTCTGCACTTAACTGAAGTCTGTCTCAGAAGTTGGATACAAGAGGTAGCTCTTTGAAAGTGAATTTGCTCCTCTAAAATGAGGTTATTCAGTGGAGTGAGGTAGAAAACAAGGGAATGATGACTCATTCATTCCACAGTGAGCAATTTGCAGAGAAGGTTCCAAGCCTAGCAGTCTATTCTCCTGCACTGACAGCCACAGTACTCCCTAGTATAACTGACTCAGAAGAAGGAATGAGGACAGAGAGAAAATTCCAGCAGCCTACTCTCAATTATCCATAATAATAGGGAATGAAAAGAGTAGGGACAATTGAAATCCACAAAGAAATAGTTTCTCATTTTAGTTGTTTCAACCTACTCTCTTGCCCAACCATTTAAAAAAGAAGGAAGAAAGAAAAGTGCTACTTGGAAGTAGCAAAACTGTCTCAAGTTTTACCTTCTCTCCTGGCTGCTCATAATCTCTGTCAGAGATGCTAATAAGCAATGAAATATCCTAAAAGATGGACAGCAAAGAGATGAGGAAGAGAATGAAGGGACGTCAAGGTTTATGCATGGAATCATGAAGCACTAAATAATGGAAGAAAGGTGAATTCCCACATTAACACATCATAGTGTCCCTAATATCAAACTCTCTCAACTGGGCTTCATATGCAAAAAGACATTATACAGCATATCAAAAAGGAGAAAAAGAAGCAAGAGAGAGACTATTGTAAAAAGATGAACAGACTACAGAAAAATAATTCTATAATGTTTTATTATTTACAAAGCACTTTTCTCACAGTAACCTTGTGGTTTAAGAAGCACAAGTAGTATTACCCCTGTTCTAAAGACAAGGTGCATAGAGCTTGGGATCTGACGATAGTTAGTTCTCAATTATCCCTGAATAGATTATCCATTTTTCAAGTTTTATATTGTGATCTATTAAACAACAGGTTTTTATCTGTGGCAAAAAGTACATTTCTAGGCCACCTCCCATTATTATCAAGACATATACTCATGGACTATAAACTAAATTTTACTATCAACTTGAATATATCAGACCTCGGAAAACCTCAGGCAAATCTAGTTGGGAAGAGAGGAAAGAGAGATGTATGTAGCTGAACCAGATCTACTTATTGGAAAAACATCTATGATTTGGATTATTCACACCTACAAGTCTTTCTTTGGTGCAAATAATAGTGGATTGTGTAAATCCTAGATCACAGTGGCTGTTAATGCTGACCAAGGTGCTGAAATGAGCACTGGACTCTGTCTTCTAGAAGAAACAGAGAGGTGTAGACAAGGGAAAAAGAAAAGAAGCATTGTAGAAAGTTGGAGATGGGAAGGACCTTAAAGATCATCTGGTCTGATCCTGTCATTTTTTTGGTTGAGAAAACTGAGACTCAGAGATGACCAAGGTCACATAGAGTGAGAAGTGAAGTCAGAACTCAAACTCCTATCTTCTCTCTCCAGGTTCAATGTTCTTTCTCGTATATCCCAGTGCCTCTCAGGAATACAATCGAAGCACATGGCAGTGAGGGTTATTTTTTCTCACTGGCCTATATAGATCTTGAGGCTGTTGATAAAACTGCAATTCACATAATAGTAATCACACTATGGAGTTGAGATGATCTATGGTGTTCTGTCACAAACAGGGTCTTATCATATGTGAATATATCTAAGCAGAGGACCATACATATAGCAAAGTCAAATCAAGCTTCTACCAGAATGGTTCATGCCTGTAATTCCTTCTATCAAAAAGGCTAGTGCATCAGGTAAGCTTCAGAATTCTACATTTTTAGTGATGCTTACATTAAGTCTAGCACCAATTTGGTATACCCCCAGAAGGTTCCCCAGCCCAGGTGGGAAATGGATCAGGTCAAAACTTCTATGTCAGTGAGCAATGGGATTGCACTGGCAAATGACAGCTGCACTTCCAGCTTGGGTGAGATAGAGAGATGCAGGCTTAAAACAACAACAAATTCCCCAGGTAAAATGAGACTGGGATCTTATCCCATCACCTGTAATGGACAGCCTTTGATGGGACATTTAGTGAAATATACTAATCCTGTTCTTGCTATTTTGGGTTGTAATTTTCTGAATTTAAACAGATCAAGGATTGGAGTTTTCCTATTTACCTCTCTAACAAAGAGATAAAATAGCACCTAGTTTCGGAAAGAAAAAGGTGGGGTAAATGCTTGCATACAAATATACAATTAGCTCTCTTTAATCACTCCTCACCAGAGTCCTTCTGATTTATTCATGTCCCTACTGCAAGAGAGTTCACCACCAAAACTCATTAAAAGGAAGTGATGCATTTGGTTCCTGAAGCACTGACCTGAGTGAGTCATCTTACATAATCCTGATTTATCTATTCATTCAGGTACATTGGAATCAAATAAAGACTGCTAGATGCCAGGTAAAATATACTTTTTCTTCATATGTCTTTAGAGCAAGAAAATCCATGCTGTTGTTATTGTCTCATCAGCACATCTAAACTGTCTTATTGTCAGGGAAAATTAGATATTTATGCACTGGCAAAATTGGTTACATGGCATAATCATATTTGGGGGGAGAAAAATGGAAAGATATTACTAAATTTGGTTAATTTTAATATTTGACATGAATGTTTAGAAACACAGATTTATAGAATTTTAGATCTGGAAGGAAAGAGATGACAGCAAGTTTAATTCTTTCCTTGTCAACAAATGAGGAGAGGGAATGAACTTGCTCAAGTTCATATCATAAGACAATGGGTTCATAGATTTAGAGCTCAGAGAGACCCTTAAAGACTATCCTGTTCACACCCTCATTTTACCAGTAAGGAAATTGAGTCCTAGAGGAGGAAGGTGATTTGTTCAAGGTCATCTCAAAGAACTATAAGATCATAGAGATAGAGCTGTAAGAGGTCTTAGAGGCCATCTAATTCTACTCCATCACTTTACAAGTAAGGAAACTAAAGCCTAGAGAAGGGAAGGGACATGACCAAGGTCACATCACAGGATCATATATTTTGAGCTAGAAGGGGTTTTAAAGACCATCTAGGTTACTCCTTTCATGTTACAGATAAGGAAATTGAGACTTAGTGAGGTTAAATGACTTGTCCAAGGTCACACAGGTAGTGGTCATCAAAGGTAGAATTTGAAGTCATATGACTCCAGAGTCAATGGTCTTTCCAGTGAATCACACTGCCTCCCTAAAGTCCCTTAACCATTTGATTTGCCCAGACAGCTCTCTAAGTTGCAGAGTAGGTATAATCTGCACTGGTAAAAAGAGTTTCCTCACTGGAAATTCCCTATACCAATGAAATCACATTTATTTTATATATATATATATATATATACACATTATCATTATTTTATATTTTTATGCCACTGTGGTTTCCTTTGGGTACCTTTTTCATCTTGGCTAAACACAGAAGACCTTTAGAGAAAGAAGCCCCAGGTAGCACTGGGGAAAAATGCCAAAGAAGCAAAAATTTTCAAAACTTGATTTATTCCCTGTCATCTGTGGAAGATCTTAGTACAGCCTGAGTGAGAAGAATGAAATCCAGCATTGCATTGCTCCCAATACCCCAACCAACCCCTAAAATGTGGTTCTTTGTACACAGACACATCATTAATAACCCAGCAACAACAGGACTTCTGCTTTGAGTCATTTTCCCAATGATAGGAATTGACTCATGCTGGGAAATACACTTGCTCTTGTTAGGTTCCTGTTGCTCCTGAGGCATAGCTCTAGGAGGTAGCTGGGTAGGGTGAGGGTTTCAGTCTGTGGTGTTACCAGAAAAGAGTCATTATCTAAGGCCATGAATCAGACTAATCAGTAATAGAATCTAATGGCTTGATATCATTAATACTATCCTCTGTGCAAGTAACTAGCCAGTCATAGACTGAACCAAGCCAACCACCTTGATGGAGATGAGTGAAATTCCACCATCACCTTCCATAAACAAAATAGTCTATGCTTTTTAAAAAAATAATTTTTGACCATCTGACATGCATCTCAGTGAATGAGCATGTACAAATCATTCAGTCTGTCTAAGACTTTGACCAAATTTTGTTCTTTACTGGGTAGGAAACCATTACCATCTGAAAACTTGGAATGCTGCTCTGAGGATGCTAGAATTGTCCAGTGCTAATTGGTGTTCATTCCCCATGCTTCCCAGGCAGAACTCAAAGCTTCCCTTCTGCTTCCTACCCCAGTTTATTCCAGGATGACATTTTTACCTTCCTCCAATATAAATTAGAGTGCAATTTTTAATTTTTGTGCTTAGATTGCCTTGGCAACCTTGAATTCTGTGTAGATGCCTGGGCCATGCTGGAGAAAGGAAGCATAAAATATATTTGTACAAATCAGAATTACAAACCTTTACATGAATCATCCTCAATTGGCTGTTTGAAAGCTGTTATGTCACTGAAAGTGCAAAGAAATAAAACCACTTTATCCTGTTCATTTCGAATTGGAGCAATTTTCACAAAGAACCACACAGGTGTCCCTGAAAAGAATATCAAAAGAGTGGTCAGTGATTTGCATTTTCATTCAAGGCTCTATGAAGACAAAGGGTTTGGGGAATGAATAGGTGCAGATATTAATTTATGAGGGAAAAAAGGCATCTGATTCCTTCAGGTGCTAGGCAATTGCATCATTAATTGCCTTTCTTCACAGGTTTAAAATATTCACCTTAACATCTCACATGGGGATTTACTTTAGGCAAGTTCAAATAATTTTACAAAACCTCATCTTACTTACCTTTATATAACAACCAAGATCAGTAGGTAGCAGATTAGTGAATCCCAGATGGAAAAACTGAGATATGGAGAACCCAAATCTTCCCCCATCCCACCATGTGATCAAATGCAATTGCTAAGAAAAGAAGGAGCATTTTCTACCCTGGCTAATGGAATCCATACCCTCAGTTTCAATCCAGATCCCTCTTTAAAAGGCTCCAAGGGAAGCTTAAGGTTTTGAAATCCACAAATTTGATACATACACTGAACATATGTAAGTCGCTCTCCACAAAGTGACATAGTAGGACTTACGTGTCAGGAGACTGGAGGAAGGGAAGAGGAAAAGAAATACAAAGAGAGACAGAAAGGTATTAGGATATGGAGAGAAGAGGTAGGGGAAAGGGTAACCATGATGATTCGTTCTAAGAAGAAAAAGATACCAAGGGTTTGGGGGCCCTATGATTATAGCCACAAAACTACTTGGGAAGAATCCAGAAAGAATATATTGGAAAAACTTCCACTTCCATTCACCTTGTTACTGAGGCTAAATGGTAAGGATATAGACTTCAAGCACCAGCTACCACAGGTAATCAAAACAGGGCCCAGATAGACCTCCCTCTATCGACTCCTCAGAGTGGAACTAAGAATATCCCAAAATCTGAGTCAGTTCAGTTTCTACTTTAAAAATCATTTTTAAACATTCAAAAATATTTTAAAAGTTTTATTATATTAATACTTATTTATTATACATATTATTTATATTATTGTAGAAGATTATTTCTTCTGAGTTCACCATTTTGAATATGCTGTGTTGTGTTTTGGGCACAGCATCATGACATCCATTTTAAAGGAAAAAAATGAGATACAAAAACAGTGATAGGGCTTGCCCAAGGGGCAAGGGTCATGGTGGCAGGGCTCCCAATAAGGAGACCAACCCTCTAGTTACCATGCTCTGATTCTCCCTAATGTTGACTGTTCACAGTATATGTTACCCAAAAAGCTAGACAAATGCCACCAGTTTCAAAAAAGTTTGTAAACAAGCACTCACATACTTTTAACTTTGAGTTATTTTGTTTTATGTTTTGCCAAGTTGAAAAAAATAATAAGATGCAGATTCACAGTGGGTACAAAGAAGGGTTCTGATTTTTTTAATCTCTACTTCGAACATGGAATAATGGAAATATGCTGTCCCTAGTACAGAAGCAATTCAGACCCCCTAAGTTAATAAGACCTCTGTTTTTAAGAAAAACTCCTTAAAACTTTAAAAAAAATTTCTACTATAACAGGAGTAATGTAAATCAATGCACATTTACCCCGTATCTGCTTTGTTAACAAGGTGAGCATTTGTGAGAAGTTTGACTGGAACTAACTGTGTGGTACAGGCAAAACTAGAATATATGGGAATCAAACTGATAATCTTGGCCTCAATAACATGTTCTAAGCATCTATTTTTAAAACAGCCAGTTCTGATATTAGGCATAAAATTGAGCTTGGGAAAAGGTGGGGGAGAGACCCAAACTTGTCCCCAAATAGAATACAGCTGCCTCCCCCAGGATGACACATACATGGTGCACAGATCATCTGTCACTAGAAAGAATAATTAGCATCTTCATGAATTAGGGCTCCATTTACATTGCTACCATCAAGACTAATTATCTGTTGGCTGAAATAAAACCTTATATCCTGATCGCAGGTGTTTGTATAGGGTATAGAACTCACACAGCTATTCTCCCAAATCTCACCCCTACATTATTCCTTCCACAATTTCCCTTAATATAATTATGCATATACCCTTGCCCCAGTCACAGCAAATACCCTATCTAACATATCATATCACATGTGATACAAATAGCTTATTGATCATTCATTGTATCTGTCTGATGTTTCTATCTTGCCATCTTTATAATTATAAAATAATAACTGACATCTATATATCACTTGAAGGCTGATACAATGTCTTTGCAATGAACAGACGGTGGTTTAGTAGATAGTATGCTGGAATTGGACTCAGAAGATCTAGGCTTGCATCTTGCTTCACATACTTGCTAGGTGTGTGAGCAAGTCATTCAACACCTCTGTGACTCAGTTTATCCATCTGTAAAATGAGATAACCTGACTCAAAGACTCAAAATTTATGATCCTATGATCCCATAGAGTATTGCAAATGTAACCTCATTTTATAGATTTGATTTAATTCAATTCAACAGTAATTAATTGAACACTTATTAGATGAAGGGCATTGGGCTAAAAAGCCCCCCACCAAAAAAACAGTATTAAATGGTCTCTTCCATCAAGGATCTTTCATTCTGAGCATGAGGAAACTGAGGTACAAGCAAGTTAAACGGTTTGCCTGTGGTCGCTGACCCCAGGTCTCCCACTCCAACTCCAATACACTAAGCTATACCTATATATGTTTGAGTCACATATCTCTGTTGATACATTTAAAGGTTTCCTAGGGTACTGGCCAGAAATAAATAGCTCTCTTTATACAAGTGCTCTGGACACAGCCGTCTACAATTAAGTGCCTAATAAAGGCAGCTTCCTGGTGATAATGATGGTAAGGTTATGTCTTCTACCACAGTGCCGTATGCCTTAGGGTTTAAATAAATATTAAAGTGCATCAAACTGAGGCCACACACTTGGGCAATGGGAACCCTGCACAGATGCAATTTCTTTCTTAAAGAAAAAAGGAAAATGAACATTAGAAAGCAAAAAAAGCTATTCAGAGATCATCAAGAGCTGATTGAAACAAAATGGAGTGGAGATACAAAGAATAAAAGAGGCTCCACCATTTGTCACACATGCCACTGTGCCTGTGTATTGAAGGAAGTTTCACCAGGTAGAGAGATCTTGTATGCCATATGGACAGCAGGGTGGTGAAGGGACTGGGTCCTACATTAATAAAGTATACACTCCAGCAGACAAAAGTCTACAAACATCCAACTGCAGAGGAAAACTCAGATCTTAGAAGTATAGAAAACTCTGAAGGTTCAAGTCAGGTGTATTGAGGGTCTGGCATATGCAAAGAGTGCATCGACTCACTTGGATAATTCAATTTCTTTCTCTATGTGGAGAAACTGAGGAATTGCCTTCTGGAGAATCATGACATCCTGTAATGGACATGCCTTGGAGAGTCTTCAGAACATGAGCAGGCATTCTATAATTGGTTCCAATCTACTAACCACATGATTAGGAGCAGCTTTTTTTAATTGGCTGAATAGCCAGCAATGGGGATGTCTTCAAAAAGTTCTGAGTAAACAGTCTACACTTACTCTTATTCTCTTTTCCTCAGTGATATTGCAGGTTCTTGATATGTCTTTGTTCATAGAGTCCAGTAAGAGACAATGCTATAACAAAATGTCTCACTTTCTAGGCACATAGTAAGTGCTTGATAAATACTTTTTCATATTTTTGGTTCTACCTATTATTTCACTTCGTATCAGTTCAAACAAATTATACTATGCTTCTCTGAATTCCTTTACTTCTCATTTCTTGCTGCACAATAATATTCCCTTACATTCTTATACCACAAGGTTTTTTTTTAACTATTTCTGCTTTTCTTCCGGTTCCTTGCTACTGCAAATAGTTATTGTTGTTCAGTTGTTTCAATTGCATCCAACACTTTGTGATCTCATTTGGGGTTTTCTTGGCAAAGATACTGGAGTGGTTTGCCATTTCCTTCTCCAGGTCACTTTGAAGATGAGGAAACTGAGGCAAACAGGGTTAAGTGATTTATCCAAAGTCACACAGCCAATAAGTGTCTGAGGTCAGATTTGAACTCAGGAAGATGAGTATTCCTGAATCCAGACCTGGAACTCTATCCATTGCACCCAACAACAAATAATAATAAGTAATATAAATATAGATAAATAATATAAAAAAATAAAAATGTTCTTATAGCATTTTCTGTTATTGTACATCATAAACAAAGAAGTCACTGAGAACCTCCAAAAGCATTGGAGCAAAGAGAATGATGCAAAGAGTAGTATTGTCTTGAATATTTTGACTCATATTAGACCTTTGCTCTCACCTTTCACTTCTTTAGCATGTATGTCCAGTTGTGGAATTGCTGAGTCAAAGAAGATGGATGTTTTTCTTGCAAAATTCCAAACTTATGTGGAAATGCTGCACCAACAGTAGATTAGTGTGCTTTTCTTTCTATAGCCCTTCTGATATTAATGGCTGCCATTTTGGTCATCTTGGCCCATTTCTATTTTGTAAGGTGAAACATCAGAGTTACTTGAAATTGCATTTCTCTTAGTTTTAGTGATGCGAAGTATATTTCCACTCAGCTACTTATGGTTTGCAATTTTTCTTCCGAAAATTTTTCCAATCTTTTGATCACGTATCTACTGAGGGAAGAATATTTATTCAAAAACATTCGATAAGTACCTGCTAAGCTAGGGCAAACAATAAAATGGGTCAATATAGTCCTCACCCTCAGAGACATGTTTGGTGGGTTTTTCAAGTAAAATCTCTCAAATAATCTTCCTTGTCTCCTCTAATATGCCACTATCCTTATACAGGCCCTCATCTCCTCATGCCTGGATTACAATAGCCTGCTGCTGAGTCCACCTGCCACATCTTTCTCCCCTCTAGTCCATCCTCCATTTAGCCACCAAAGTGATTTTCCTAAAGCAAAGATCAGTTTGTGTGACCCCCTTCTCCACTCAATAAACTCAAGTAGCTTCCCATTACCTCCAGATTCAAATACAAAATCATTTATTTGGCATTCAAAGCCCTTCATAACTCAGCCTCCTCCTACCTTTTCAGTTTTATTATACCTTAAACCTCCACCCCCAAACCCACATTCTCATCAGTCCAATGATACTGGTCTCCTTGTTACTGACAGAAGACATTTATCTCTTGGCTCCGGGCATTTTCTTTGTCACCCACGTCTGGGAACATCTTCACCTTCATATCTCTCTCTCCTGGCTTTCCTTACTTTCTTTAATTCCCAGATAAAATCTCTTCTACAAGAAGCCTTTCCCAATCCTTCTTAATTTTAGCCCTTTCCTTCCTATTTGTCTATGCATGGCTTGTTTATACATAATTGTTTGCATGTCATCTCCTCCAGTGGACTGCGATCACCATGAGAGTAGTGACTGTTTTTTTGCCTTTCTTGTAACCCCAGCACTTAGCAAGCACAGTGCTTGACACATAGTAGGAGCTTAACAAATGCTTATTGATGGATTGATAGATAAGAAAATAAATGTAGAGCTGGAAAGGGCCTTAGAAATCTTTTAGAGACTAACTCTTTCATTTTAGAGATGAAAAAACTGAAATCCAGAATATAATAATTTCCTCCAGGTAAAACAGTCAAAAAGCATTTTTAAATGCTTTACATTTTAAAATTCCAACATGTGGTTAGGAATCAAGCCCAGATCCTATGATTCCAACTCTAGCCTTCATTCTACTATACCATGCCTCCCATCACAAATACCAAAACAGATAACTCTAATATACAGCATTCCATGATACATTTATTAGAGAGGTATAACACTAAAATGTCATGTGAAGTAGAAGGAAGGGAAAGGAGGGAAGGGAAATAAATAAAGGCTTCATTTGGGAGGTAAAGAATGGAGTTTTGTCCACTATATTTTTATTTAGATATATTGTATGCATATATACACATATATGTATATACACATATGGATGTATATATGGATATATATATAATATTTGGTTATAATGTAATATAGGGAAGAAAGAAAGCAAATAAAAATAGCTTTTTTAAAAAGTACACGTTCAGTAACACTTCATTCCTCCATTTTCTGACTTTATTCATAGCTGACATTAAATCATAAACCAGTTTCTTACTGCTACCACTCAGTTTTCTCCATGCTGACTCTTCCCCCCTGCTAAGCAAATATATAGTCATAGAAAATTTTATTGTAATATTGCCCTAAGTAAAAATCAGGAAGAAAAATTTGCTATAAAAATTGTATCTAATTTTCTAAAACATGGCTCCTGGATTATCTGTTGCTTTAGAGTATCTCTGCTCCAGCTCCTTCCAGTGGCACTGTTATTTGGGAAATGAATATGCAAGTTTGAGATCTTAGAGAAAACCCAAAGCTTTGGCTACATAAATAGTTTGGCTAAGTTTAATTCCAGTTCAGAATTATTACCTAGTGGGATTTAGCAGTCAACTGAAAGTTTTAAATCAATTCCTAATTTACAAGTCAGTTCCCAGCATGCCCTGCCACTGTTCCACATTAAACCTGCTAGAGTTCTCATAAAAACAGAGAGGACTCAACTAGTCTGTGCACACAGAACTGTCATGTCTCATCTCAAAAATCAGAAAAAGAAGAAATTCATCTTTTAAAAGGAAAAGGAAAAGCAAGCAGAAAAAAAAAACTTCAACAGCTCATTTCTATATTAAATCATAACCTAAATGAGAAAACCTAACCTTACATGAGGAATAAATGAAATGAGAAAAACTCAGCACCCAATGCCTTAATGCCATGTTGGCTTCGCTGCATAAACTATTCAGCCTCTCATCAGCATGAGGCAACAAAATGGCATCACACCTTAGAAAGCACTTTTTCTTCCCTGCCCTCTTCTGTCCTAGCTCTCCCTCCACACCCCACAAGAACAAACCAAAACAAACAAGCAAAAAAAAAAAAAAAACCAATCTTCCCCATAGATTAAACATCCTTAACCTCGAAAATACACCACTGACCAAATGTGACTGGGTTGCCCATAGTTCTGAAGCAGGAAGAAAGATGAATATAAGCTGCTCTGTAGATTCAAACCAATTGAAGAAGGGTAGTAGTGTAAATGATAAGGAGGTAAGGGGATAGAGATAACAGAGTATTTTGGGAATGGGAAGAACCTCAAAAACTATCTAGCCAAACACATACCTGCCCAGGAATCCCTATCTCAGACAATAACTAGCTGTGTGACCTTGGGCAAGTCCCCCGTTCAGGTCCAATTTCCTCATCTTTAAAGTACCTACCTTCAAGATGTTGTGAAGGGCTAATGAAAGAATATATGAAAAGGGGCTTTATAAACATTAAAGTGATATATGTGTTACCTGTTATTGTTGTTCAACAACAGACTAAACCAGAGATCTTCTAACATTTAGTGAAAGGGAACTCACTAGCCTATGAAGCAGCCCATGCCAATTAATCAATCAATAAACATTTATTAAACACCTACTATGTGCCAGTCACGTGCTAATGACTGGGGATACAAAAAGAGGCAAAAATATAGTCCCTGCCCTCAAGTAGCTTTTAATCTAATGGGGAAGAGAAAACAACAATCAAAGCAAGTTATATGCAGCATAAATAAGAAAAAACAGAGGGGAAACACTTAGGGATAACTGTTTCTTAGAAAATATTAACTTACATTGAGTGGAACTGTTTCCTCTTTACATGTTCTATTTTATCTACATCTCTTCCGCCCTGACGAATTCAAACTGCTCGTTGATTCGATCTGAATTAAATGCTGTTCTCCATAGTTTGATTCACTCTTCAGATACCACTTCCTTCTTGACTAGCCATTTCCTACCAAGGAATAATCTTAAGGAAGGGGAGACATTCCTGTCTATGTCCCTCTCCCAAGACCTACTTGGGAGGGAAAAACAAAAAGGAAGCATGATTTTCCAAATGTTCCAGAAAACGGACAAAAGACTAATCACACTCCTTAAAAGGAAGATGGATGCCCAAACTCAGGGAAAGTAATGCGTCTAAGAACTTGACTGATGACAAAATCTGCTGCTATGAATAATGACCTCTCTACAGGTGAAAAGATAAGAGTGCTCACCGAGTTAGACCCAGTGTATTGGTCATCTTGTGGGCTGTAGTTCTTCCATTAGCACCACTGCTTTTTTAATTTCCCATTAGGTCAGACAGAATTGAGGTTATAAGACTTGGCTTTGAGTTCCCATTAGTCACAAAGTCCTGACAAGCAGGAAACTTCGTTTCAAGTATGCAACAGGCAGCGTGAATTTCCCATTTTCACTGTCAGTCTCCCATCCATGCAAGTCCTTTTCACATAACTCTTTGTATACCAAGGCTCAGAGTCCAGACCAACGTTCAACAACAACAATTACAAATAATTTATAGCTCACTGACCCTTGGGAAAAGCTGGGGGTAGAGGCATGGACAATGTCTGCATGCCCAAACATGAAGTAGGAAGAAGTGAATGTTTTAATGGATTCATCAGGTATGGGAGGAAACAGGTAAACTTGTACATGGACAGACTAACAAAGCAGGCTGGAGACCTGGAAATAACTTAGTTGTGCCAAGCATAACCTTGGATAAATCTCTTAACTTATTTGACTTTCCTGTCCAAAATTATTCCTCTTAGTGACAACTTCCTAGTATATATTATCTTCCATTGTAATGTAAATACCTTTGAGGGCAGCAGCTGCCTTCCATAGTTGTATTTGTACCCCTAGGACATAGCACAGTTCCTAGTACATAATAAATATTTGAGAAATGTGTTGGGGCTATTTTTTATTATTTTATAATAAATAGTATTTATATCAATATATTAATTAATATATAATTAAATAATTAAATGACATTAATTTTTGAAATATTGTATTATAATTATTAGATTAATCATTAGATTAAATATTAAATCAAATATAACTATTAAATAAATAACTAATGTGATTAAATAATTAAATAATGTAATTGAATAGATATTATGGTAAATATTATTTTATAATAAATATTACTAATTTATAGAACCAATATATTATTTATATAATTAATATATAAATATTATTCTATTATTCATTCATTCAAGTTGAATATAATTGCAAGCGTATACTCTGGTGCCTGGTGCCACCATGAAAGCAGGTAGTACTACCTTGTCCTCAGTGTCGTTATAACAGTAACAGAGCAGGGATTCTTACCCAGACCCACTGACTCTAAAGCCTCACTGTGTGTCTAATGGATACGCCATGACAGCAAAGAACTATGCCAGATTTACTTTCATTCTTTCCAAAGTCCTGACTTCTTTCAAGTCTCAGCTAAAATCCCATATTTTTGGAAAAGTCTTTCCTGATTCCCCCCTTAATTCTAGAGCCTTCCTTCTGTTAATATCTCTAATTTATCTTGTATAGATCTTTTTTGTACAGAGTTATTCTCATATTGTCTCCCCCATTAAACTGTGAACTCCTTGAGAAGAGGGAATCTGTTTTGCTTTTTCTTGTACCCATAACTCTAAGTGTAGTGCCTAACACATAGTAGGCACTTCATAAGTGTTTATTGACTTACTGACTACAGCAATAGGCATGAATTAAATATTTGCTGAATTGAGCTAAATTTGATGATGTTTGTGGATGAGACCCTGGCAACTGATTTTCACAAGTTCTATCATTACCCACTTGTAACTTTGTACCATCAAAGGAATTCAAATATAGCCTCAGACACTTACTGGCTGTGTGACCCTGGGCAAGCCTGTTTGCCTCAGTTTCTTCATCTGTCAAATGAGCTGGAGAAGTAAATGACAAACCACCCCAGTATCTTTCTCCAAAAAAACCCAATGTCATGTCTGACAAAGAGTCTGGAAAATGACTGAACAACAAGAAGAAAAGAAAAGAAGTCATTCTTATCCGACCAGGCCTCACCTCTATAAAAACCCCGAAGGATAAAATATTAATCAGGTAAATATGTGAGGCTGAGTTCAGGTTCAAATTTTGCCCTACTTCCTTCATGTCCATATTACACAATTGAGCAATGATACATCATCTAGCATTGCTATCCCATGCTTCTGTTTTGTCTCTCCTATTACAGTAACTGTGACCTCTTGGAATTATAGGAACATAAAATCACAGATCAATAAGTATAACAGACTTCTGAGTCCATCGAGTTCAACTCCCTCATTTTGCATTTAAGAAAACTGAGGCTCAGGTCCCAGGTAGGTTAAGTGATTTGCCCAAGGTCACAGAGGAAGTATCCAAGGCAAGATTTGAACCCAGGTCCTTTGACTTCATAGAAGTACTCTTTACATTGTATCATACAGCCTTCTCAAAGATAAGAACCAATTATCCTTACTGTATACATTCCCCAGACATTAAGTACAAAAACACTACTTTCAATAGCCAGCACATTAATTTATTAGTAGCTAACCAACATACTTTTTTCAAAAATAAAATCTTATAGATATCTTTTTCTTTACATGCCTAAATTTTTTCTAATATCCCTTCCTCTCTCCACTCCATGAGAGGCATTCCATATATAACAAAGAAAATTTTTAAAGAAAGAAAAAGACAGAAAAAAATGAACAAAACTAATAAATCAATATATCCAAAAAAGTCTAAAGATATATGCACTGTTCCATATCCATATCCATCTCTGTAAAGGTGTAGAGGGAGGTGTCTTTTTATCTTTTCTTTGGTGTCATGCTTGTTCTTTGTGTTACTTAATTTGTGATGTTTAATTTCAGTGGTTTCGTGGTGGTTGTTCTTTTCGTTCACATTGTTGTAGTCAAGTATGTTATTTTCATGGTTCCACTCACTCCACTTTGCATCAGGTCATCTAAGTCTTTCCATGCTTCTCTGTATTCAACATGTTCTTTATTTCTTATAGCACAATAATATTGCATTGCATTCATGAACTATGATTTGTTAAGCCACTTGACAATTGATGATCATTTACTTTGTTTCCAATTCTTAGCTACCACCAAAAGTGCTACTATAACTATTTTGATGTGTATAGGAACCTTCTCCTTAACAAATACTTTGAGGCATTTGTCTAGCAGTGGAATCTCTGGCTCAAGGATATGAATGTTTTAGGCCTATATTTACATAATTCCCAATTGCATTTCAAATTTTTAATACTGATTTTCAGCTTCAGCAATAATCTTCTAGTGTGTCTATCTTCTCCCAACACCCTCTGACTGTTCCCATCTCCTATCGTCTTTGTCCATTTTCTAGGTATAAAGTGGAACCTTGGGATTGTTTTAATTGGCATCTCTTTTAATTAGTGATGTAGCATTCTTTCCCATATTTATTTAAAGTTTAGAATTATTTGGAGAATTTCTTATTCATATCTGATGACCACTTATCTCATGGAAAATGATTTTTGTATCAATGTACTCTTTATATAGACAATAACTCTGCTCCAATTCTACCATCCACAGGATGTATGCTTTGAGTTGTGTTTCCCCTGGTATGAAGGACCACATATCTATCAAACCAATCATATTTTCTTTACAAAATTCACTCTTGTGGTCAACAGCATGCATTGGTGAGATAGCTGACCAGGATTAGTAGTGAAAGCTTAGTTTGTAAAGACTAAGTAGAATTAAATGGCAGTGTGATATTAAATCTTAATGACCTAGATTTCTTGAGTTTTTAATTATATTTTTCAATGTATGTATCTGCACAGACTTCAGATGGAACAGTCCCTCCAGATGCTTATACCCAGGTTCCAGAAAGGATGAAGACTCTAATTCCTTTTGGGATAAAATCATTCAATATACTGCCTTTTCATTCAGAGCAAGAAGGTATCTGTCACTCAAACCTGCACTCCCTGGGATAAAGTCCTGTCAGTCATGTTCCACCTGAGCTGCCCTGGACATGTTTTATAGAAGGAACATTGATTCTTGGTGTAAAGTAGTTTGGGGAAAAAGAAACATGACAACTTGGCATTCCCCAGAGGTCCCACTGTCCCACCTTTCAATATATCTATCAAAGACCCAGGCACACCGCAATATTCATTTTAAAATACCATTGCTATCTTTATTTGTTATTAGGAATAAGAACTACTGAATGCTGAATCTCCTCTTGGAATGAAAAAAAATAATCCTGCACTGGAATATGGTTATTCACCTAGATATTTCATTAGCATCAGTTGTAGAAGTCAAAAAATGAAGGAGAAATATGTAGGCCCCAAAGAATGCAAAAAATGCAAATTAATAGCACACTGTTGGCAATCTAGTTTCCCAAGGGCAAATGAGGTCAACCAGAGAGATCAGAAAAGAAAAAAAACTCACCTATTAATTGAAAAAGAAGTTTATTTGGTACCAAGAGAACTTGGAAAGCTATGAATTCATTGGATAAAGTTCAGTTATAGAGTGATGGAGGGAATCTATCTTGCCAATCTAGTCTAGCATATGTGTATGAAACAGAACATCCTGATAAAGAAACTCAGAGTAACTTTTAACTACAGTGATGGTCTGTCTATTGGAAACTGAGGTTGCTCCTTGATTGAAAGGAGAAGGAAAGTATAATGATGACAACTGTACATTGTGAAAATTGGATGAAATCAAATGGCAATATGATATTAAACCTTCATGCCCTAGGTTTCTTGGGTCTGCTGATCATGTGTGTATCTGCACAGACCTCAGATGGAATAACCCTATGCAGTGGGAGTCATTAAATGATTCATCCCAACCATTTAACATAACCAATCAAAACAGCCAGAATACTCACTGTTCTTTTTGTACATCAGGATTTCAAAAGAGTTCATTTCATAATTCTCAAACGTCTGCCGCACCTTCTCAATTGTATCTTTGTCTGTCAGCTCCCCATACATAAAACTGTAAATCAATCAACAAGTCCAAATTAAAACAGTCTTACTCAACTCAACAAACACTTAGCAAATATGGCCATTATGCTAGATTCTGAAGCTACAAATACAAAGAAAGAAAAATCCTTTACTCACAAGACTACTTTCTATCAGTAGATATCTGTTATTCTTTTCTAACACTAAGCCTAGATTTGTATCATTGAACATATCCTAAGACCAGTTGGCTGTGCTGTACTGTAATGACTCAGTAAATTAAGCTGGATACACTATTTGAAAACATAAGTTATAGGAAATTATTTCTTATTTTGTACTTGACCAAACTCTTAGAAGCCAAGGGGACTTCTTGCAGACCTTGGAGAGGCAGTCAAAGCTAGAATGTGAACAAGAAGTAAGAGGCCCAGACTTCCAGATTCACTTCATGAGACAGGCAGTTCAAATAGTACCCCTTGCCCCCTTTACAGATAAGGAAACTGAGGTTTCCCATAGTCATGTAACTAATATGTAAGTAAAAGAAGCAAGACTTGAAGCCAGGTCTTCCAGATAAGTATTTTCACTAATGTGACACCTTCTCTGATCTCTTCAACAAAGAATACACCAAAGAATTTAACTCAGGGTCATTATTTTGAAAAGTTAGATTTCCACACTTTTGAGGAAGCACCTATCATTTGTTGACTGACTAGGTGACTGCAAAGCTCTATGCTGGGTACTGGGGGAAATACAAAATTTGGGTAAGACATACTCTTTGCCCTCATGATACTTACAGTTCAAGAAAGAGATCTGACACATACCCAAATGACCAGAAAGTAAAATAATATGAAATATTGTGTGTAATATAGTTATAGTCTAAGGAGTGACTGTGCCAATTTGCCCAGATACTAACCAAGTGGCCCCAGACTACTACACTTTTTAAATCAAAGCAATCAATGAGCATTTATTAAGTTCTGACCACATGCCTGTCATTATGTTTGGAGCTAGAGAATACAAAGAAAAAAGAAACAGAAAGAAGCTGCTCCTACTGCCAAGAAGCTAATATTCTATTGGGGGAGATAGGTATCTAAAAATCATGTATACCCAATATGAATACACAATAAATGCAAGGTTGTAGAGGGAAGCACTTGCTACTGGGAGAGGGTAGCATCAGCAAAGGTTTCATGTAGAAGGCATTTCTTGAGCAGAGTTTTTTAAAAAAAAGAATTCTAGAAGGTAGAGGTGAGTCCATTACAAGCATAGAAAATATCTAGTACAAAATAATGGAGATGGGAGATGAAGTAATATGTGTGAGAAACAGCAAGAAGTTCAGTTTAACTAGACCAGGGATTTTAGAGTTTAAAATTTGGATCTAGTCAAAAGGCCACAATTAAGAATATAGAAGGCCACATGTGACATCAAGGCCACAAGTTGCCCACCCCTGAACTAGACCATACTGTATGTGAAGCGGCATGAGCTAGAAATCAGTCAATAAGCATTCATTGTGCACCCACTATGTACCGAGCATTGTGCTAAGGGGAAGTTTGTGAAGGTAAATTGATACCAGTTTATAAAAGCCTTTAAAAGCCAAACAAAGGAACTTATATTTAATTTCATAGATAATTAAGAGTTCCTGGAGTTTGTTGAATTGGGGAGTGACAATCAAATTCAAGCATTAGGAAAATCCACTTTGGCAACTGTCTGAAAGATAGGCTGTAGGGGAGAAGGAGACCAAGACTATTGCAGCTCCTGGTGGGAAGTAATTAGAACATGAACTCCTTAGACTGTGAGATCCTTGAGAGCAGGGACCATCTTTTACCTTTCTATGTATCCTTAGTTCTTAGCACAGGGCCTGCCACACAGTAGGTGATTAATCAATGTAGGAAGATGTGGAAGGTAGAAATCAAAAGATCTGGCTACTGATTAGAAGTGAGGAGTGGAGGGTGACTCCCGCTGGAAGGATGGTGTTATCCTTCATAAAGATAGAGGATTTCAGAAAAGGGATGGGTTCTGAGGGAAATACAATGACCGGTTTGGGACATAGAGTTTGAAATGCTTTGTAGGATGTCAGTTTGATAGGCAACTGAAGACACAGAAATAGAGTTCAGGAAAGAGATTAGGGACAGATGTAGAAAATTTCAGCAACATCTAAATGCAGATAATGAAATCAGAGGTGTAAGATATTAAAAACTTTTTTGAGATCTTATTCCTATTTTTTGTATTACCATACTTACAGAGCACTTGTAATAGTACTGTTGCAGAGCAGTTTTTCTTCTCCTTTGCTATAAGACTATCAACTTTTCTTTTTCAATCATGCCAAGGTCCCTCTAATGAAAACCCCTCCAATCTGCATGGGCTAGGAACCCACATAATAGAGCTTGTTAAAATTGTATTTAAAATAAGAATAGACTCTGAGTGAGAGTCCTCCTACGAATAAAAGGCAAGTTTTATTGCAGGAATTCTATGACATCTATTTTGCCTATTGGTCACCCCCTTCCTGGTTTTTGGTTGGGTTTCAAATGGCTGAGTTCACTGGACAAGAAACTGGAGTATTTAGATAGATAGAGATATATACACATACATACATATACACACATATCCATATATACACATATATATGGATGTGTGTGTGTGTGTGTGTGTGTGTGTGTATAAAGTAAAAAAAGACAAATTCATTCCTTACTTTATCACTTCTCTCTACTGTATCAGGTCATGGTACTGTTTTGGGTGCCTTGTAAATACGGTAATGTCCCCCTTGTCAGATTAAGAAGTGGGAAAAGGATCTCTGAGCTGCTAGTGCTATAGCTCCTGAAAGAATGCCTGCTATATTCTTCAAGGGGACCTAGAGAACCACCCTCAAGACAGAGAAGATCATGGAAGTTAAAAACTTTGCTAATTTCATTTTGTTTTAATGATCTCTCTTTCACTATCAGAATTTTACTAACAGTACAGTACCAGCAAGGATACTAGGTGGCACTCTGTTTAGAGTGATGAATCAAGAAAATATGAGTTTAAATCTAACCTCAACTGCTAGCTGTGTTAACCAAGAGGCAAGTCACTTTACCGCCAACTACCAGTTTGACTTGTATCATCTCTTCTATTCAATAAACTCCAGTGGCTCCCTCTTATATTTAGGATCAAACATAAAGTCATTGCTTGCCACTGAAAGCCCTTCCAGACTGGCTCCTTTCTATTTTTCCAATCTTTCATACACATTATTCCCTTCCTCATATTCTACAATCCAGTCATACTGTCCAACTTGTTCTTCCTAATATGTGACTCTCTATCTCCTATCTCTGTGCCTTCCCCTATCTGTCCCCTGTACATAGAATGTTCTTTCTCCTCACCTCAGTTTCTTAGAATCCTTCAGGACTCAATTTAATTATTGCCTTTGGCAAGAAAACATTTCTTGACTCCCTCCACACACACACAACTGTTAGTGTCTTTCCCACTAAGGGAAATATTTACCTAATATTCATATGTTGTATATATATCTATATACATACATGTTTTCCCCCTTTTAGAATATGAGCTCCTTAAGAGGCAGGGATTATTTTCATTTTTTCTTTCTATCTGCAGTGCTTGGCATAACACCTGGCACATAGTAAGCACTTACTGGAAGTTTGGGAAGAGCATGTTGTTCCCCTTTTCCAAAACTATTGATATCTTCATAATCTTTTCTTAGATTCTTAGATAGAATAAAGAATAGGAGGAAAAGAATAAAGAAAAAAAGACACTGAATGCAACTTTTGTTGCATGGAACTTAATGTGATCAGTTTCATTTTTATGAGATCTATCAATAGTTTCTGCTCCTGATCTTGTGCTACTGTTGTTCAGTCATGTCTGACTCTTCATGACCCCATTTGAGGTTTTCTTGTCAAAAATACTGGAGAGATTTGCCATTTCCTCCTCCAGCTCATTTGGCAGATGAGGAAACTGAGGCAAACAGTATTAAGTGCCTTGCCAGGTCTCATAGTTGGTAAGTACCTGAGGTCATGTTTGAACTCAAGAAGATGAGTCTTCCTAACTCCAGACCAGGCACTTTATACACTGCACCACCCAGCCACCCCCTTCTGATCTTAGATTTTCATAATTTTCACCCACTTATTCTAATAAAATATTTACTTGGATGATGATGATTATGATGGTGATGAGGGTGATTATGATGATGATATTAATAATTGCTAATATTTATATAGCACCTACTACATGCCAAGCACTGTGATAAATGTTTACACTTATTATCTCATTTGATCCTTAAAACAACACTGGGAAGAAAGTGGATGGGGATAAGTCTTATTATCTTCTTATTTCATGTGAATTTTTCTAAACATAGGTCATCTTATTTATTTCACATTCTGGAGAAGATAAAGATTCTGAAGAAGCTGGAGCTAGAGGAATTATAACTTGTATTACTCAAAGGTCTTTGTAGGAAGACTATATTTTGAAATGACCCAGCCTCCATTCCTGGCCCAAACAACTAAATGTATTCTCTGTGGTGCAGCATTTGAAACCTAAGGATTCTATAAGGTAAAGGTGAGGTAAGGATACATACATTCTAGACATAGGGTGCAGCCCGTACAAAGATATGGAGATAGGAGATGGAATGTTATGCTTAGGGAAGAGCACATCAGCCATTTGGGCTTGAACACAATATTCACAATACATGGATAGTTTTGCAATTGGATAGTATTGCAATAAACCCAGAAAGATAGGGAGAGATAGATGAGGAAGGCTTTAAAAGTCAAATAGAGGAGTTTTTATTTTATGTTAAAGGCAATAAGGATCCACTGGAAATTCCTGAGTGACATGGTTAGATCTTGTTTTAGCAATATCAATTTCACAGCTGAGGGGAGAGAGTAAAGCCTGGAACTTGGGAGACCAATCAGGAAGCTGCTGTAATAGTCCAGGTGAGAGGTGATGAACCTTCCCCTGCATATATTTTAAATTCCTCTTAAGAGAGCAAATAATGAGTAACATTATATGACCATGTTGCCTTAATAACTCTTTAAAAAAAAGGATCTAATTTTTTGCAATATTTAAGGAGAAAATAATATATTTCAAGGAGTAGGGGAAGAAGAACTTTACTTTTCATTTTTCAACTTTTTTTCTGGTTTTCACATCTCTACATTGACAGACTGATAAATGCTGCCAATGACAATTCCAAAACTGTTATCATTTGTTTTGCTTATTTTTCTACCGTCAGAGAGATTGCTGGGGGCAAAAAATGGCAGCATGGCATAACGGGAGAAACCCTGAACCTTGGAATCAGGAAAAGTGAGTCAAACTTGTGACTCCCAGATCTAATGCTTACTAGTTGTGTGACCCTTAGTCAATTCCTCACTTCTTTTAGGCTCAGCTTATGTCTCCATAAAATGGGAATGATTTTTACAGCACAGTTTTGTTTTGAAGAAAGCCTGAAAGTGCTATGAAAATGAGTTGTTCTACAATTAGAAAAGATTCCAAAGATAACTACCTGCAGGTACTGCTTTTTTGCATGACTTCCGCCCTGTGGTATCCTGATAACTTGCAAAATCCATCATTGCTGTAGACGATGGGCCAGTCCACTATCTGAGCATTGCCCAGAACAAAGTTGGTATCTGTTGGAGAGAACACACATGGTCAGATGTCTAAATGGAATATGGCAAAGGAATGATGGGATATCAGCTGGTCATGGTACCTCTCCCTGAAACCCACTGCCATGCACAGTCCTGGAAGGAGATTCTGGCACTTGCCATGGGAGAGAAAAACAGGAGGAAGCCCTGTGTAAATACAAGGTACCAGCATGTCAGCTGTCTCAGACTGCAAAGACACTAGGGAAGAGAATCAGATTAAGTGACTAGTCAAGAGACTCTTAAAACTGCCTAGAAACTTGGCAAGGTCTCTACAGGACAATAGCCTGCGTTCATGCTAACGGAAGGATGCAGGCAACAAAACAACAGATAATTCCCAAGTTATTTCTTCTTGGCCTTTTATGTTAGTTCCCATGTCTTACCAAGAGCAGCAACATATTTGCTTTCCTTAATTCAATTTGGCTCGGGCTAACAATAGATGAGTCTGCACATCCCAAGCACACTCTACAAGCAGGGACAGGCAGCTGGAAAGCAGGCTGAGTGGCAGGTGGAGGCTTAGGTAGGGATTAAACCTAGCAAGTAGATATGGACTCTATTTACATAGTTGTTCCCTAGCACTCACTAAACGTGCTCAAGCAGAGGCTAGATGCCACTTACTAAGGATGTTGTAGAAGGTATTCATGTTTCAGGCATTCCCCGCCTTCATACCTTCACACTCTGCCTTGAAAGCCTGGAATGAACTCCTCATCTCAACAAGTCAAAAAGCATTTTTAAAGTGTTTATTATGTGTCAGGCACTGGGAAAATAAATACAAGCAGAAAAGAAGACAGTCTCTGTCTGCAAGGAGATTCCATTCTAAGGGGAAACACATAAAAAAAAGCTAAAAAGCAGAGGAAGGAGGGAAGGAAAGGAGGGAGGAAAGAGTATGATGCAGTGAATCCAGAGAGTCAGGAATGGAGCTTGGAGAGAAAAGAAGTCATGGCTGACCTGGATACTTTTCTAAAAATGGAAAGGCTCAGAAGAATCAATCAATCAAAAAAGGGAGTCACAGAGGCAGAGTGAACTTCTGGTGTGAGGAGGTCACATGATATTAAAAAAAAATCTTCTAATTACCATCCTTAGTTGTCTTCAAGACCCAGTTCTCATATGACCAGCCTTTCCTGATCCCCCCAAACATGAGCTCTCTCCTCCTCTGACCTCTACAAATTTTATTCACTTATCCATGTAAATAAATATTGTACCCACCTAGCAGAATATAATCTCCTTAAGGACAGGGAGTGTTTTATTGTTTTTATCTTTAATTCCCACACCTTGTTTCAGTCATTCCCCAACTGATAAATGGTGAAAGGATATGAACAGATAGTTTTCAGAGGAAGAAATTAAAATTACCTATAGTCATATGAAAAAAATGCTCTAAATCCCTATTGATTAGAGAGATACAAATCAAAACAACTCTGAGGTACCATATCATACCTATCAGATTGGCTAACATGACAAAACAGGAAAATGATAAATGTTGGAGAAGATGTGGGAAAGTAGGAACACTAACTCATTATTGGTGGAGCTGTGAGCTGATCCACCCATTTTGGAGAGCAATCTGGCACTATGTCCAAACAGCTATAAAAATGTTCATACCCTTTGACCCAGCTTCTAGAGCTGTATCCCAAAGAGATCATAAAAATCAGAAAAGGACCCATGTGTACATTTACAGCAGTTCTTTTGGTGATAGCCAAGAACTGGAAATTGAGGGCATGGCCATCAGTTGGGGAATGGCTGAACAAGTTGTGATATATGAATGTAATGGAATACTATTGTGCTATAAGAAATGATGAACAGGAGGACTTCAGAAAATCTTGGAAAGTCTTACATGACTGATGCTGAGTGAAGTGAGAAGAGCAAGGAGAACATTATACCCAGAAACAGCCTCAGTATGTGAGGACTGATTTTGATAGATTTAACCCTTCTTGGCAATGCAAGGACCTGAAACAATTCCAAAGGACTCATGATGAAAAGTGCCATCCATATCCACAGAAAGAATTATGTAGTTGGAATGCAGAACGAAGCAAACTATTCTCTTTTTTGTTTTGGTTTGTTTTTTTTTCTCATGGTTTCTCCACTTTGTTATAATTCTATGCAACATGACTAATGTGAAAATGTTTTTAAAAAGTATTTGTTTAGTGAATAGTTTCTGAGGTCCCTTTAACTATAACTTCTCATATTTAATTTGCAAAGTTGATAGCCTACTCAAAGATAAATGAGAATTGACCATAGCCTGATAATAAGGAACTATGTTTTTTGGAAATTGAACCAAATCCTCCCCTACCTCGCAAGGGCAAGACAAGGGCTTTGGGTCAGGGGGGTCAACAGGCAGAGGATAGTGATAACATTTCCTTCATAGCGCAGAAACAACTGGGTTAAATGCCTACTTATCAAAGGTAATTAGTTAATATGGAAGCTACGAGATGGTATGAGTATGGATACTTCTCCACTGAAGCCAAATCTAGTCTACTCTAGCTATTGATTGGCAGCTAAAGTGACCTCACTGTATCCCAGAGAATGTTACCACACTTGGGGTCCCCCTGGCCAACTGAAGTCTCTCAGTTGCCAAAAGTAATTCTTATGACACTACTTTTATCTAAATTCAGCAGTTTAGGGAACTGCATTAAGCCTTTTAGGTCACCCTAGAACTATTCTGTCATTCATCACTTTCATGCTTCAAAAAGTATAGATGAAAGCCTAGCTTATTTATGTTTATTCTCTCCTTCATTTTAGAAGACCTCTCTGCTCCTTGTGGACTTTTTCTACCCTTCATCTTCCTTTTTCCTTTCAGGAACTTGAATCATGTAAATAACATCTAATTTGCCAGTGGCTAGGAAACTAAACAATGCTTGCTAGAATTGAATCTGAAATTCAAATAAATGGGCTCTGAGCAAGGGTTTCTCCTATGAGCAAGAAGTACAAGCTTTAGTTCAAAGACTTTGGGATATCTGCTTTGGCTTGCCTAGAGAGGTATTCCAAAATCCAAAAGAAAATTCACTGTTTGGAGCTGATGTCTGTTTATACTGATGTATAAACTCAACAAAATATAATTGGAAAAGTAACTTGCTGCTTAAATAAAGAGCATAGCTCCATGCTTCCAGTTCAGAATTGAACATGATCTGGATATGAGAAAATATGCAAACTCTAGGGAGATGAGTTGGAATCCTCAATCCCATTTCTGCTGCCAAGTTAGAAGGTTCGGCTGATGAATCTTATACATATGAAGAGAAAGTCTCTAATAATATTCGGTTACTATCTTCAATTGAATTAGTGCCACAACTCCTGTGACTTCCTCCCATAGAGGTTACTTATCTGGCAACATCAGCTGTTCAGTACAGAGCTGAGAATCCAACTGTATCTCTTAGATACCTCAAGTTTTACATAAAAATGCTCTCTGTCTTTAGTGAGAGTTGCACCTACTTACACACAACTCCGTTCTAATATGGTATCATAGGACTCTCAGAACCAAAGGAACCACTAAGAGGTCAAGGAAAAAAAGTTAGAAATAGAAGGAACATTAGAGATTACCTCTAATCCAACTCCTCTTCTGAATGGTACAGAAACAGAGGCCCAAAGAAGGAACTGACTTGGATGACGTTACACAGCTACTCACTGGCAGAGCTAATCAATCAACAAGAATTTATTATGCCCCTCCCGTTGGCAATAAGAAAACAATACTAAAACTTCTACTCTGTCTTCCTCCCTTTTAAAAATGGAAAATATTTACTTCCCTTGACAACAAGCTTCTTCTGGTATTCTAGAAATTTAGTGTTATTTCATAGCTAAATCTGTAATAGGTGCTTAATAAATGCTTATTGACTAACATTTACATGAACTTGCACAAATTTACTACCATCTAGTGGCAGCTATTGTATGTTACAAATAACAATCAGGACTCCAAGGGACAAATAATGCAATATATCTCCCTCTTCTAAGTGCAGGCGGGGGCGGGGAGGGTAGACTGTGGGGATGCAACATAGCAGGTACTATCAGAACACTTCCTACGTCCATTAGTTTGCTTGATTGTTTTTTCTTTGTTATAAGGGAGAACTCTATTGAAAAGTAGCTACTATAAAAAAAAGAATGCATCCACAAAACTAAAAATGTATATTGCAAAATAGAAATTAAGTGGGGGCTGAGGTGGGGAGAAATCCTTTTCTCTCCCAAACCTAAAGTAATAATATAGCTGGCAACAAATTCTGATGGATAGTTATCAATGTGACAAGTCTAAAATGAACTTTTCCCACATTTATGACACTGTTAGTCTTACTTTCCAAAGTGAGATTTCTCCTATCTTATGAATGCTGAACTCTACCTGAAGACTTTCCCGCATTCATTACATTCAGAGAGTTTGTCTCCAGGATGAATTATCTGATGTCTGATGAGATGACTGGGGTTAACACCTTTCCCATATTCATTACATTTAGGTTTCTTGTCAGTATGACACTTCTGATGTTCAGTATTGGATGGGCTGAGACAAAAGGGCTTCTCACACTCATTACATTCATAAGGTTTCTCTCCAGTGTAAATTATCTCACCCTCAGGTGGATGAAGAGTGCCTTGATTTTTGAATAATCTCTAGGGAAGGAAAGAGACTCTCTGATCTCTTACAGAGCATTGTTGGTGCCTAGGATTTGTTTGTTTTACATCATACAGAGCTAAGACCTGAATTTTATACTGATCAGAATTGCCTTTCTACTATGACTGATGTATTTAAGATACTACTTCATGTAAACACTCTAGCAGATAAAGAATTCTTCAAAGAAAGTTATCCATTCCTCTGCTAATGAGGCCTCTTGGAGAGTGATTAACCTAAGTCCCTAAAACCTATAATATCTGTGTATAGTACTTACTTGGTTAAACCCACCACTTTAAAGACAACTAAAACCAATGAAGCACTACTAACTCTCCCCAAAATTCATTGTGGTTTGGGGGAAGGTCAGGAATAAACTGTAACACTCATGGCCCAAGTCTTAAATTATTCCAAACTCTATTTCCCAGACCATTAATGAGATAGAGAATCCCAATTAAGATATTACACCATAAAGAAAAAAGAAGGGAATCAAGTAGTGAAAGTATCCTTGGAACTTACACACAAATAAGAGCAATTGCCTATACCTTCTAGGAGAGTTTTAATTTAATTTCTGTTTAATCTCTCTAGTTCCACAAGACAGTCACCTTAGAACCTACAGTCCCAGGGTCGTGCTATTTGCCTCTTGAAGTTTCATTTCTGGGATTCTTTTGGGGAAATATGGAATATAGCTGAAACTTGACTCAACTGTGCAATTATCAGGACCAGCCATAATTCCTTGGTTCAGGGACATCATGTTCATATTACTTTAGTGGTCCTGCTCTGTCTCCCCCTTCTATCTCTGTACCATGTCTCACAAAGTACTTGGGTCAGCTGTAGCATCAGAAATGAAGTCCTAAAGCTATGTCTACTACATCTCTTTGTAAAATTGGTCACAGTTAAACATTTACACACCTTCTAGGTTAACTATATAATAAGCTAGAGAAAAGGGGGAGCATGGTGTAGTCCATTGAATTGACATCAAAAGACTTGGGTTCGAATTCCAGTTCTGCCACTTACTGATTGTGTGGTCTTTGGTCATCCATCAAATGATGGTAATAGGACTACCTACCTCACAAAGTTGTTTAAAAGCTTTAATCATGGTGATTTCTTGGAGCCTTTCACTTTAGCTACAAGAATTACCAATAAGAAGAACAGATAACTGAAGATCTTGCTTTCAGCAAATAGAGAAAACAAGGATAATTTTGCAGTGACCTTCATAGAGTATAAGATATTTGTCTTTTGGCCACAGCCAAGCAATTGCTAAATGTGTTCAAAGTGCAGGCTGATTTCCCTCATCAAAGAGGAGTTAATAATGCTGAAGGGATGCCCTGCCACTCTCCAGAATTTCAAGAAGATTGAAATATTCCTTTTAAAAGGGAAGAACAGGCTCCTACATTAAAAAAAAAGCAGAAAAATAATCTGAAAACACAAAAGGGAATCATAACCTATGTCAGAAGTTTGGAGTATAGAAGAATGGGACATAATGAAAAGGGAAAGACCATAGACATATAGAGCTAAATAATAAAGAAGAAATTCTTCTCTTTTCCTATAAAGAGAAGAGCTGGACCCTCTAAAAAGGAAATTATTTAATAATAGTTAGCATTTATACAGTGCTTACTATGTGTGAGGCACATACCATTATCTCGTTTGATCACGACAATACCCTCATAAAAGTAGCTATTATCCCCATTTTGCAGATGAAGAAATTGAGGCAAAAAAAAGAGGTTAAGTGACTTGCCCAGGGTCGCAAAGCTAGTAAGTGTCTGAGGCAGGATTTAAACTCAGTTTTTCCTGACTCCAGCTCTGGTGCTACAAAAACTACCAGGAATAAATTATCAGTACTGTTAGAAGAGAGATCATGCAGTAATTATTAGAAGAAGAAACAAGTGGTGGGACTGACAACTCCCAGTGCAGGGTACTAAGGCATCAGACACTCTGACATTGACAAAAGAAGGAGCTACAGTCTTCCTGGCCCGTGTTCAAGATGTGATAGATAACTTCCCCAAACTTGTCAGATCTGATTATTACACTCCACTTCTAAATATTCATGAGAGGACAAATGACAATGCTGGAATGTATTTAGGAAGCATTGCTAAAGGTTACAAATCCAAGATAAGAAACCGAAGGGCACACATGGTGCTTACATCACTGTAGTCTATCAAAGGCAAGTCTTTCTGAAGAGAAAGGCTGAGTCAGGAAGGAATGATTCTTGAAAATGGGTTTTGGATTTCTGTTCCACAGCTTGAAATATAAGAATGATCAACTTTTGTCTAGGGATGAAATACACTTAATAAAGGTTTTTATATACATACACGCACACACACACACACACACACACAAATGGGGCAGCAGAGGCAACAGTAAAAGTGCTGGTGCAGTCCCATATCAGGGGTCCTCAGCTTCTGGCAACACAATGAATTTGCTCAGACCTTGGAGCCACAGAGGGAACCAGGCTACATGGCACCCTACAAGGTGATGAGGAGGTCTGGGGTATGGTTCACTTACTTACTTGTATTAATCAAGAACTGATGGAGAGAAACAGAAAAGGACAGAGTTCACTTACTTACTTGTATTAATCAAGAACTGATGGAGAGAAACAGAAAAGGACAGAGAGGGGGAAGAGAGAGAGAGAGAGAGAGAGAGAGAAGGAAGGAGGGAAAGAGAGCACAGACCAAACTTTGGTAGGCACCAAAGTGATTTTATTGCTATAGGGAAGAACTAGATGTGGAAACTTCCCCTATCAATCCATGTTGGCATCTTCTCTGCAACTTGTGATCTTAGAAAGATGCCTAGCGCACCAAGAAATTAAGGGACTTATCCAGGATCAAACAACCAGTAGACTTGAATCCAGGTCTTCCTGACTCTAATGCCAACATGCTGACACAGCAGGCTGCTGGCTACTTCACTCAACTAGCTGGGAAGCTCAGGAACCTGATGGAACTAGCAGTGGAAGAGGCTAGATGCCAGCACCAGCAAGATGGTAGGTGTGACCATCATCCCATTTATCCACTAGCTTTGCTGTTTTTCCATTTTTCAATTCTCTACCTGAGAGTTTACTTTAGCACTTAGTGCTTTGATGAATACTTTTCTCCTTTTTGTTGATATAAACTCATGCACTGAGCTTTTTATTTTTTTCTGTGAATATGTATGGTTGCCAACATGAAAGTGAATATGACATTACTAATAAAATCAAGTGAATGCTTGAAGTCATAAAAATTAGAAGCACAAATGTTGAGGATTGACTATATGTGTATATATGCCTATACATGTATATGCATACACACATATGTATGTATGCCTTGAGATTTGGAAATCTAATAAAAGGATTTTTAAACAAAATAAAAAGAGAGAAAGCTGTCCATTTATATCTACCAAGACAGAAAAATTAAATAGCTACAATGTAGAAAGAATAGCAATAGAGACTCCCAGAAATACATGAGACAAAATCCAAGAAATGAACTAGTAATAAAACCCATAACCTCATGTCTATCCACAAAATATGGGTCACGCATGATGAACTAGAGATTCTAGTATAAGGAAGCAAATCAGGCATAATTGGTAAGTATCACTGACACTTGGTGGGATGATGACCCAAGGCTATAATAGGGCTCTGGCAGGATATACCTCATTCAAACATATCGAAATAGAGAAGAGAAGCATTGTATTAAGAAAATATCCTCCTGTGAGTAAATAAATCCAGAAACAAAAAGAAGGTATGCATGGTTGAGAGTATTTGGATGAGCAATTGTATATTGTCACGATAGACTACCTGGACAGAAGAAAGAAATGAAAGGGAAATTTGTGAAACTTATCACAAGTCTGGGTAGAAAGCATGACATAGCAGTGATACATCTCTTTCTCAGTCTCTTTCTATTGAAAGTAGAGTAGCTAACCATTTCTTGGTTTGCCTTCATGACAGTTAAATCCTTCAAAAGACAGAGAAAGCAATTAAGGGCATCGCTATTGCCTTCCTAATCCTAACAAGGAAAAACTGGCTACTGAAGAAGAAATGATGGGAACTTTGGGGGATGTGACCATAAGAATTTATGATTGAGGACAGGAAAGCCAACTATAGTCCATTGTGCACCTTTACTTTGGAGAGATCATATATCAAAGGTTCAAAGAAAGAATGGTTTTAGATGGTAAAGAGACAATCAGCCTGTGAAGAACTAAGAAATAAAAGTGTGAAGCTACAAACAGAAACAATTACAATGATGGGGAAAACAAGAGGGAGCTGTTTGTCTAAAAAGATGAAAGTGTCTGCATAGGGACTCATTAACCAACAGATTTTAAACTTATGAAGAGGAAAGGAAGAGGGAAAACTAGGCAGTGCAATGGATAGAGCACCAGGCTTGGAGTCAGGAAAATCTGATTTAAAATCCAGCTTCAGACACTTGCCAGCTGTGTGACCCTGGGCATGTCACTTAACCCCTAATTGCCTCCGTTTTTCATTTATAAAATACAGATACACTGAAGAAAGAAACGGCAAACTACTCCAGTATCTTTGCTAATAAAATCTCATTTTCAAAAGTCATGAATTCATACAGAGTCAGACATGTTTGAATGACTAAACAAGAACAACCTAGAAGAAATAAAGAAGAGGTAGGAAAAATGATACAAATATGTGGCAGGCTCCTATAAAAGAATATCAGGATGGCTGAGTTCGACATTATCTGAAGCTGATGAGGAATGCTAATGACAAAAATGGATTTTTTTCATGCCATATTAGAGTGAGGGAAAGGATCAAAGAAAGAAGAGGAAGAACACTCAAGATGTAAAAATGATAATGGATGATAGAGAAAAAGCAAAATCACTAAACTCGTATTTTGCCCCTGAGGTCTCTGCCTGTGACAATGATCTTTGAACTAGAAAGGACAGAACAAAAGAAATTTGATTAATTAGGAACTGAAACTCAAGATCAGTAGTCAGATAAAAGGATAACACCTAGTTTGTCCTCAATGATTTTAAATCACCAGGCCCAGGCAATAAACATCCCAGAACACCGAAAGAACAAGCAAATATAATTGCTGATTGTCAAAATGATCTTTGAAAGATCATGGAGAATGGAGACAAATGCCATAGAGCTAGAAAAGGATGACTATTGCCCCTGTTTTTTAAAATAAGGACAGAGAACAAAGCTTGAAAGCTATAGGCCAGTAAGATGATAGATTTTGTTTACTGTCAAACTTAGAGAATATAGCATACAGAAAGTAGTGAGATTTGTGCTAGTCAGCATGAAGGATGAAAGTTGCTACGCTCAATCTCCCCCTCTAGTCTTGCTAAGTAAAGCTCCAGAGTAATTTGCATGGCTCTGGCACTAGTGGACAAGGACATGATTAAGAAGCTGAAAGGAGCTTTCTTAACTCTGAGGAAAATAGTAAGCAGATCTAGAAGTGTGGTCACTGAGACAAAAGCAAAGTAGTTCAAAAAGCAGACGTAACCTGTGAATTTGCTGACTAGATGATTTTAGCTATTCATCTGACTCACAAAAGAGCTGGAATAACCCTGATCCTATGGGCTAGATAGTCTCTTCACACATAGTTGCTTCCTCTGTCCTCATCATTACCCAGATTCTGGTCACTTCCCAAAAAATGCATACTTTGCTCTTGGAAACTTTAATTCAATGGAGAATCAGAAGGTAGCAGCAGATTGGCAAAGAGTCTGCATTCCAAAGCACCTTAGCAGAAAACCAGAAAATGCCAGCACAGAGTGAAAAAAAATCACCCAGTAGATGTAGAACACCAACAGCTCACAGTTTGGCCAAGAAGGCAGTTTTCAAGACCCGGTGGAAAAAACAATCTGGCAGAACACACAGCAGATGACATCAATAGTTGGAGCTTCAGAGACAGAGAAACAACCTGAAATACAACCCTAGGACCATGAGTTGTCCTAGTTATATACCTTCCCTACATACATTCTCTCTCCTCCAAATTGACATGGGAATCTAAGAGGACAGATTGGGGGGAGATGTCTTTAATACAATTTGTCTGGAAAAGATAAGAGGATTCAGTGAGCTGCAAAGTACCATATGTCTCAATAGTATGATATACCAACTAAAAAGAAAACCAGTGCAATCTTGGGCTGTAATTATATATTGTCTAGGATCTTGGAGGTGATGTCTACTGTTCTCAACCCTAGTCAGAATGTATCTGGAGTATTATATTGACATCTGACCTCCACATTCTAAGAAGGACATTAATAAGCTGGCAAGTGCCCAGAGAAGGGCAGTCAATATGACAAAAGGCCTTGGGATTCCTGCCATAAGAGGTTAGCTTGAGGGAAATGGACATGTTTCTCTTGGAGAAGAGAAGACTTAATCAAGTATTTGAATAATTGTGCCCCACAGGGGGATCAGACTTTCTCTTCTTGGTTCCAGAGGTCATATATAACTAGGAGCAATGAACAGAAGTCACACAATGACAAATTCAGACTTGATTTGAGGGAGAACTTCCTAACAATTAATGTTCCAAAGGCAAAAGGAACTGCCTAGGGAGGTAGTGTGCTACCTTTCACTGGGTGCTTTCAAGCAAAATCTTGGATGGTCACTTCTCTGGTATGTATTAGAGAAAATTCTTGTTCCAATAGGAGCATGAATCAATGACCTCTAAGGTCTCTTTCCACCCTGAGATTCGATAATACTTTTTGATTTTGTAACCATAAAATACTACATAAGTGTGAGTTATTCTATCAAGCCTTTCCTCCATGAAGTTCTTGATTTTGGGGAATATAATATGACCCATAGTATTTGTGAATCCCTATAATAATGTCACAATTTAAAAGGGTCCTCATTTATAAATAAACCATAGATGTAAGGAGGCCTATTCATGAACCCTCAGAAAACCCCACTGTGAGTTATTAGTGCTCCTGGGGTCTAGGCAAAATATACATCCTGTTGTTATGAATACACATCTACTGAACAGAAACACCATAGTTTGGTGGGAAAAAATCACTAGATTTGGAGTCAACAGAGACATCAGTTAAAGTCCTACCTATGGCACATGTTAGCTCTGTGATTGGGCAATTAACCTCTCTGAGACTCACTTTTGGCATCTATAAAGTGAGATTATGACAACTTTGTGATCCCTGCCACACAGAGCTGTTATGACAAAAGGGCTTGGTAAACTTTAAAATGCCATATATAAACATGAGTTAACATTACAGTATCTAGCCCAATGGCACCCAATTAGCTAGCAGGTTATAGGAAAGCATGCAGCTGCCACTAGATTTAAAATTACAAGAAGTCAATCCTCTTGCTTCAGTTGTTTCAAACTAGTCAGCAAGCATTCACTGAATGTCCACTTTGTGTCAAGCACCAGATATACAAAGACAAAAATGAAACCGTGCCTACCCTCCACCCCAGGAAGCTTACATTCTAGTGAAATGAGGAGAGTTACAAATATATGTCTTGAAGTGTATATAAAATAAATATCAGGTAATTTGGCACAGAAAGAAAGGGGAAGGACCACAAACTGAAAAGATCTATAAAAACACCTCATGTAGGATGTCGTTTGAGCTGAACCTTGAGGGAAACTAAGAATTCTAAGAGAAAAAGTGAGAAGAAAGGGCATTTCAGGCAAGGGGTACAGCTTGTATATAAATACATGAAGCCTGGAGGTGGGATGTTGCATTCAAAGAATAACAAGATGGGTTTTTTAGCAAAATGAGCTGACTCAACAGGCTCTTCTTTCTCTTCTGTCAAGTCTCAGTTGTGTCTGCTGATCTTTGGATCAAGTTAGCCAGATTTCTCTTACACCTTCCAATGCTTTTTCACCCACTGAGGGTCTGTGCTCTACAAGAGTAGAGGAAACTAAATGTAAGGCTTCCTCAAAGCAACCTTTCCCACCCACACAGAATTCTGCAGGTTCAGAGAACACAGATTTGAAAGGAAAAAAGTAAATTTTTAAAGCATCTTCAGCTAATGGAGCATAATACAAGCTATGTTACCGTGGTACAAATGTGTCAGATGGCATCCTAAGCCTGCTATTTGCGCATAAAGCATAATACATAGATATTCTAAAAAGGAATTATTAGAAAATTGCATTTCATCATAATTACTCCCCAAATAACAAAGAAGAAACCAAAGCAACGACTTGGGAAAGTGACTCAGTTTGAGTAATTACACATATAAAAGCTACAAAGCTACTTTCAGCAGACAGCTCACACAAAATGCGTCAGTCCCTACCAGAATTTGTTCTTTTACGGGGCCACAGTAAATACTTCACAATAAACTCCCACTACCTAGATACTATCACCTGGATAGGGCACCTCTCTACCTGAGTGACGCGACAATAGCACTTTTCATTTGTAATGTTATGGATGGCTAAAGACATTGGTTTCAGAGGTTATCCAATCAAATCCACAAAAGGAGTTTTGATAAAGAGAAGAAGGAAGCTTCCTTTTGCTAATTTTCAGGCAAACTATTTTTTTAGTGGAGAGAGAGAAAGTGAATAGAAATTGGTAGAAAGTAAGAGAGAGAATTACTTAGAGAAATGATGAAAATGGGAGAAAAAATATGTATAAAGGAATAAGGAAGCAATATCCTATCTTTATGGACAGAAGAAAATGTCCCTGATGAGGAAGAAAAAGAAGAGAATGAAGAGAAAAATAAAGGAGTGAAACATGGAGGGGAAGAAGGGTGGGGCAGTCATGCTAAAGCAGAAATGGAATTTAAAAAATGCATTATACCTTCACCCAGGGACATCTAAGTTAGTGGTCCACAAGTTAAGCATCTAAAAATGTCATCATCTACCAAAGTCATAAAATGGATTATTGTTTTTTCCAACAATAAAACTCCAAGGATAATAGATATGAGCTCTTCAATTATCAAGAGTCCAATCTTTTCATAAAACAAGCTATAGTCCCAATGGAACCAGTAGTTCCTTGCTTTATGCCTGCTCTTAATATCAGGTTGAATGCATTTTTTATTAAGACAGTGAATTATAGGGGCAGGGCACCGGAGTACTTTTAACTTCAAGAACAAAATGAAATATTTCACTGACTGTGAGAAATCTTCAACCCCTCCCTCATCTATTACCAAACCCTGTCCATCTCACCTGTGCAGATTCTCACATCTGTCCCCCCACCTCTGCATTCTTTCTGCTACTACCGTAGTACAGATTCCACTCCTGCCTGTCTGGATTATTACAGTAGCATCTCAATAGATTTTTCCATTTCCTTTCTCTTCTCCATTCTTTCCAATGAATCTTTCATTCCTTTCCAGAAAGATCTATCTCCTCTCTCCTCTTCTCAATACCATTTAGTGACTCTCTATTGCCTATTTAGAAGAATTCAAACTCCTCAGTCTGGCAACAGAGCCCAGAACCTCACATTTCCAGACTTATCTCTTCCATGCTCCCCTCTGAGCACTCTCATACTGTTCTGCCTCTGTTCCTTTGGAAGGATTCTTGCAATTTTAGACCAAGTGACAAAGATGAATGGATTTCACAGTCACTATCAAATTAAATGAGAATATATCTATGAAAGCTTATTGAAAACCTGCCACCATTAAGTGAAGTTGAAAATGTCACTTACCCATTTTTTTAAATAACATTAGGGTGTCTGATATTTTTTGACCCATTTCTCATTTATTCTCTGAGTCAATTTCTCCTTAAAAGATTTTATGGTCAAAATACAGTATCTAGCGGTTTTTGGAAGTAAGCTTTAAATGAAAGCATAAAAAATGAAGCTATAGGGCTGGATTTGGTATTATATGGAAGACAGTGGTTGAAAGAAATCACACAAGGTCTCAACCCCAGGGTGATCTGTCTATATAGAAGGAGATGGGGAAACAGATCTGGCAAAAGAGAAATAACAATGGATTAAGGCTTTTAGCTCTAAAAACAAATGTAGCAAAAGAATTAAAACTGCCTTTCAAGAGTTCAACTTACCTTAAGAACTAGAGGCAATTGACTTGATTAATGTTGTCAAGACTTAGAAAGAACTACTAAGAAAGAACTTTCCTGACAGTCAAGGTTAGCAAGGGAATGTATATACTATATGCTCCCTGTCATGTCATTAAACTGTATGTTCCTTGATGACAGGGACTGTGTCATTTTCCATTATGAACCCTTAGGTCCTATCAAAGAGCCCTACATGCAGTGGTTATATAATAAATATTGATCAAATGGAAAATAATGTACTAAAATCTCTACTCCTGGAGTTGTTTAAAAGAAGTGATTCTTTAGTAGTTCTGGTAGAGTCCTTCCTAAAGGCAAGAGGGCTGGTCTAGATGAAAGAAGGACAAGAAGGAAGGCAATAACCATTCATTAAGCATTTACTTTGTGCCAGGCATTGTACTAAGGACTTCCTAAATATTAGCTCATCTGACCCTCACAAAAATTCTGAAAGGTCGGCACTATTACTCTCCCCATCTTACAGATGAGAAAACTGAAACAGACAGAGGTTAAGTGACTTAAGTCATAAAGCCAGTAGGTGTCTGAAGGCAGAGTTGAGCTCAGGTGGACCCTGACTTTAGACCCAGCACACTAACCACCTAGCTGCCTCAATAATACATATTCCTACCTTGTCATGCCCTCTGAGATTATTGAATGAATGTATAAGAAGTAAAAGACTAAGAAGTAGCTTCACATAGAGAAATGCCAGCTGTCCCACACAATCAAACTATTGCTGACAGGAAGAAGAGTGGTTCCATGGAAAGAAGAGGGAATTTGGGTTCAAATTTTGACTCTGAGCCTTTATTGTCAGTGTGACCTCTGAGCTTCATTTTCTCAGCTATAAAATGAGATTAGGCTAGATAGCCTCTAAAAATTCTTCCAATGCTATGTTTTTGATAACACCTCACATTTAATGTAAAGTTTACAAAGTAGCTTCCTTATAACCCTCAAATTAGCAGAACAAACATTATCATCCTCATTTAATAGATGGGGAAACTGAACTTGAAAAAAGATTAAACGCTTCGCACATAGTCACACAGCTATGAAGTATAAAATCTAGGATTTAAACCCAGATCTATGACTTCCCCAGTCCAAGCAATTAGTGCTGATTTTTTATCAGCACTAATCAACTAAGTCCATTCTAAACTCCAGCTCCCATCCCCTACTAAAACACAGGATGCTTCTAACAGTTCATCTCACTCCGTAGACTAATAGCAATCATGACTCAATCTAGTTAAATTTTCCCGTCTTCCATTAAGACGGGAATTTGGTCTTGGCTGAGGTTCATTTCAACCCATGGGTTTAGAGATGATTTTACAATATAAAACAAAAACAAAAAAGTCAGTCACCTATGTTGACCTGAAGATAATGCAGGTTTGTTATTACTCTTTTTCAGTGGGACATAAAAGATGTTAGGAAGGTGGGGGTTTTTTTGTTGTTTTATAAATATTCCCATGACTCAACACATTTATGAACACACAAAACATTTCCCGTGGCTCTCCTCCTGTTTGCTAACTCATTGTGCCAACAACCTGAACCAGCTTCAAAATCTACAACAACACAGCTGATTAGGCAATCTGTAATTTATATATGTTCACAAATATGTACCAGCATGTGCCTCATTTCACTCCTGCTAATCAGTATGGATTGTTACTGTGGCATTTCCAATTGTTAGGTTTCTGCTCTACGGTACTTAAACATATGTCCTGGATAGTTTTTTTTAATCGTTTTGTGTGTTTTCCTGGCACCTAGACCTGCCAACACAGTCCAGGACTAGGGATAGGCAAAGAAGGCACCTGGCTAAGGTGCAACAAATGGGGAGTGGGAAGATGGTAAAATGATGGATACTTTTTAATAGAATTTCATAAACACAATATTTTGAAGCCAACCAGAAAATTCTACTTTTGTAGATTGAGGACTCCTTTTTCATGAGTCAAGTTCTGTGGTACTATAGAATGATCAATTGGTTTGGACATAGATTTTCTGGTTACTATTTAAGTTACTGTGGGCAAGTCCCTTTACTTGTTTGGGCCTCAGTTTCCTCATCTACAAAACAACGAAGTTGAAATTGATTATTTTCTGAGATCCCTTCCAGCTCTGTGCTTCATCTTTTACATAAGAGCTGAAAACTACAATTGTATTAAGGAGTACAGTTTTCTAATTCAATTCCTCAAGCATTTATTGTGTTTCCATTGTATGTCAGACACTGTAATAGGTATCTTCAAACCCCACGCAGCATGTGCAAACACCTGGCCTCTTCTCTGCCTTCCTTGGTCCCATAGACATCTTATTGACTTCCATGAGAATGTTGGCAGTAGTATTAGGCCACTTTGAGAAGAACGAAGATGGCTATTTCCAACAATGTACATAACTAAAGAGAGGAGCAAGGTCTACATGGTGCCAAGAAAGGGGGAGGTTTTATGATCCTCCAATCGGCTGAGTACTTGGGCCAACCCAAATCCGTCCACTCTGAGAAATGAATTACTCCAGTTGGCTGTATACAATGTTCAAATAAATCAGGCATGTCATACCTCCCCTTGACTTGTGATTGAGGATGTTTCCAATATTGCCAGGGTTGTTTTCAGTAAAATGAATCCTATAAATGCATCAAATAACCACTGCATCTCGCTCTGTACTATACAGAATCATTTGTGACTGAAACACTGAGACAAAGGTAAAATGCTGCCCTTTCTTTTGTTAGTACTAGTTTCTCCTCTGCTCTATTATCCTGCATAAATGCAGTGAGATAGCTGTCGGCCAAAAAGACTGTTATTAAAATAATTTATTATATTCCACAGGAAAATTATGGTATCTGAGAGCAAATAATGATGTGACAAGGGAGGCCAACACTTCAATATTGTATTGGTTTGAGTTAGCAGATCCAGGTCTCCACTTGTAACTCTCCCTAAAACTGGATGTTACCTTGGGCAAGTCATTTCCCTTTTTCTTGGCCTCAGCTGCTTCTTCTATAAAATGAAGAGTCTGTTGTAGATGATCTCCAAAGTTCCTTCCAGCTCAAATATTCTATGACTAAAGAAATTGCACCAACTTGGTGACCATTTGTCTCATTTCCTTCCTCAAAAGCCTTTTTAGAAAATTCAATTCCTTTCCCTTCTTCTACCTTCTAGAAGTTAAACTGATATTAATTAACATAGATTAAAATCCAATGTGTAAATTATGTGGGTCATCAGTAATTCTACCAATACTCTCTGGTGGCAAAGTAAATAGAGAGCCAGAGAAGACCAGAGTTCCAATTCTATTTCAGACTCTTACTAGTTGTGTGACCCAGAGCAAGTCTCTTAACCACTATCTGTGGGACAGATCTCATTTCCTGAATTATAGCTACTCGGTTTCTTAGATAAACTTAAATTTTTTTCTATGAGGAGATGGGGGCTTAAGGAACCCACAAAGTGCACTTTAAGGCTTCTTTTCCTTTCAGTAAATTTTAGCAACTTCCTCAGTTGTTAAGTGGGGATAGTAATTGCATCTATCTTCTAGTACTACTAGTATTCTAACATTCCTGTAATTACAGTAATACTAGTATGACTATAAAGATGAAATGAGATAATATTTGTAAAGCATCTAGCAATTAATAAATGTTTGGTCCCTCCCTCTTCTTTATTCCAACCTATTTTTCCCCTGACTTTAAGGAAACTCTGAGTGCAGAAAGGAAGCATAAGGCAATTAGAAAGCTTTCAGAGCAAATTTAGCATCTTGGACATTAACATGGAATTCCAGTAATGCAGATGTTCCAATGGGGTAAATTAGTAGGGTGTGAAAAGTCAGGGATGAGAAGAAGCTCTAATCCTAGTTCCATCGTTGCCTGCTGAGCCAGGGTGTTCATTCACATGTCATTTAACACTCACATTCCTCACTTTTTTAAACATAGGGACAAAAATATAAGCATATCTCTCTCAGCAACCTTGCAAGAAGTATTTAATAAAATGTTATGAAACATGTTGTAAAAATGAACATGCTATTTAAATGCTCAACAAAAGTCACCAAAAAGTAACAGAAATAACATCCATATTGTGGAGTAATCCATTTTTAAAACATAAGTACACATATACTTTTTCAGTGTAGAAAAATAGAATGTATATAAATAGAAAAAATAAATTGGTGCTTTTTAAACTCAGAATACTTTGAAATTTTTAAACCCTAACCCATCTCATAAATTACCTTTGCCATCTAGATATTGATCATTTCAGTAGGAAAAGAGGCAAACAGTTCAGCTGTTAAAAGGAGTACTTTAAAAAAAACTTGAAGGCAAGCTGTTGTCATTGTTGTCAATTTAAAATGTCACTGCTATAAATGTTCACACATGCTTATTCCATTAGCAGTCCATGGATGTTTACAAAGGTTCAGGATGGTCATGGCCTATAGTTTCTCTGGGATCTGATGAACAGGAAAAAAGTCTTCTCTTTCCTCACCTGCAAGGTCCCCAGGATAGGATTTACAAGGACTTGGCATCTAAGACTCTTTTATTTACATCAGCAAATACCCACACATCATATGGGTATACCACAGCCTCTGTCCAAACCTACTCAATGATGGCCATTTCTCTCTTCAGTATAAATTGCTCATTAAGGGTCATGATAATTTCTCTCCTACTGAGATTCTCAGATAAGAAAAGAACTTCAAATTCTGTGCAGTGATTGGTTCATTCTCCTCTGGCCAGTCAAAACCAACAACGTGATTATTATAACATACAAATAATTAACATAGTAAAAATAATACCACTAGCCTTGGTAAAATGCTTTGATTTGAAAATCCAAACCTAATTCCAAGTGTGCAGAGGAAAAGTCTATATCTTCGGAAGTATAGGTTCATTATTGCAATTCATGTGTTATTAATTACCAGAACCTTTCAGAACCTGATAACCATTTTGACCTTGCCCCACAGGCCACCTGCTTTAGTTGAAAAAGAAATCCAAGAAGTGACAGGTCACTGGATGGAAAAGAAAAACCACCCCCCAAGAACTGCATTGTTCTTCACCCTTAATATCTCAAGATTTCTAGGAAAGCATTTAAGTAATATAGGTTAACTGATGCATGTTTGCAGATTCAGTTGCTTATTAGTTTATCATTAAATTAGGAAAAATTTAGAATGTGTATTTTATTAGGGAAAACAGTATATAAGTAAATCAGTATAGGACTATAATACCAAAAGAAAAAAAAATCTCCCTTTGAAATTTCTGCCTTAATGTTCCTGGAGGGGCTCACTTTTGTATCCCAGCTGGTTAAGCCTCCAAAAGCTTCATGTTTACAAATTTTAAAACCTCATTTCCTGAATTGTAGCTACTCAGTTTCTCAGATAAACTGAAAATGTTTTTTTTCTATGAGGAGACGGGGACTTAAGGAACCCACAAAGTGCACTTAAAGGCTTCTTTCTTTCGCTTTCAGCTAATTTTAGCAATTTGATGAATGCATTTGCTCTATACCTACCACCTGCGCCTAGCTCTATTTCCTTTTGAAAGGCTGTCTCCTTTCTGTTCAGTACTGGCCTCAAAGGTGTTTGAAATCGCTGCTCACTACTGGAGAGAACTTTCTGTAAGGTATTTACATTGAACTAGGTCCTGGGGAGGACTTTCGTCTACAAATGCCCCTGCTACCTTAGCTAACCACAGTTATAGTGGAGCTGAGAGCTAGCGAGAGATTTTTCCGAACATTTAATTAATTAGTTTGTGGGAAAATAGGATCCTGGATTTTACAGCCCAAGTGTGACACATCTCCGCTGTCGTGCGTTTGGACAGGAGACGGAGATGCTACAAAGGGTTGCACCTGTAACTACTTAACCAGCTCTGCACCTGTGCTCTGGAAAACCCAAGGAAACCCCATCTGGCACATGATCCTGACCCTTAACACGACACAGGAAGGAGGCATCCGCCGACCGAGGCTACATCTAGATCTTACCCCCTCCCGGTGCCTCCGAACCCTGGTGGAGAGAAAAGATGAACAGCCTACTCTGTGGGACAAGACTGACCAAGCTGGTGCGGAGTTGACAAGCCCAAAGCTCTGCCCGCTCCTCCGTCCGCTCGCCTCCATCCCTAACAGGAGGGTAAGAGACTTAGGGCAGAGCCTGGGTGAGGGTCTGCGGCAGGGTTGCTAAGAGAACCTGCAGGGATCCTGGTAGAGAAGCGGAGGTCCGCGGACGGACGGAAGGACGGACCGAGGCAGCTAGCCCATGGAGGCGGTGCATCCCCCTAGCGCCCCGTCGAGCACCCTGACACTTTTCCAGACTACTTTGTTGTCACCCTGCGGAAAGAGAAGACCCCCAAAAAGGTGCCCCGGGAAGAACTGTCCGAGGTGTGCAGCTTCTCCTCCAGACCTGCCACCACCACCACCACCACTGCCATCCTCTGGCCTCGCTGGCTAGCCCCTCTGCCCTTCTCAACCCAGGGGCTCGCTCCGGGAGGCAGGCAGCATCCTCGCCGCCCTCCCCTAGGCACCGGCTCGGTACGAGACCAAAGCTCGGGGGGCTGGGCTGCATCCGCTGGAGAGGGGGGCGCGGGACGGCCAGGGGCGTTTGCCGTACATCAATTCATCTACAAGGCGATAGAACCGATTCAAAGGCATCTCTTACCATTGGACCTCCGGACAATATTCTCCAGAAACGTGTTCTGAGGGGCAACCAGCCCCCTCCTGCCCCCAGCCATAGTCATCCTCCCCGCAGCTCTGGGGTTGGGGGGGCGTCCCGACTCGGCTTTTCACGGCTGCGGGAGGCTGGGCGCGGGAGCAGCGCGCGATCTCCGCCCGGAGCTCCCCATGGTCTCCACTGGGACCCAAGCGGGCTGGTGCAGCGGAGGCGGAGGCGGAGGCTCCCTCCAGCAGCCTCCCTCGCTCTCTTCACGCCTCCCTCCCTCCAGCCCGCCTCGCAATGCACTCGCTCCCAGCTCCTGCTTGCTGCAGCCGCCTCCGGGGTGGGGGAATGGTGGAGGGGGGGAGCTTCGCCTGGGCCCGCAGCGGCCCCTGGCGGGCGCAGCTGCCCCCGCCTAGCCCCGGGTGCCCAGGAGATGGAGACGCTGAGCAGGGTGGCCCGGGCGGCGGTGGGGAGTAGGGGGTAGGGGAGAGAAGAGGAAGGCTGGGGCAGGAGCGCCATCCCCTGGACAGAGCCTAGAAGGGCCGGGTGGAAAGAAGCGATCTTGAGGTTTGATAGAGTGGAAGGGGTTGTCCCTACAGCCTTCTAGCTGTGGGACCTGAACTGAGCCTCAGTTTCCACAACTGTAAAAACGGGAATAAAAATACTTGTGCTGCTTTCCTCAAAGTGGTTTTTTGAGACCCATAGTCTTACTTGCATAGTGGTAACCACATAGTGATAAGATAATGTACATGAACCTTAAATACAAGTTAGTTTGGGAGAGAAACGTAGAGGCTTATTAAGGATCTCTGAATTAGCTGCTAGGGACCTTAAACCAGTTAATCCAGCCCTTTCATTTTGACAGATGAGAAAACTGAGACCCAAGGAGATTAAGTGACTTAGAAAAGATATTTGAAGATGAGCCCTGGGGAAAATAATAGCTAATATTTATATAGTAATTTAAGGTTTGCAAACCGGTTACATATCTTGTCTCATTTTATCCTCACATCAACTCGGGGAGGAAAACTAAAACTGAGAGAGGTTAAAATAACTTGCCCAGGGTACACAGGCTCAAACTTTGGGAAAGAGAGATCAGGCTTTTCTTCTTCTTTGTCTTATAATGACATGTAGTTATTCCAGGAAAATCTCTGTAAACCAAATTTAGTAATAGTGCCCACTAACCATTCCTACTTTCTACATAAGCATAAGGAGATATCAGCAAAAGGCCAGGGACTATATATAATGCAATTGTGTGTATATAATTTTCTTTCCCATCATACCTCTTGAAATACTTGAAGACAAGTCTCCCTAAACAAAGCTTAGGTTTGGTTTATGTCTAGAGTGTCCCAAAAAGAGATTAACAGGGTCCCTCCTAGAAAGGTTCCCAATATTCGAACTAGATCAGGTATAGGATAGCATTCTTTTCCTCCTCCAAAGAAAAAGAAATGCTTAAAATGCAAAAGAACCATAGATCATATTGAAAAAAACTTAAAATATGCTACAGTGACTCATCTCTCAATGGACAGATAAATAGGTATTTGCTATTATTATTCAGTCATGTCTGACTCTTTGTAACCCCATTTGGGGTTTTCTTGGTAAAGATACTGGAGTAGTTTGCCATTTCCTTCTCCAGCTCTTTTTACAGATGAGGAAACTGAGGCAAATGGGGTTAAGTGACCTGTCCAGGGTCACTAGCTAGTAAGTGTCTGAAGCCAGGTTTGAACTCAGGAAGATAAGTCTTCCTGACTCCAGGCCCAGTGCTCTATCTATTGCACCACCTAGCTGTATAGATATAGAAATAGATTCTCTTTCTCCCAAGATATTGATACGTAAAACATGAAGCACTTCATGGAACTGCTGAACAGATATTTCTCTTTCACCCTGGAGTCATACCACCTGAAGAATGTACTCAAGATCCATATCTTTTGACCAGTCAGACATGTGTGAGTCACATTCCTGTTGGTGGTCATTTAGCACTTCTCAATGACTCCAGACCTTCTGACATTACAAGGTAGCTAGAAACCAAAACTGGAAACATCCGTCTCTTAAGATTCCAGGCTCAGGGAAAGAAACATAAAAGAGAAGAGTCAGCCAAAGACATCTGAGATCTCACCAGACTCTCCAGATCTCACCAGACTCAGGCAGGTACACCCACTGACTGCTATATTTCTTCAGCCACAGCAGCTGCTGGGAGGAGGGGAGAAATATGAATTCTCCTTCACTAGAAGTCTAAGAGTTTGCTTGAGTATCAAGTGACATTATCCAGAGAGAGGAAGGAAGGAAGAGACAGACAGAAAAATAATGAGGCAGAGAGAAAGGGACAGAGAGAGCAACAGAGACAGACAGAAGCAGGAGGAGAGAGGGAGAGGGAGAGAGAGAGAGAAGGAGGGAGGGAGAGGGAGACTCAAAGTGTCATTGAGTGGGCAATCACTTTAGCTCAATCATCTTCATCTCTTCATTTATCACAGGGATAAGAGACCAACCAGGAACCTCTGACTATAGGATACCTTCAGCAAAAGGCCAGAGTATATGTTCAGCTCCAACATCACTCCTAACAGTCACAGAGGAACAAAGGATCAAATGAGAACTCTAGTATTGGATTTACTTTAGCTTATCATTGGAAATGGCTTGATCCTGGGCCAGCCAGAAGGGACAAGATGAAATCCTCTCTTTTTGCATGCTCCCGTGTGGTCACCCCCTCGGACCCAATCACTACCACAATTTTCCCCATTACATTTACTAAAAACATCTAGTTAGAGTGCTTCCATTATCAGGTGGACCATTCTACTTTCAGATAGTTCTAATTGTTAGGAAGCTTTCTTCAAATTTAAGCTTGAATTTTGTCTCTTTAAAGCTCCCATGCATCACTATGAATGGTTAGGAAGTAAGTAGCAGAAGTATTTACTTTCTTGGCACTTTCAAATCATTTAACCTCTCTTGATCTCAGTTTCTTCATTTGTAAAAATGAAGAAATTGGACTGGATGATCTCTAATGCCCCTCTAAGCTCTTATAGTTTGTGATTCTGTGAATTTTGAAAAACAACAAATGAGATACAAAAAATGTAATATGGTATAGTGGCTAGAGAGCTAAACTAAACAAAACAACAAATGAGATACAAAAAATGTAATATGGTATAGTGGCTAGAGAGCTAAACTTGGAGTCAATCACTTACTATATGCCAGACACTGTGCTAAGAACTGAGGATACAAAGAAAGGAACAAAAGGGTGCTTACTATCAAAGAGCTCACTGTCTGGACTGGATTGAGGAAGAGGGTAAGAGTCAACATAAAAGAAACTATAAACAAATATTATACATGCAGGATAAATTGGAAATAACCAACTAAGATAAGGCTAAATAATTAACAGGTAAAATTAAGTGGGATTGAGAATATCTTCCTGTAGAAGATAGGACTTTTGCTGGCACTTGAAGGGAGCCAGGGGATGCCAGGAGAAGGAGGTGAGGAGGGAGAGCATTTCAGGCATGAGAAATGACCAGTGAAAATTCTTGGAATCTAGAAATGGAATGTCTTGTTTAAGAAACACCAAAAAAAGCCAGTGTCACTAGATGGCAGACTACATGAGCATGGTTGGGAGAGGGAGAGGGAGATGTAAGGTATAAGAAGACTTGGATTTAAATCTTGTTTCAAACAATTACAAGTGTGTGATACTGGCAAAGTCACTTAATTTTCTGTCTCAGTTATCTTGTTTATGAAATGGGGATAATAGTAGCATCTATCTTCTAGTATAATTGTGAGGGTAAAATAAGATAGTATAGCTACAAAGGGCTTAAAGTCCTATATAACTAATACCCTGAGTTCAAATCCTGGTTCTGCTACTTGACACTTATGTAACCTTGAACAAGTCATTTCAACTCTACAAATCTCAGCTTTTTAATCTGTAAAATAAGGAGATTTGACTAAATAGCCTTTCAGATCCTTTACATTTCTGAAGATGTGATTCCAAAAATATAATTTAATATTCAACATACATTTATTAATCACCTGTTATGTACAAAACATTGCACTAGGCTCTATTCTAGATACATAAGAAAAAAGAAACTATCTCCATCTCATGTAGCTCATATTCCACCAAAGGCATATTCTATGTACACAGACAACTAAATAAAAAGTATTTTTGTAACCAACAGCTGTTACTGTGAGGCTAAGGTAAGGTATACAAGAAAATGGAAATCAAAACAATTTACTCTTACTTAATCCTTCCTCCCAAAGGATAAACGGAAGGGGCAGATTCCAAATGACACCTGGCTCCTGCCATTAGGCTGTCCCACAAGGTGTGACTTTCCACATCTCAATCCCAGCCCTCAAAGAAAACTGGAGTTTTTCACTGAGACTCCCCTCTCCTAAGTCATACTTGACTCTGATTTAATAAGGGCAAAAGTTCATGTGGGCCATTTCTCTCTATTTGTAGAACTTTTAAAAATGATTAATAATCAAAACTATAAGATTATTTTTCACTTTCTCTTCAGAGTCCCATTCTGACTATCTTTACAGAATTTTAATCCCCTGAGTTATTTTGAGTTCTGTATATCTCAGCTAGTCGCTGACATCCTCCATTGCCCTTCCTGCACAAATCAATATTCAAATATGCATGACAAAGAACTTATGTTTGTAGTTTTAAATGTAGGGCAAAAAGTCAGGAAAGAGAAGTAGCAAAATATATACATACAAGCAACTGCCAGCTCAGGCACAGGCACTGTGAAGAGAGTTAAACCTTTATTTTTCTTTGTAATACATCTCACAGAATTATAAGTGCATTCTAGTCCCTTCAGAGGTGACTTCTGTTCTGTAGAGTAGAAATCTGGCAGCCAGAGCCAGCTTGCAATGCTTAGTATCTACTCTCAGAATTCATTCACATCATAAAATACCTGTTGGGATCTCTTCCAATCTAATCATAATCACACTGCTAGTACTATAAAAACATTTCCCCTGATATATGCTTTCTTCTTCTTTTTCTTCTCCTCCTTCTTCTTCCTCTTCTTTTTCTTCCTTTTCTTCTTCTTCTTCTGCTGCTATTGTTGCTGCTACTGTTGCTTCTGCTTGTTCTCCTCCTCTTCCTCCTCTTTCTTCTCACTCTTCTTCTTCTGCTTCTTTTTTCTTCTTCTTCTTCCTCTTCTTCTTCTTCTTCCTCTTTTCCTTCTTCTTCTCCTGATTCTTCATCTTCTCCTTCACCTTCTTCTTCTTTTCTTCCTCCTCCTCCTTTTCCTTGTTATTCCTCTTTTCCTTCTTCTGCTCTTCTTCTTTTCCTTGTTATTCCTTTCCTTCTTCTCCTCTTCCTCTTCCTTCTCCTAGAATTTATAATCAGGTCCTAGATACTCCTCCTTACGTCTGCAATGGAGCCAGATTCCTTCAAAACCTACTTGCATTCCTCCATGCTCTTGAGCATCTTAGGTTTCTCTTTCAAGAGGGAGATTGAATTTACAATGGGGGAGAAGTGGGAATCAGGAATATGTAGCACACGAATAGTGCTTTGAAAGAAGGTAGGGATTGTAAGTGGTAGAGACAAAGAAGGAGATTGTTTCAGGCATGACAGTCCACCTATACAAAGACATGGAGACAGGAAATGGAATGTGGAGTATGGAAAACAACTAGTAGTCTTGACTAAAATGAAGAGGTGTAGGATATAAGAAACAAAGTCCCAAACAGAATTATATATGAAGCTACAGACCTTTAAACCAATGGTCAAAATGCCTACTTTAGCAAGAAGTACTGGTCTTTCCATTTCAAAAACAGTGTAGACAACAAATGGGGACACCAATCAGGGATGACTGCTTTGCCACTCATATTTTATGTTGTCTCCCCACATGCTCTCTATGCCTGCCTGCCCAGGTCTTGTCATACGTTCATAGATTTAAATTCGGAAGGGAACTCAGAGATTATCTAGTACAATCCCCCAGGAAACTGAGTCTGAGGAGTATCAAATGAGTTGCCAAAGGTCATGTAGGTAGAAACCAAGTTCTCTTAGGCTAGGTCTACACATAAGACAAAGACAGCGCTGGTAATTTTCCATTTAATATGTATTACATACAAAACCAAAATATTTCAAACAAAAGTACACATGTTCCTCTTTGAGGATTTAGATGATCTAAATTGACTCTATAAAAGAATAGATAAATTTGTTCACTAACCACTCTCTCTGGTGCTCCCTGCTCTGTAGAGATACCTGAGAAGGCAGACAGAAGATAATTGACAGAATACAGTTAGAGAGTGAATTTTTAGACTTAAAGTACAAACAATAGTATAATCACCGGGTGAGATAATGCTGTCCTCAACTCCATCTTTACTACTCTGTTCAAGTATGATTTCTTACACTCTAGCTCCGTCTAGTGGCCATTCATTCTGTTGTAAATGTGGAGACTAAAATTAGTTAAGGAAAACTTAGCATGCTGTACATCAGATTTGAAAATCTGTTTTTAGTTTGCCAACTTTCCAAGCTGGTTTGTCTGTGGCTCTTATCCCTGTAGTATCTAGCATACAAATGTATTCAGAGCCCAAAAGTAAAGCTTTCCATGACACTGATTAAATAAAGAAGAAAAAAACCACTGAATCCTCCCCCTAATCCTGCTGGGTAAGGTGAAAAGAAAAAGGGAAAAGGGGAACAGTCTGTAGCATGAAGCACATAGAACTTCTTAAATCTTAATAAGTTCCCTTATCCTATTGCTAGATGAAAAATAAAACAAGTAACATTAATTTGAGATCAGACACTTCTGAAGTCTTTGTAGTTCACCTGATTAGAAAAAGAAAAGAGATGTCATCCATTTCAGATCATGCCACAACATGATCAAACGAATTCTGGAAGAGGACTGGGTTACTGTTTCAGGAAGGGAAAGATATTTTTCATCTGAAAGGATAGTTTTAAATAAATGTGACCGTGGCTCCTTCTACAATGCACAAAGGATATGAGCTACTTCTGCTCACAGCTTCTATTTAAGCAAGGATACAGGGCTAGCATGAGGCAAAGTTTTAAAACTGGTAAATGTTCAAACGAGATAGTACACATAAGGTTTTCAGTTCTTTAGAACTATGTAAATGTCAGCAATTTTTATGGTTTTTAGTATTATTGTTGTTGTTAATCATTGATAAAGTCTTCACTTCCTCCCCAGTCCCACAGTGAGGGACATCCATCCTCCCACATTTCAAGTACCCAGCACCTTGCTGCTTTTTAAACCTCTCTTCCTATAAAAACATGGAAAAGATCTCTAACGTAAGTTTCATTTTGATTGAAATTCATTCATACCAAATGCCTCCCAGGCATTTGCATTTTTAAAACTTTGACATGTAACTGCGGAATGAAAGAATCTGCCTCAGTCAGTTTAAAAGAATTTCAGGCAAGCCAAAGTAAGTGGGAGAAAGATTTTTGGAGGGGGCAAGGATCTCATTGCCCCTGAAATTATAGACTTACCTAAGCCTGCCTTCAAGTGAACCTTTGTTAGACATTAAAAGGTGTCAGGGGGGCTGGGTCAAAAGAGATGACAGTCACCCTTTATCTCCATTGTCCACCTCCTGGGGCACAGTGGCACAGTGTCCAAAGTCAGGAAGCAATAATTCAAGACAAGCATTAGTAGATCTCTGAGGTCCTTTGCAATTCTATGATTTGGGACCCCCAATTCCCCTGTTATAGAGTCATAAAATCTTAGAGATCATCTACTCAAACTCCAACATACATCATGAATCCTTTCTACAACAGTTCTTTTCAATTCAGCTTGAAGTCTAGGGCGAAGAAAGAATTCACTATGTCTTCAGGTAGACCCTTCCATATTTGAACATCCAGATTGCTAGGAAATGTTTCCTTATGTGAAACCAAAATATGCCTCCCTGAAACTTTCACCTACTAGTCCTGTTCCTGACGTCTGAGACCAAGAAGAATAAGCCTAACCCCTCTTCCACAGGAAGTTCTTCAAATACTCAGAAACAGCTATCATGCATCCTGCTCCAAATGTCTTTTTCCCTAAACTAAACAACCCCAGTTGCTTCAACCAATGCTCCTATGGCATGATCTCCAGTTTTCTCAACATCCTTACTGCCCTCTTTTAGACATGCTTCAGCTCATCAGTCTACCTTCTAAAATGTATCACTCAGGACAAAACCACACTCTAGATGTGTTCTGGAAAAAAGAACAGTTCAGCATAACTAATTCTTCTGTCACATTACACTGAATACACTAAAAGAGCTTTCAATCTACTAAACCCTTATGTCTTTTTCACAAAAACAGCTTTCTGATAAAGCTTTCTCCATTCTCTACTTGTGTTGTTTGCTAATTATTGTTGAGTAGTTTTCCAACTCTTCATTACCTCATTTGGAGTTTTCTTGGCAAAGATAGTGGAGTGGTTTGCTATTTCCTTCTACAGCTCTATTCACAGATGAGGAAACTGAGGCAAATAGGGTTAAAGAACTTGTCCGGATTCACATAGCTAGGAAGTGTCAGAGGTCAAGTTTGAATTCAGGTAAATGAGTCTTCCTGACTCCAGACCAGGTGCTTTATCCATTGTGCCACTTAGCTACCCTGATGTTGTTTTTAAAATTGAAGGAAATGAATTAGCTTTTATCTCTATTAAGTTTCATCTTGTTCACTTCAGCACACTAATCCAATCTGCCAAGGTCTTTTTGGTTCATCATTCTATAATTCAATACATTAAATATTCCTCCTAATTATGTATCATCTGAAAATCTGGTAAATAAAAATTATGAGATTATTAGAGTTGAAAGATAACTTAGAAATCATCTAGTCTGGACCCCTGTTATACACAAAATGTTACAGATGAAATTAGGAAAACCTGGACTCATTTTCCACCTCTCATACTTGTTAGCTGTGACCTGAGTCCAATCCATTCTTTACACAGCTGACAAATTGCTATCCTTAAGGTACAGTTTATTATTCTGCTCAGAAAGCTCCAATGACTTATTACCTCCAGGATAAAATATAAACTCATTTATTTGGCATGTAAAGTCCTTCACAATTTGACTTTGGCCACCCTTTCCTAGTTAATAGCATGTTAGTCTTTTCAAAAACTCTACATTCCAACCAAACTGGACTATTTGCTATTTGTAGAATATAACAATTCTTTTCCCTTTGTACATGCTCCCATGCCTGAAACTCATATTCATTCTCTCTCTCTCTCTCTCTCTCTCTCTCTCTCTCTCTCTCTCTCTCTCTCTCTCTCTCTCTCTCTCACACCCCTCTCTCAGAATCTCTATCCACTTCAAGGTTCAACTCAAGTGTCATATCCTGTACATAGTAAGTGTTTAATAAATGTTTGTTGAATGAGTGAATAAAATTTCCTCAGTTTCATTTTCACCCAGCCATTCTGATATGGTGAGTTTCTTTGGTATATATGTTCTGTCTCCTTGACTAGATTGCAAAACCTATCAGATCATGATTTCTATACCAAAATAGGGCTCAATACACCTTGAGCCCTCATTGACAATGTTGTGTCTAAGCAGCATTTCATGTAACTGCCTGTGCCCTAATAGACCTTAAATATAGATTATATTTGTCTATGAAGAATTGATGGTAAACCATACAGGAAATACCTGGCATTTAAAAATAGAACTTGGTACTACCAGTCTCAAACTATTCAACCTTTACCTTCTCCTAACTTACCCTGAGACTCTAGTAATTCTGCACCTACTTCTCCCCTCCCCTGGAAAAAGCTGCTCTGAGAATGAGTTATTAACCATTTTTGCTTTAGTGTAAATTTGTATCCCAGAGGTATTGGCCTTCTAAACTTTATGTAGAATTGTAGAATGAAGGAATTGATACAGCCATAGTCCTTCTTCCTCTCTCCTTTCACTACCAACGCTTCTATCTCTCCTCCTTACAGCCACCACCATCAACACTCTCAGTCCCATACTTGTCTTACTATCCCTGGCTGTGAGAGTCACTTACAGTGCCTTGAAATATAGGAGTCCTCATTGCCACTGCTTAGCAGGAAAACGTCAGTCCTGTTATTAGGGAATCAGTCAGCACCATGGCTAGGGATTGGAGCTAAAGAGCAATTCAACTGAGCTGTGTTGTGAGGCTGCTTCAGCAGAATGTAGATGAATGTGCTATCCAGGATATTAAAGGGGAAAGGAATGTCCAGGATTCTGGAAGATTTAATATCTGACTGACTTTTTGTCTTTGGGAAGCTAAAACTATTTGTAGAATAGGATTATGACCCAGAGAAGCCTCCTAAATTTGGAGTTAGAATATTCAAATCCTGGTTCTATCATTTTTTTTTTAGCTACGTGACCTCACTATAGTGGTCTTCTCAGTTCCCTCTCAAACTGTCCATTTTGTCATTTCACATGGAACAATAATATTCCATTATATTCATATATTTTAATTTGCCTAGCCATTCCATAATAAGAGGACAGATCCTTAGTTTCCAATTTTGGGTGACCATATAATGAGCTGCTATAGATATTTTTGTAAATACAGGTTCTTTTCCTCTTTCTCTGATTTCTTTGGGGTATAGGACTATTATAACTTGAAAAGGTTACTGCTAGAATAGTTGATCTTCATGAGAGAAATTTCTCTAAAATGTACATGATCCCATCTTCCATAGTTAGCTGGAAGGCAGATGCAGGAATGTATGTATTCTGATGTGTACCATAGGATTATAGAGCTAGAAGGTTACACTATCAGGTATAATCCCCTCATTTTACAGTTTGCACTGCAAGTAAGTCTCTAGAGTGACCCTTGAACCCAGGCCTTTCTGACTCCAGATCTAGCATTCTAATCATCATACAATGATGCTCTCCTGGGTGTATGATAAATTGGGATAGTTCTTAACACTAACTCAAAAAACAAGAAGTTAATGTTTTGGAAAAGAATGAATCTAGTAACAATGTCCTTTAGTCCTGCTGCATTTCTGACACAATATTTGTTTGGAAATTTGAGCAATCTGCATATTTGAGAGGCCAAATTTGACAGCAAGGGTAAATGAAAAGAAGAAAGAAGGGAAGAGAAGAGAAGCAAGGGAAGGGGGAGGTGTCTGTTTCTTCAGCAGCAAGGGCATACAATTTTGGCCTTCCAGTTTGGAATTCTGAATAAATTTTCCCATAGGAACATCATTACACATGACAGGCTTGGAATATGTGTTTAGAATAGGTTCAGCTATGTGATGGACTAAGCAGAAATTTCTGGGCTAGTCTGGGAACCTAGCCATTATCAGTCTTCCTATATGAAAACCTCTTAGAGTTCCAAATAGTCAACCTACACAAAATATTTGAGAAAATGATACTAAGTTGAGGATATGCTCTAATAATGTGTACCTGAGAAGAAATGGGCACCTAGAGATCAGTCCTTGGAGAGGTTAATCCCTGGTACAGAAAAGGAAATAGAGAGTGAAAATGATGATACCTCCTCAGGGATTGGGAACATAAGTGTTAAGTTTAGTGACAGAGGAACTGAACACCTGTTTAGCCTTTGGGTTTAGGGTGAGAAAGGATAAAGAGACAGAGTCAGAAAGACACAGACAGAGACAGAGAGACAGACAAAGACAGACAGAGCTGGGGTGGGAGATGAAAGAAATCCAAGATAGACTGATCAATATTGAAGTTAAATTATTGTAGCTGAATAGACTGTGAGATGCAGCTTGGAAAGAATATTGTCGATAAGAGTCCATTGCGTATTGAGGTTGGTCCCTGCTTCTACACAGAATTCTCGTATTGGTGAACTTCACAGCCTAATCAGGGAGAAGGTACACACCACAGATGCATTAACTCTGAAATCCCGGACAAAACTTGAAACTAAGTGAACTTTATTCATTTATTTATAAAGGCTAGTCAGGAAATTCTTATGCTTAGAAGGTAGTAGGCATTAACTATTAAGTCAGAATTTGAGACATTAGCCTCAAATTAGCCAAAGGTTTGAATCTAAAAGCTAAACAGGAAAGACCTTCCTCCTCCAATAACTGAAAATATCCTAAACAAAATAATTTAATCTCAAAATAGAAGGTGGAAGTAGAATAAACCAACAATAAAGGAGACTGACTTTAAAGGTTGGGACTGAAGTAGGACTTGAAGGGAAAGGGAATAAAATAGGGAGAGTCTTGAGGAGATAGATTATTGCTTTAAATGTGTGTTCAGATTATTAAATAATCTGAGAACATGTACTTGTAATTCACTGTGTGTTTATGTAGTTTGTACCCTAGGGTTCCCTTGCACTGCACTAAAAATAATTTGTACACTTTACTTTGTAAAACTATAATGGACACAACGTGGGAACGATATTGCTGGAGAATGGCCATGTATTCAAAGGATTTGTTTTCTTTCTAGGAGATTCTCCTCCCCTTTGCTCTTCCCAGGTGGGGTTAGCAGACAGGTTTTTCTTCCAGTGGATGCCCTGTTGATGCCTGATTCTGCTGCCCAAGCACAGACCTACTTCTTCTCTCCAGTTTCTTCCTTAGCTTCCTATCCCTGTGATTACTGTCCCCTCCCCATGTCAGAGTCATTTATCCACAGTCACATGAACCAAAATGTTCATGCCTTGACTCCTTTGACATCCAGGGTTAACACTTCCACTTGAGACCAGGAGAACTTCAGCTATTGAGAATAGGATCTATGATCATTGTATTTGAACTCATATGGAAAAATGGAGGGGGGTGAGATGAGACAGACAGAGACAAAGAAAGACAAGAGAGAAGTGAAAATTATGCTAGACAATGGTGTCAGGGTAAGCTATCAAGACGCCATTCATGGATACCTGAAAAAGACTTATAAAAATTGGTTTAGACAGCCTAAAAGCGATGCTAATTATAGTCATTTACATGAGTTGCTTCACATTTTTACCTATCAAAAATGAAGCAGAATAATGGTCATGTGTAACATTCAATATGTACCAAATTAAATTTGTTGTGATCTTTATTATCCAAAGTACTAAATTACTTGTATGTGTCCAGTTTTCTGTCTCACTGCTCAGGTAAGTCAATAGCCTAGAGCACTGAACTTGGCTTAGTTCAAATCCCACCTTGGATACTTGCTAGCTATATGACCATGGCCAGATAGTTAAGCTTTCTAGCCTCAGTTTCCACATCTGTAAAGTGGGGTATTGTTGTGAGGATTACTGTGAGGATTAGATGAGATCATATTTTTAAATGATTTTGCAAAACTTAAAATATAATATTAATACTGGATGATGATGATGATGATGATCCTAGGCAAGTTACTTCATCTCCCTAGGTTTCCATTTCCTCAGTTCCCATTTTCAAATGAGGGTATTGGACTAGATGACCTCTGAAGTTACTGAGTCCCTTCTAACTTACATGGGAATGTGTGTGTAGATGTGTGTGAAGGGGTGAATGTGAGAAAGACAGAGAGAGATGTCTAAATCTAGACATCTAGCTCTACATCTATGGTTCAATTATCTTTTTTTGCTTCTGTCTTCTCCATTAAAGACAATCATAATTTTCAAACTGGAAAATATTGAAAAAGTATTATTTCAGAAAGAATTAAGTCAAGTCTCTAAGTATTAAACACCTACTATGTGCCAGGAGCTGTCCAAAGTGCTAGGAATGAAAAAAAACCAATACTCTGATGGAATGACAGTATTTCAGGATAAAAAGGGAATTCAGCAACTGTCTAGTCCAATCCAGGATTGGGGGGAAAAATTCCTAATAAAACTACTCAAGAAGTGGTCATTTAGCTTATGATTGAAGATGCCTCTGGAAGTAGTACTGATTGTTAGGAGGTGTTTCCCTGACATCAAGCTTACAGTTTCCACTGTGCAATTCCACCCTCAGCTCCTGGGTCTGCCCTCTGGAACCAAACAGAACAAGTCAAATCCCTCTCCACATAATTCATGCTTTTCAAACACATGAAGACAGTTATATGTTTCCAAGGAGTCGTCTCTGCTTCAAGCTAAAACCTGGTTCTTCAATTTATCCTCACATATCATGGACTTGGAGCCCTTCATCATTCTCTTTATCCTCCTCTGAGTTGTCTCCTTCCTAAAATGTGGTGTTTAGAGCCAAATGCAACCCAGACATGGTCTAATCAGGGACAATGAGGACTATTACTGCCTTTGTTGTGGTCCAGTCATTTTCAGTTATTCCTGACTCTTCATGATCCCTTTTAGGCTTTTCATGGCAAAAGATACTGAAGTGGTTTGCCATTTCCTTCTCCAACTCATTTTAGAGGACCTGAGTCAAACAGGGTGAAGTGACTTTGTCCAGGGTCACACAGCTAGTTAGGTATCTGAGGTCGGATTTGAACTTATGAAGATGAGCCATTCTGATTCTAAGTTAGATACTCTATCCACTGCTGCCTTATACCTGCCTTATTCCTCTTTTAATGTAGCACAAATACACATTAGTTTTTTGGGCTTTAGTGTCACACTGTGGACTTACGTTGATTTTGCAATCTACTAAAACCCCTGGATCTTTTTCAGACAAATTGCTATATATCAATGCCTCTCTCTTTTTGTACTTGTGAACTAGATTTTTCTTGAACCCAAGAAAAAGTTACTAAATTTTATATTCTTAGATTTAGGCTTTCAAATTTATATAACAATTTATATATAGCACTTTAATGTTTAAAAAATACTTTACGTATATTGTCTCACTTAGTCCTTATAACAATTCTGTGAGATAGGCATGTTTACTATCCTCATTTTCCACAAGAAGAAACTGAGAATTAGTGAGGTTGTGACTTACCCGCTAACAAGTCACTTAAACTTCTCACAGCTGGAAAGTGTTTGAGGTATGAATTGAATCCAGGACTTCCTTTAAATCCAATACTTTATTATGCCATGCTTCTCTTTTGAGGCGGAACATGGATAAAGAGGTGAATTCTGGTTTTGTCATCCAGTGTATTAGTGTAACTCAGGCTCAAGTTTACTTGCATAAGATTCTCCTCATTGGTGGAGAATGATTACTCAATACTCTATGCCTACATGAGAAGCAGAGTTTGTAAGGAGAGAGATTCCTTTACTTCTCTTTCTTCTACATCAAGAGAGGACATATGTCCCAGGTTCTCTTCAGGGAGAGATCCCTGGAGGGAGAGAACAATTCTGAGAAGGAGTTGGTACACCACACTAAAGACTTAAGAGAATTTCCCCTTAGCTGGGATCAGGGATTCTCCTCCTTTATGGTTACACTGAGATATCTCACTCCCAGTGAGACAGCTCCTTTTACTCTGTATAATTTCCTTGATTTCTGTTTGCCATTGACTTCAGTATATTTGATGGTGTTTATGTAACTGGCACTGCTTTTTAATAATTTCCAAACTTTCTACCACTAAAAGATCATTTTAATAGCAATGTTTTCCTAGATGATGATATGTAGTTGTAAATTGGTAAATATAACAATCAAAGAACAGCTGAAATTTAAAACTAAACAGGCAAGATAGCTGAATAATCTAAAGAGAAGAAAGGAATATGAGAAGAAAGGTATGTTCATTGACTTTATCCATCAACAAGCATTTATTAAGCATCTACTATGTGCCAGTCACTGTGCTAAGTGCTGCATATACCAAGAAAGTCGGGAGGGACCCTGCCATCAAGGAGCTCATATTGTAATGGAGGAGATAGCATGTGAATAACTAAGTACATGTGAGATATATGTGTGAGGGAAAGACATTAGAAATTAGAGAGACCAAGAAAGGCCTCTGGCAGAAGGTGTGATTTGATCTGATTACTATAGAAAACCAGAGAAGCTAGGAGATAGAAGTGAGGAGCGAGAGCAACAATTATGGAAGACACATTTGAGGATACTGGTGTCCTCACAAATTAGAGAGAAGTTCAAAAGAACAGAGAATTTTGGGGACAAGGATAATGAGTCTTGTTTTCTACATGTGGAGTTTGAGATGCCTACAGGATATCCAGTTTGAGACAGCTAGGTGACACAGTGGATAGCATGCTGAACCTGGAGTCAGGAAGTCCTAAGTTCAAATCCACTGTCACTGTTACTAGGTCTGTGACCCTGGATAGTTACTTAAGCTCTGTCTGCTTCAATTTCCTCATGTACATGCATATGGGTAGTCATGATAAAACAATATAGAAAAAATGGTATGTATAGTACTATAAAACTATAAGCCAGTATATGCTTATTTATACTACTATAAGATCATAGGTTACAAAGAAGGTGCTAACTGGCATTGGGAAAAGCAACTACTTTACTAAGGAGTTTCCTATATCAGTCGTTAAAATTAATTATCTGAAAAAAAAACTGAGGTACAAAATTACCAAGCATTTATGATTTATTCTGCAAAACTAGCATTTGCATATCAAAACAGATCATCCGACTCCTCAGATGTCAGAGTCAAGGAGTGATTTACAGAGTTAGTTTTTTATAACAGAAGAAAGGAATAAAAAATATTTCAGAAACTTGTTTGAAACATAATTCTATTGGACAAGGACAAGTCATCTAACTAGTTAACTTACCCCATGCTTTCTCCACCCGGATTTGTACTGTTGGCAACATATAACTGTCAAAGTGAGATTGCCCCAGAAGTCCTTACGCTGCATGTGAAGTCTTTTGTACCCAGAAAGCTTTCTGGGAAAGAAGAACTTGTAGTCCATAGTTAGCAGTCATCCTGCCCCATCATCTTCCAGCTGTCAACCTAAGATGATTCCATTACTCAACTTAGACTCTAACTCAAGAAAAGTGGAAAGAAAAACAAGCTTTGGCTGCTAGAAAAGAGAACTTAGCTTTCAAAAAAGAGTCCTATAATCGTGTGATTATTTTATTCCTACAAATATATGTGTTTTACTTTAAATTATCTGCTACTAAATGATAAAGTCTTATCAATTTATCCATTCACTAAATCTATACATAACTTAGACTTTAGAAATTATGTTAGTCTGCCTTAGTTAAAGCTAGCTTTTCCCAAGGAATGGAACTTAATCCTATAATCAAATTAAAAATAAATCAAAGTAATCAATACTAGCTGATTTCCTTTTTGTAGTGAAATAATAGTTCTGGGCATATTTTTATACCTACACACACACACACACACACACACACACACACACACACACACAGACACACACCATTCAAATGCTCAAAAAACTGAAATCTCAGCAATGTGTATATTCCCTCCAGTGATTCACATTGCAGCCTATTTACATCTGTCCAAACTACAGAGCTCTTTTCTACATCCTCCCATGATTTCACTAGAAGATGTCTATCCAGTATTCTTGAGGCTTTCCTTAAATATCATGAGGATCCCAATGGAGTATATGAACTGTCTATTGCTTGTCCCTTACTCTCATTTTATGGTCAGTCCATCTTCTTTTCTAATAACATATTTCTATGATGATATCTCCTTTTATTCTTTGAAGTTCCTTATTTCCTCTATGTTATGTCTTGTTCCTACCCATCATGTACCTCCCCGTTGCCCTGTGATAATCCTTAAATCATTTTGAGACTGACAAATTTCATATCTAGCAACTATACAAAAATACTCATAGATTAGTGACATTAAAAGGATAGATCTTTGTTTCTGGGAGAAATTTGGGATCATTAAAACAGCTTGCAATTTCCCAAGGCCAATCAGCTCACTTTCCTGAGACTGATGGAAAGCTCTGTAGATTGTCCATCTAATCACGTCATAATTTGGGCAAAAGAACTCATCGACACTTTTTCTTCTGCAAATGGTTAGGTCAAATTCTTTGGAGAGCTTATGGTTCTCTTCTAGGAAGCTCTGTGATATTGAAGGGTTTGATACAATAGTGTGGTGTCAAAATAAAACATATAAACAAAGAAATTTGACGAAAACTAGGGTAAAGATGTCATCTGGAAATGTAGTGATCAAAAAAAGGATAGGCTAATCACAAGAACTAAAGAGCAGCATATGGACTGCCTAAGAACTCCAATTTGTTCTTACCATATCAGAAGAAAAATGAGAAGCACACTAGGTGGACCCTCCGTGATTAATTAATGGGAAGATGTGGACAAGAGTGAGAGAGAACTAGCTGAAGTCAAAACACTTGGAGTGAAAGACAGGTGCCAGGTAAATCAAACAATCACTACTACCCCAGCTGACACCTGGATGGAGATATCCCCAAAACCCTTAATGAAAGAGCCTCAGGAATAACAGTGACTCCCACACCACTGGTCTGACATCCAACCCAGCCCACATGAACATCATTTGGGGAAGCAACTCTTGTAAAGAAAAACCATATCTACCAACTGCCACATACAGGGCAAACAATCCAGCCTAGCTAATGCACCAAGGCAACCTGCAAGACAGAAAGAGATGGTATGTGCCAGGCAAATCAAGCCACTACCATTACATTCCCCCAGATCCCAATGGAGACAGCCTAGGACCCTGAAACCAAGAGTTTTTAAAACAGCAGTGCCCCCTAGGTCTGCTTCCAGCCTGAGCATCACAGACATCATTGAAGTGTAAGCCCAAGAACCCTAGGGCTGGCACCATGCCACATTTTCCCACCTCCAGGCCTTGCCCAAGCTTTGTAATCATTATCCTAGGAAGCAAATCCCACTGAGATGTGACCTGGCAACTGCTTCTGCAGGTGCTTCTAGCGTAACTACCAAGACCTAGAAAGGAAGTTCTCACCACCAAAGTCTTTGTCATTGTCATTGTCAGGTAGAACAAAATCAGAATTGGTATGATTTTATCAGTGGAAATGGCATTAAAGATGATATATTACCATCTGCTTTGCCACTGTATCCTATGGACCACAGGACCTTTTCATATGACTTGCAACTGAAATGTTATATGTGTTGTCTCCACCATGAGAATGTGAGTTTGTTGAGAACAGACTGTCTCATTTGCCCTTTCTGTAATCCCTAGTGAAAAAGGAGGGCAATGAGATCATACACTATATTGGGGGAGGGAAGTAGTCATATGTAAACTAGTGGACATTCCATAGGGTGTCTGGTAACGAAATTTATATCTTTCATATATTTTTTTGTCATGGACCTTCATAGCAGTTTAACAAAACCTATAAACTTCAGAATATTTTTAGACACATGAAATAAATTACACAGGATTACAAATGAAACTAATTTTATTGAGATAAAGACACAATTTTTTCCATTCAAGTTCATAGACCCACAAAAATCTATCCACAAATCCCTTAGAGGTACATGAACTTCACATTAAGATCCTCTGTCTTAGAGCCTTAAAAATTAAACTTGCATCTCGATCTGGTTAGAGCCCCTACTTAATCTATATTCATTAAATCAATCAATAAATATTATGTAATGTCTACCATATAAAATGCTAGAGTAATTTTTAGCTAGTGTAATCTACTAGCTGCATTAAAAGAAAGTCAGACTTATAAAGGTCTGTCTGTTTGACCCTTGTGAATATACCATTGCTTCCATATCCCTTCCAATCCTCTGTCTAGGTAAAGAACATACTCTATTGACTAAACAAGGCTAAACATTGTCATATATAATTGATACAGCATCTAAAAGGAGATCTCAATCTACTACAGGTGATTTTCCATAACTTTGTTGGCTAAAACCAACAATCTGTATGCATACTTCACAATGCTAGGAAAGATGTAAAATTATTATAGAAAACTATGATTCATAAATCTATATGGGAATTCCCATTATAGTGATCCACAAATCCAATGAATGGGATCATTGGAATCAGAGGTATAAAGAACCTTAGAAATCCAGGAGAATGTAGATGTAAGAACGTAGAATTCTTGAGGGTAAGGATCGTTTTGGTTTTGTATCTCTATGTATCCCATTCCTAGGGTAGGAATGATCTACCCTACAAAAGGTGGCTCATAAACATTTCTTGAATTAAACCAAATAGCTGATGAGTTAATTATCTAGTCCAACTCTCTCATTTTACGATTAAAAAAATGAGGCACAGACTTTTAAGTTGGCTAAAAGTCACACAGGTATTAAGGAGCAAATTCAAATGCAGGTCCTTTGACTCTATATTCAGAACTCTTTCCACTGCACCATGCTATATATTTATATTACTACTTGAAAAAAACATAATAAAACCTCCACAGTATGTTTGATCATGCCAGACAATAGTTACTGTAGATAATATTATTTATATTAATACATGCATGTTTATATGTATATATAAATATAGTATAAATAACAACAATAACAGAGAGTGTTTATGTGACACTTCAAGGTTTTTGCAAAGCGCTTTACATCTATTATCTTATTTGATCCTCAACCATAGTCAATAAACATTTATTAAACACCTACTGTATGCCACGCACTGTGCTAAGTGCTGGGGATACAAATAAGTACAGGAAAGATAGCGGTTGCCCTCAAGAAGCTTAAGATCTAATGAGGGAAGAAAATACACAAAAGAAAGCTGAGTGTGGTTCTGTTATGTTTGGATGATCTTGAAAGAAGAACTGAAAAGGTACAGAAGAGGAATACACTGGAAGAGGGGAGAAGGGAGAGGAGAAAATTATCTCACATAAATGGGGTGTACAAAGAGAAGTTTGTATAACAAGATGGACCTGAAAGGGAGTGGGCAACACTTGAACCTCACTGTCACCTGAACTGATTAAAGGAGGGAAGCATATATCTATATATATGTGTGTGTGTGTGTGTGTGTGTGTGTGTGTGTGTGTGTGTGTGTGTATGTGTGTGTGTATATATATATGCATATAAGAGGGAAAAGAATTAAGGGGGGGTTAGAGGGAGAGTAGATTAAAGGACATGTTAGTTAGAATAAAAGTTTCTATGGGAATTACTTCTTCTTCCCTATTCTTTCTCTTCCTATATTCTTTGTCAGTGATGAACAGAGAGAGGAATTTTCCATGCTTTTCATGATAGGGATATTAGGGAGCTGGACTCTCTTATGGCATCACACTCTTGCCAGAAATAATGTATGTATTTGGATAATATACATTTTCTATTTTCCCATAAACTATGTAGATATTGAATTTTAAAATACTTAGGCACTAAATGTCTTCAAAGCAGACAAAATTAGCTTTCTAATAAGTGTAGCATAATTGTTTTATGTGCATATATGTCTATGAAAAGTTGTTAGACTACAACAGTTCTTTTAGGGAAAACATTACCAACCTTTTGGTAAAAGCTTACCTTTAACAAATATACGTGAAACTTTGTGACCTTGAATTTTCCAGACCGAATTAATTTCTGGCCAACATTAAAGAATGGAAATTAGGGTTAAGATAAATTGTATAGTCCTCTCAAACCCTTAATGATACACACGCACAGGCACACACACACACCCCAACACATATACATACATACATGCTAATACCGCACAGTGGATGAAATGTTAGATCTGGTGACAGTAAAGCCTGAGTTCAAATTCAGCTGTAGAAACATACTAGCTATATGGTCCTGGGCAAGTCACTTAATTGCCTGCCTCAGTTTCCTCAACTGTAAAATGGGGATAATAGCAAAACCTACCCCTTAGGGTTTCCATCAGTTACTCTGCATGACTTCTCCATCATCCCATAATCAACTTCTCCCAGGGTAAGCTCATCACCAGAAATCATGAAGATTGATTTAGCTTAGGTACTCATAGAAACAATTTAAAAACTTAATTAAAGATAATTACAATAATACAAATACAACATCAAAATATAAATTTATTGCCATTGAATGCCCATACTAATATAAAGAGGCTAGGGAGCTTTGGATTAGCAGGAATCCTGCACAGAAAGGATCCATGATTTTGTTGCTGCGCAAAAACAGTAAGTACGTGTGTGGAATCAGGTAGCTTTTGTTAACATTTGTTCTTGCCCCCAGTTGTTAATAGGGTGACAGGTCATTCTCCACTGCCGCAGGCTCCCCCATAGCTCCTGAAATTGTTTTTAGCAGAGTCCTTGAAAAAGATTTTAGGGAAACAGGCTGGCATGCAAAGATTTAACAGAAGTTACCAAAAAAAAAAATTTCTAATCTCCAATAAGATGGTCATCTGAGTCTAAGGATTCCCAGTCATCACTGCAAGTGGTCAAAAGAATAACTTATTCTTACTGGGGTATCCTACTGGCTTCTATTGACTGCCTAGATGAATGTGGTGACTTACAGTCTTTATCAGAGACTTTCTAGTCACTTTCTACTTCAGGAGATGGGAATGATTCTTGCAGATGGCCCTGAAGAGCCAAAGCCCAACAGATGGCAGCAAAGAGCAGGTTGGCAATGGTAAGACCAGTAAAGAGAAACTACAAAGCTCAACTGAGGGCACAGAGAGGTGGCATCCAGCAGAGAACTGAAGAGTAGCACAGTGACATCACCCAGGGCACGGGCAGCTCTACAGAATCAGGGATTACCCCAGGATATTGCACCTGACCTCACAGATGCATGGGTCCTCCATACTGATGTCTAGGCTGTGTTGGTTCCTGATGCGTGTATCCTCAATAAACATGCTCTGGCAATATGAGTTTTTGACTGTGCCCCTTTACTCATGTTCCATGACCACATGTCCTTATATGTATTGATCCTATATGTACTCCCTGGTTACATATGTTGTCTGTATATGTGCCTTTCTCCTACCCATGGGAAAATAGATCCCATGTGTGCATGAGAGGGTTTTTTTTTGGTGACTTTATTTCCCCTGTTGTTTGATTGGACACTTTTTGTTTTGATCTGACAGGCTGGCAAAGGTAACAAACACAGTAGTGGACATTTGTGACCTATGGTTTTAAATGAGTGCTGACTAAGCAGAATGCCTTATAACTTTTCCCGGCCACCCACATGTAAGGGGGTCCCAGGTGCTATGTTAACAAAAAAGAGAAAGAGCAGATTAATAAGGTTTTTGCAACTAAAAAAATTTTAATCAATAAAAAAAATAGTTTGCATGAAATCAGAATTAAGGAAGATAATAAAATCAAAAATAAAAGAAAAACTAGTATATAAAATATTTTTAAAAGCTCGATAAAACTGACAAATCCTTAGGAGATTTATTTTTTTTTTAAAAACAGCCTGAATTTTTAAATGTTAAGTGACAAGGGAGAGGTCCCAAGAAAAAGAAGAAACAAAGAAAATTACTGGAGGCTATTTATTCTACATAGTTATAGGTAAACAATGATGAAAATATAAGACAATATATCCATATATATTTTAATGTTTAGTGGCTTCAATAAAAAATGGGCATAAGGGAGAAGATAAAAAATTTTTTTTAAACATTGCTCAGGAGATAGAAAGAGGCCAAAGGTTTGTAGACTATACAAAAGCCTTATTTATTAAGAATGCTTTCTTCTAAAGGAAAATCAGTAGGTAGTAGACATAAATGACAAATGATAATTTTTTAAAATGAAACTGGTTATATTTTAATAGATAGGAAGTAGGTGACTGATGCCGAAATCAGTTTTAAATCAGCTTTCTGTACAGACCACCTATTCGTGAAAGTAAAGATCTGAATCAAGAACAAACTAGAAGAAAAAAAAAGATATGATAAACAATAGAGACGATTCCAACTTGGTCTATTTAAACAAGTTATCGACAGACATACAAAAAAAATGGGAAATAGAAGAACAAATACCAACAAAAACTATAGCCATTGCTAAGGAAGTTTAAATTAAATTCCATAATGAGGAAATTTTAAAAAGCCTAAAAGCCTTTAAACCAACAAATACTTGCTCTTTTCCAGGTGGAGAGATAAAGCAAAAAAAAATGAAAACAACTTAGCATATAATAAATACGCATAAAAATACTCAAATTGATAAAACAGGAAATAGTCCAAATTCACCAATATCAGATGGAGAAACTGAACAGGTCATTAACGAACTGCTACATTAAAAACAAATCATCAGGAACAGAGAAAGCAAGGAGAAATGAATAGATGCTGACTCAGACCCCACCTCAGACATTTACTAGCTGCATGACAGCAAATTCCTTACCTCTGTAGATCTCAATTTCCTCATCTGTAAAAGGAAACTGAATTTGGTGACTTCTAAGATCTCTTCCATCTCTAATTTTCCGATCTTATGATCATATATGACCTATGAATCACAAATGAATTCTGTCAAAGAAAAAATCCATATGATATAAACCTTAAAAATAAATGAAAAGACAGTATCTTATCCAATTCTTTCTATAAGATAAATATCTTCCCAATTTCCTTACCAAGTAAAGATAAATAAGGAAAATAAAACTATAAACAAATAACTTGTGAATATTGGCACAAAATCATTACATAAAATATAGGTACAGAGAATATTAATATATCAAAAATTATAGATCACAATTGAGTTAGATTTATACCAGTAATACAAAGATGATTTGACCATAGTAAAAAAAAATAATAAATAATACTAACAATAAAAGCCACAAAATCCCTAAGATTATAGCTACAGATATAGGGAAAGTATTTAATAAAATTTAATTCATTTAATAAAATGAATACCCTCCTATAATTTCACCACAATCATCCAATGTGCAAAGGGACTTAATCATTTTCTCTGAACATCATGAAGCTATCACTAGAGTACTAGAGCCATTCAACAGTTATTCTTACTCTCATTGTATGGTCAGCCCATCATTTTCAATGATACATTTCTTTGATAAAATTCTTTATCCTGGTTTGTCTTTGTAGTTCGTTACTATATGTTGCAACCTTACACCTACTTCCATTGTGCCTCTTAGTTGCCCTCTGCACAACTCTAGGAGATGGGATTTGCAGAATATTTTATATAGAAAGATAGGGTGGACAAGGGGTTTCTGGGTTTTCTAGTTTCCATTCTAATGGTAACCAATGGCAGAGTGAACTATATACAATAACTTCTCTACCAAGTAAAATATGCAATACTTCCTCTACCAGGAAAAGACCAAAGGAACTCTATTATTTATTTCTTCCCAAGATATATTTTATCATATTAAAAGGAGATCCAACTATATCTATACCTTCTAGGGTTTTTAGCATAAATGAATGTTGTGTTTTGCCAAAGGTTTTTTATGAATCTTTTGACATAATCATGTGGTTAGAGATTTTTGGTTTTAATTTAATGATTTAATTTTAATGTAACGATTCGTTATGCTGATTGTTTTTCTAATATTAAACAACCCCTGAATCCCTGATTATAAATCCAACTTGATCATAGTGAATAATTTTAAATGAATTGCTCTAGTCCTTTTTGCCAAGATTTTATTTAAAGTCTTTGAATCTATATTCATTAATAATACTGATCTATAGTGTTCTTTTTGTTTTATCTTTCCATACTATAGTTATTAGTACAGTATTTGTCTCATAAAAAAGATTCTTTTTCATTCTCTGAATATAATTTGTATAGTATAGGTATGAATAGTTCATTAAAGGTTTGATTGAATTCTCCTGCATATCTAACAGGACCAAGAGGTAAGTTTTTTTCCCCCTTTTAGTAGTTTCTTTATAGCTAGTTCTATTTCCTTTTTTGATACTGGATTATTTAAACTCAGTTTTTAATGTTCTATAAATTGGTTATTCCATACTTTTGAAAATAACCCTCTACATTTTTTAGGTTCTCCGTTTTGTTGGTATATAATTGTTCATTGGATCCAATAAATAAATATGATAAATTAAGATTAAGTAAATAACATGACAAATAGCTGGAGGAATACTTAGTGCTCATGACTGAACCATTCCAACATAAAAAATAACAATACTACCAAAGTTAATTTATAATTTTTGTACTATATTAATCAAATTGTTAAAAAGATGATTAGTAGAACTCAATAAATAATGACAGTAATCATCTGGAAAAGCAAATGATATAGAATATCAAAGGAAATAATAGGAAAAGGTGGGGGAAACGGAGAGGAACACTTAGACTTCAAATTATATTATAAAGCATCAATTATCAAAACTTTCTGGTACTGACTTGAAAAAATTGAGAAGCAGAGCTACAGGACAAGGGATAATCACAAATAATGGAACTCAGTAATTCATTGTCTGAGAGATGAGGAAATATAAATTACTTAGGACAGAATTTATCCTGTGAGACAAACTGTTGATCAAACTAGGAATAAGTTTGACAGAAATTAGTCATAGACCAATATCTTACACTATGTTGAACAATAAATGAAAAAAATAGATATCTAATCAGAATATTAAAATTATATCATAAACAATTAGAAGAAAAGCAGACTGTATACCTTTTACAGCAATGAGGAAGAGGTGTATTCTTAACTAAACAAGAGATAGAGGCAATTATAAAATAGAAAATTGCCTGTTTTGATTAGATGAAACTGAAAAACTTCTGAACAAATAAATTTAAATATCTAGGATAAGAAGGAAAAGAGTTCAAAGAAAAAAGTATTAAATTTCCCAGACATATAAATAAACAACTGATATAGATAGATAGACAGAGAGACAGACAGACAGACAAACAGGCAGACAGACAGAGACATAGAGAGACAGAGACAGAGACAACAGAGAGTGAGATAAAAAAATTAACAATAATATAAAAATGAATGGAATGATCTCACCCATAAAACAGAGGAGGGTAGCAGAATGGATTAGAAAGCAGAATCCAACAATATTCTGTTTCTTAGAAACACAACTGAAACATAAAGATTCACAGAGAATTAACATGAGGAGCTGGAGCAAAATTCATTATGCCTCAGATGAATTTTCTTAAAAACAAGGGTGGCAACTATCATCTCACACAAGGCAATAGCAAAAATAGACATCGTTAGAAGAGAAAAGCAGGAAAACTACATTACATTTAAAGACACTAGAGATGTTCAAAATATGCAAAGGTGTTGGTGATCTCACTGATTTGGAAGTTCCCACCAATGATGCAGATCATAACCTATTCGTGCCTGACTGTAGAGGGAAAAGAAAATATCCCAAAGGCAATTGTGATCCACAGTGTCAAAAAAAAAAATGTAGGGAGGGGAAAAACTGAAAACTGGGAGGGAAAGTGTCAGATATAAGAATAAAAAGATACTTAATAAGCTTGAAGAGAAAAGTTTCAGTTTAGTGGGGAGGTCAATAACTAGATTAGAAGTAAGGTGAAGGGGAAGAAAGGATGTGGGGGTAAAGAGTATAGAAGGCTTATAGAAGGCTTATTTCTGGGAGTTTGACTTGGAAAGGGAAGAGATATATAAATTAATAGTATCCTATTTTCAATAAGTTTTCTTGTTAAATTGTGCTGGTTAGGCTGTGTGTGGCTTGCCTGAGATGAGATCATGGAAGGGGAAAGCTCTGGCATCATTCTCTATATGCTTCTATCCTCTAACATCATCATAACTGTCTATATAAGTTCCATCCAACCTTCAAAATAATCCTCTCTCTCTTTTTTTTCTTTTTTGAGAAAATGAAAGGGAAGACCTGGTCCGAGCTGATGGCTTTGGGAGCTTACCTTCCCACTGAATCTTGGCCTTGTATTTTCATGGTCTCATTCTCTCTGAATATGTATTAGGGAAAGGGAAGTGATGTGAGAGAGACAGGCAGAGATGGAGAGTCAGAGAGGCAGAAGAGGCAACACTGTGGGTCACGTGGGGTGCCCCAGAATCCACAACAGTCCAAATCCTATCTCCTTCTGTTCATCCTTACTGCCAGCGGCACCTTCAGCCCTTACTTTTCTATGAAAGACAGAAAGGTCCCTCTTTCAGTCAGGTGCTTGAATACTTGTTTCTTGGGTCCTCTTCTTCTGATCCCCTAGTCCTATCCACCACCTTGTCCAAGTCTCCATTCTTCCTTCCCAAAAGATCTCTGAATGTAATCCACTGCTGGGAGGTCGGCACATCCCTGCTTTCACTTCCTGTACCTCCCTGTGCACAAACGCTCAGCTTAGTGAAAGAATAGGATCCCCATCAATCCAATTTCCATTCTCTTTTCCACATCTCATCTTGAGGTGGAGACATTCAGAGTAGTACAGCTAAGATTGCTGGGGCCTGGTTCTGATGATCCTAGATCCTAAAGGAGGACTGAACCCAGAATGTTGGCAGTCCCACAGTACCCTCCTTCACCCTGCCAAAAAGCCAGTAGCCACTCCCTTATCCCTAGAAAATCCAGGTTTTCTTCCACTGAAAATCTGCTCCTACCCCTACCTCCCTATCCTATCACTGCTGCTGCCAAACCACAGTCCTGCCCCAGCTGCATCTTCTTCCACTGAATTGCTAAAACCTTCAGTCTTTCATATTTCCTGCCCTTGGGCAAATATCTTGCCCTCAGGCAAATGCTTACTTAGGACAAATTAATTCTTTCCCCCGCCCTACTTAACAAATCTGTGGTTCATCATATTTTTACTTAAAACAAATTAAGCACTTTGTTTTCTAACTTGCTGTTATACCATTTTCCCAGCATCATTAGTTTTAATTATTTAGCAAGGAGGGTATGTGATATAGTTGAAAGTGTAAGGAATTTAGAATTGGAAAAGATTGGTTCAAATGTAAACCTTTCCATATATTTGCTATCGTTCGGTCATTTTTTCAGTTGTGTTTGCCTCTTTGTGACCCCTTTGGGGGTTTTCTTGGCTAAGATACTGAAGTAGTTTGCCACTTCCTTCTCCAACTCATTTTGCAGGTGAAGAACAAAGGCAAACAAGGTGAAATGACTTGCCCAGAGTCACACGGCTGGTAAGTGTCTGAGGCTAGATTTGAACTCAGGAAGACTCCTGAACTCAGGAGTTCCTGACTCCAGGCTGGACACTCTAAGCACTGTGCCATCTAGCTGCCCTGTCTTTCCATGTATGACCTTGGACAAGTCATAACCTCTCTGACTCTCAGATTCCTCACCTATAAAACCTGTATATTGTATGTGAACTTTTGAAAGTAATGCACAATATACAGTAAGATGATTAGAAGCAAATCCAAATGAGTCATGGATGCTGTCACATTGGGATTATCTTCTGTACTCAGGATTCAGAGTTCAGACAAGGTTCATGGGTATTTCTATCATCTTCAGAACCTGAATTAATAAGCTTTCTTTCTTGTATCCCTAAATTTCCTGATTTATTGAATTATCCATAATTAAATATTAGCACCAAAAATATAATTCAACAACAAAAATAGATACCAGATATTTTATACCCATTTCTGAATTTTATACATTATCAAGTACATTAAATACTTGATTCTCTATCAACATGAAACTACTTTTCTAGTCATGTGATCTTTCAGCCAATAGCTGAAAGCAAACATTGTACATAGCCAATTCAGAAAGAAAAATCTGTGTTTAGTATGTATAGTTGTCCACCATTTCTTGTATTTTTCTTTAAGAACTCCTTGGGTTGCCCCACAAAAACTTTAGGGAACACAGTTTGATCAAGAGTGGTATTCTTGATCAATTGGAAGCCATTAGCATCATAGGGAAACCAACTACTTCATTTTTATTTAGCTCCTCCTCTTTGGAATATGGATGGTACAATTCTTTCCCAGCTCTTTCATTAACTGCCCAATAGTGTGGGTTTCCCTTAGTCAGTGTCTCCTCTCCATCATTTACTTAGGAGAAGATGGAACCCTTTAAACTACCTAGGAAAGGGCAGTGGAAGCAGTAAAAAGAAACTAATTTCTTCTGAGAAAACAGACATCCTACTTACGGAGTCTACTTAAAGCTACTTATTGCTTAGAGTTAATAGTCCAGATTCATACTGTTTAACCTTCTTTTTCAGTGGGAAGCTTATAAAATTTATAAATAAAAAAAATGCATTGAAATCCTCTATAACTTATATCAAGCCCCCAAGTGGAAGAGATCCTGGCACTTTGTCAGGTTCAAACCTTTGTCTTTTCTATCTCTGTATACTACAAGCCATTCGCTGAATCTGTGTTTTAGAACCCCTTAGTTGACAAATAAGATTGAAACAATAAAAAGCAGTAAGAGTTAATGGGATTTTTATCTAGAGTGAGCTGACTATAACTTTCTGATTGAATTAATATGAACACACTTAAAGAAGGGAAAAATGATCAGGTAAATTTCTATGTCTCTTACAGAGGAATAGAAAGGCCTAAGGAAAGCTAAAGCATGCCACTGCCTTTTTCAGTCTCCCAAAGAGAACTATTGTAGTCTTCCCTTTCTACATTCTTGCTCCCTTAAGTTCATTTTAGGCCGTTACTCAGCATCTCTCTTTCCCCTCAAATAATGCCAGTTCAAATTCATTGCTCCTAATGATGGAGTTCAGACTCTGGGAACTTCCTTGAGCTCCCCTGGAATCTCCTCATTTAAACTGACTTTTCATATTCAAATTGAGTTCTCCCTGTATCCCCTCACAGAATCTGGCCTTTCATACTCAAATCTGTGACCATTGTCAGTGATCTTTTGATTGCCCTACCTGCT
>CM053770.1:593869420-594004313 GCA_028658325.1 Potorous gilbertii | reverse complement strand
CCTATACTCTTTTCTGTATTTAAGTCCCACCTTGCCTCCATGAAGGGGCTCAGATTCAATCCAGCTCAGACTCTGTCTAGCTGGAATTCTATCTGGCCCGCTTGTGAATACAAGTGTCACAAATGCTTAGGCTCCTTAAGAGGCAACCCAGTTTGGTGAATCCTTAATAAACTTTGTTTTCTTTGGCTTTAAGAAGGTTTGAGTCGAATTCATTGGAGCACGACCCGGACTGTTGGTATTTTGGGGTCCACCCATCACCCATATACCTCATCACTAACACTGAAAAGTCAGAACTCATGACAAACTGAGTCCCTACCAGAACAGGAAGAAACAACACTGGATTAGATATCTTCCAATTCTCAAGGTAAGTTTTTAAAAATCCCTCTTTTCCTGCTGAGACCATCTCCAGAAGCCTGCTACACCATATTAATCTCCCAAGGATAAAAGCTAATTGAAAGAGTGACTTTAGTGAGCCAGTGAATAGCTTACATTAAGAAGAGATCCAATTTCAAGAGTTCTTACTTTTCTGAGATATACTCTGGAAACCAATTAGGCTTAAATGAAGTACTTTGTTCAACTTTGAACTTTCACATGCAATATTGATTCTTTCTGCATATTCCCCAAAATTCACAATGTGAATGTCCCATGTTCAAAGCTATGGGAGAATAAAAATCATAGCAAGCTATAAACATAAGGGAAATTCACATCTTTAAATCAAATCAAAGTTTATTGACTGCAATATGCTATTCTCTATGACAGTGTTAAAACATATAAAAAGGCATATGAAATAAAAAGATGGTGACTTAAACAACTGCCTTATACAGATGCAGAAATAGTAATATCTGAAGTCTAAACACTGATTGATCAAAATAAGTAAAGATTATCTTAAAAGAGCTCTACAAAACCCCTTGAGTCAATATTCAATACATTTGAAACTCAAAGACTTCTTGAACCTGAACATCCAATAGCTATTGAAAATTAACCAGCAAATAAAAATTCAGAAGCATTTCCAGTTTCCAGTTCACTGAGAATGTTTTTCTGACTTCAAAAGGAAGCTCTGTCAACAGCTTCACTACACCAAGGATTCTGAAGTTGGTCAGTTGCCTGCAAACTGCCCAATTTGTTCTAAGACAGGGAGATTTTCTCTGCCCTGAAGAAAATATTGAAACATTTATTAGAAAATGTAAAATGTTCTCTAGATGACAAGTCCAAGTGTTTTTCTGTGAAAGAATAAAAATTCTATGAGTAAAGCTAAAGAGAAACTGGAGGCAGGTATTATTGGTAGCTAGATAGCTTGGTGGTTATTGAAATCACATATTCTGAGAATGAATAAATACAATGAGGGTGATCTGTTAATGGATTCGTGGACACATGGTATTTTCTGTCCCAATGCTACACAAATGTGAATATAAATACTGGGTACTCTACCTATGTTGGACAGATTGTGTACTAACAATAAAATGTATCACCTGCTCATGTTTCCTGTACTTACTGTATTTACTCTTTGTAGGGGGTGTGTCCCCAGGATTTCCTTTTCTACAATGCTTGGGGCTGAGAGAGCACTGGTTATTGAGAAAACCATCTGGACTACGTTGCTCAAAGATCTAGTTGTGAACCTGCAATATGGTAACATCACAACCAGGGAACATTGGTTGTTGGAGTATGAACTACAGTTGTTCTCACTTAACATAAGTGGACTGTTTCAAAGATTTCTTCTTCCCCTTGTAGGGCTCATCATGGCCCACCTTTTCCATGGCTCTGTATAAAGTTTAGAAATCAGGCAGCACAAATAGCAAAGAAGAGAGATCCAAGGTTAAATGGTATGAGTGGACATGGGAGAGGTAAGGTCAGTATAAGTAGAAAAGGGAATAGCATGACCAAGATATCCCTTGCCCCTACTCTCTCAGGTTGAGTCCCAGAGAGTATGTCCTACCACAAGATCCAACAGCGGCACCCTGAGGATAACTATTTCTCACACTATAACTCACAAGCCCCCACTAGTGTGTTTTCCATAAAGAGGCAGCCAGTAGACAAAATTAATTTTTGGTGGATTAATAAAATGGCACAGTAAGAATTGTAGTTACAAATATCCCTCCGTGAACCTGGGATGCACAGAATCCATGGAAAGAGTGGACATAAACTTTGAGTACAATGGTAATGAGATATGAGGTAATGAGGGAATAGATATAGATAAGGCATCTCACACACACGGGAATCAACGTCCATTTTCTCCTGACCCAGTCCTATCTTCAGCATACCTCTTGATTGCCAAAACTAACTCTTTTAATTCTATAGTCAGTTCATTTATTTACTGTTGGGGATCATGCTCCCTAAAGGGACTCTGGGCTTTGAGTGACTACCTCTCTGTATCTATGTCTGTCTGGAGTGTTGTTTCTGCTTCTTCAATTTTCTCCTAAACTCTTTTAAACGGACTCTCCAACCACTGGATGAAGTGTCTTCAGTTGGATCACTCCACTGATTCTTCACACGGCCATTGTGGATGGGGCAAGGGGGAGGAATTCATCTGAATTACTGAACTCTTGAGTCACTGGGTAGAATGCCTTCTGAATGAGTAGACTTGCTTCTAGAAACCATAGTCAATCCCCTTCTCCCCTCAAGAGGTGAAGAGCTAGGTTCTTCTGTGAATGAGGCAATTAACTCAAACTGACTAGATTGTATTTTAATGATCATCTGAGGGTATGGCCAATCACTATTTGTCGAATGATATTGCTCCTTTCTTATTCAATCAGAAATAGGTATTTGTACTTTGCAAAGGGATAATAGGGTGGGAAAGTGCTCCCTATTTGATTAAAAATTACTGGTTATCCAGGAAAGCAGGGTGGGATAAATTGGGTTTAGACTAATCTTATGCCATGTTCTATAATAAGTTTAAAATAGATATGTGACCTTAATATTAAAGATCATAAAAAAATCAGAAAAGAAACAGAGCATGAACCTTTCACTACTATAGGTAGACATATTCTTAACTTTAAAAAATAGAACCAAAAGATAAAATAGATTATTTTGATTGCATGAAATTAAAAAGTTTCTGTGCAAACAAAATTAATGAATGAATAAAACTAATACAACCCAAAAAATGAACGTAAGTTAAGAAGGTGTAATGGTAAAGAATTTGCCCCTTTCATGTGACTTCTTTGAGCTTTGACCCAGCCCACAACTTGAGTCACATGGAACTGATGGTGGGAGGAGCTTGCTGAATGGGTAAAGCAGGAAAAGAGAGTGAGGTGGAGCTGAGAGAGAGAGAGAAAGGGAGGGAAAGACAGAGAGAGAAGAGAAAGAGAGAGAGAGAGATTGGTAGATAGATAGGTAAATCATTTATTAATTGCTCACTACCGGCCAGGCATTGTGCTAAAAACTGAAGACACAAACATTAGCAGAAAAGATCATCTAGAGCCTTTGGAGGAAGCCATGCTAAGAGGAAAGGAGATGGATAACAATCCAGCAAAGCAGACCAAAATATAGTAGTCATTAGGTAGGAACATAACCAAGAGAGTGAAAAATCATGGAAGCCAAGGAAGGAAAATATTCAGGAAGGAAGAGAGTTTTTTGTCCAATTTCTTCACCTAACAGATTTGAGGTAACTGAAGATAGAAATGACGTGAATTTGCCAGAGCCATACACGTAGCTAGTAGCAATTTGGAATTGACCCATAGATCCTAATTTCTTGCACAGCAGAAACAGCAGAAACTTTGGAGTCAGAGAACTTAGGTTGAAATTCCTTTTCTGATTCTTACTATCTATACAACCTATACAATGAGGGCCAATCACTCAGCACCATTCCTGACATGCAGTAAGTGCTCAATCAGTGTTTATTGACTTGACATGATCTAGGCCAGGGGTGAGGAACCTGCAACCTCGGGGCCACATATGGCCTTCTAGGTCCTTGGCTAGGGCCTTTCAACTGAGTCCAAGCTTTACAGAACAAATTCTTTTTATTAAAGGATCTGTTCTATGAAGTTTAGACTCAGTCAAAGGGCTGCCCTTGAGGACCTTGAGAAGCACATGTGGACTCGAGGCTACAGGTTCCTTACCCTTGGTTTAGGTTTCTGTTTCCTCATCTATCAAATGAAATTTTTGGCCTCAATGATCTCTAAGGTCCCTTCCAGCAATAAATCTATATTCTTATAACCTCAAACCCAGTATTCTTTCTACTACATAACATTACCCTCCAACAAATAACAGGATCCAAAATTGTATGGTTCAGGCTAAAAATGCTATGAGATTTCTGATAAGGCAGACAGCAACCAAAAAACTTTGGCAGTTAAAAAACAATGATGGAGATTAAGATTTTTTCAGAAATTACCATTTCTCATATTCAACCTGAAATTAAAAAGAATGAACTAAATTAAGAATAAACTGCAACCTTGACCAAAATTGCTTTAACCATGTCTATCAATTAGGATTAAATACAAAAGCAATTGATCTCATCTACAATTTTCATGTTTTTATACAGAAACAAAATTATTAGTGCATAAGTATCAAAGCAACATGATTTTTAAGGATGAAGCAGTCCTGCACAGGTTCACATGTCATAGAAACAATACTAGGGCATGGGTAATGAAAGACATGCAGTATAATGAAAAAAAAACACTACCCTTTAAGATCATGGCCATTGGTCTGAATCCTATTTCTGCTAACGTAGTTCTTGTGTGATCCTGGGTAAGCTGCTTCACCTCTTTGTGACTCAGTTTCCTAATCTGTAATATAAAGAGATTGAACTAGATAATCTCTAACATTCCTGAATGAAAAGGAACAGAAAAAAAAAATGAATTATTTAAATGCTGAGATACTTTTTCAGTTTTTATGTTCAATTAATATAATATAATAAATTTCTTTAGATGATGTGCCTTTTCATTTTTAAACTACCTTTAAATTGTAATATTTAGTTAAAAACAAGAAAAAGTAAATTAATAAGTAAAGATACAAGTCCTCACAACCAACTAAATTTGTTATTGAAATGATTTAATTTAATTTTGAAATTATTACTTTGTTAAATTGTGTTTAATTTAAAGAATAAAATCTATAAATACATGCTCACTCACTGTCATATGAACTGTTATTTCTAAATCAGAAAGCATTAGCAGCAGAGGATATCTATCAACAGGTGAATCACTGGCAGATGATCAGGGGAGGTAGGGCTAACAGCCTTAAAAGAGTATCTTTATGTTTATGGAGTCAAATGGATCAAATTGGGAAGTCTACCTTTTGGATATGGCCTTCTAGTTAGTCATCTCTTAGCCTGCAATACCAGCTTGTGGTTATTAGGCCACTGCTTCATGGAGTGTTTCTGTACTACCTCCTGGACCATCTTAATCCTGTCTTCATCTCTGAATGAAACCCATTGGATCCCTACAATCTATGGAGATGGGAACAAAATTTGCAGGTGATTAGGGACAATTAGTAGGGCCTAAGGGAAAGAGAACCTTAGGGAAGAAAAAAAGGAACATGATCCAAGTCATGACTTGAAAGGATAAATAGAAAGTTGTATATGTTATTGGTTCAAGCTAGAGTCAACAGGGTAAACAAACCCTGGGGAAGTGCATGCAAAATGGTTTCCCTGAGAGGTGACTACCCAAGATTCAAGGTACCCTGGGGGTATGCATTCATTATACTATAGTTCATAAACTCCTCATTCCCTAGATATATTTGGTTCCAGTCAGCCATAAGACACAAGTAATTCAAAGGAAAAACACTAATATGGTACAGTAAAAACAGTAGTAGCAAAACATCTCTCCCATAAACATAGGATTCACATACTTACAAAAACACACCATATCGGTGAAATGAATGGGCACATAGAAATCACTAATAGAGAGGCATATTGAATGCCAACACTCTTATGGTGATGTTATATGGCAGCAAATTGTGTAACACCAGGATCTCAAAAAAAAAATTTCAGATTACCCAAAAGGAAATGGAAATATGGTGGGTTTAAGTAGGCTATAGCATATTATCAATAATAACTTGTAAGAAGAAGTATGAACATATCATTAAGACCACATATGGCTGGAAAAGGAAATAGAGAAATTATTTAAAAAAGTAAAAAATAAAAATCCCAATGGTAGTATTCTAACACAAAATGTTTTCCACACTCAGAGAAAGAAATATGGAAGTCATTCGTAAAATGTAGTAGATCATGTCTGTATATGTGTAGGTTTTAGTGTATTTGTTATATGATTTCTTCCATTTATTTTAGTTCAACTACATAACATGACTATTGTGAACATGTACTCAATAGGAAAGTATATGTAGAACCTATACAGAATTGTATGCTGTCACGGGGAGGGAGGGAGTAGTGGGGGAAAGGTGGGGGGATGGGGGGGATAAAATCTTAATTTTAAGGATGTGATTGTAGAACACCAAAAAAATAAAAAGAAATAAATTTTAAAAAGAAAAGAAAAAAAATAATTGAACAACAAAAAAGTGTATAGCCTTTCTTATAATAAAAAAAGTCTTTATAATCTCAAAAAAAAATAACAGATAGACAACCCAAGTATAGCACTAAGTATCCCCAAAATATTAAAAGAGCCAGACAAATATTCCAGGTAATTAACTGGACTATCTACAGAAGATTTATAGAAAACTGTGGACAAGAATTATGGAAGATTAGAAGGCATAGATGGGTCTCAATCTGCACTAATGAAAAGAATAGCCACACCCATGTGACCACAGAGCCATTCAAACATTGAATCAAAATCAAAGTCGAATATAATTCAAATTCTCTGAGTCAATCCTGATTGTACCTTATATCACTAATCTTGCCCTGCCAAACGTCAGTTTTGGATCAGTCTATCTACTGCCTTCACTCCCTATGCACATGCTGCTGTAAAAGCTAGAGAAAACCATGAAACTATGCTGATGGGGTCCCCTCCAAACTTATGTTACATTACTTCACCTGGGTCCTCACTGCAGCAAGGCAATCTTTTACATCTCCCTAATTAATTCATTATCCCAATCTGCATAAAGGCTCTTCCAAACCCTTTCATCCCTCCTCAGCCCTTCCCCTCACCTACTCAGCTAAGAATCTTTCCTCATATTTTACAAAAAAAAAAAATAGAAGCCATTCACTGAAGAACTCCTTCTCCCCTCCTCCTCATCTCACATCACCTAAATCCTTTCTGTTACTCTTTCTTCCTTCACCTCTGTCTCTCATGAAGAAGTGTTCCTTCCTGCACAGGCTAACTCTTCTACAAGCCTGGATGACCCTATTCCATCCTACCTTCTAAAGAAGATTGCCCCTTCCATCATCCTGACTCTACTTACCTTCTATTTCTCCCTGACTACTGGTTCCTTCCCTACTTAACAAACATGTTCATTTCTCACTTGTCCTCAAAAAGACCCTTACTCAATCCTTCCATTCATACTAACTATTGCCCTATATTTCTTTTGCCCATTAAGGCTAAATTTGAGAAGGTCATCTACAATAGATACCTCCATTTTCTCTCCTCTCATTCTCTTCTTAAGTTTTTACAATCCAGCTTCTGACTTCATCATTCCAACAAAATTACTCTGTTGTAGGTCCTATTCTCTTCTCTCTTTATGCTGCTTCACTTGGTGATCTCATCAGTGCCCATAGATTCAATTATCTTCTCCAAGCAGATGATTCTCAAATCTACTTATCCAGCCCTGATCTCTCTGCTGACCTCCAATCTGGCATGTCGAACATATCTAAAATTGAGTTCATTTATGTTTTCCCCAAACTCTCCCTCCTTTTAAACATCTTGTTACCATCAAGGGTACTCCCATCCTTCCAAGCCATTCAGGCTTACAACCTAGGAGTCATCTTGACTCCTTAATCTCTCTCACCCCTCTCTCACCTCAGTCTGTTGCCAAGACCTGTCAATTTTACCATTATGATATCTCCCACATATTCCCCTCTTTTCTTCTCTAACACTGCCTCCACCCTGATACATGCCCTCAGTAGCTCACACTTGGACTATTGTAATGACTTGTGTGTTGTTCTCCCTGCCATAAGCCTCTCCCCACTCTAGTCCTTTTTCCACCCAGCTAGCAATCAAAGTAATCTTCTTAAAGCCGATGTCTGATCATGTCACTCTACTCAGTAAAACTCACTGACTACTGATTACCTCCAGGATCATATATAAACTCCTGTTTGACATTCAAAGATGCCTCCCCTATCTTTCCAGTCTTCTTACACCTTACACCTCTCCCCTATTCTGTGATCCAGTAGCACTGGCTTCTTTCCTGTTCCTTGAAAAAAACACTCCATTTCCTGACTGGATATTTTCACTGGCTGTCCTTTCATCTCTGAAAGAGGGCAGAGAAGCTCTTGGCTTTCCTGACTTCATTCAAGTTCCAACCAAAACCCTACCTTCTACAGGAAGTCTTTCCTGATACCCTGTAATTCTAAGTGCCTTCCTTTTGTTGATTATTTTCCATTTGTTTTGAAGAGCTTGTTTGTACATAGTTGTTTGCAATTTGTCTCCCCTATTAGACTGTGTGAGCTCTTTGAAAGCAGAGACTTTCACTTTTCTCCATATCCCCACACTTAACATACCTGGCACATAGTAGGCACTTAAGAAATGTTTACTGACTGGCTAACTGGAGAGTAAAGAGAAGAGACAATAATCTCATGCAGAAACATTCTGCTGGGAAAAACTAGGTATCTTAAATGAAGTAAAATCTCTAGCTTTAACACAGAAGATGAATGGTTAACTGTAAGTGGAAGGATCAAACTGTAGAAACACAAGACCATGTTGGAAACTGCTTAAGGTTAGGCACAAAAAGAGAGCATACATTTTAAGAATTGTATCTTATCTGAAGTCCTGGCAGGAGTCTAAATTAGATTATTTCTGTTTTCATTTTAACTTTCATTACATCTTTAGTTATCCTATATTTTCATCTTGACTCTTCTAATTATTGACAGAAGAAAGAAGTTAGTGAAATTTGACTTCTAAAATTGGGATCTGTCTTTGTACCTGATTGGACCTCGTGTGGATTTTATCTAAATTGGAGCATTTAACTTCATCCAAAATCTTCAAATGCACTGTGTATGATGAACCAGATGTGGGCTGAATTTTTCCAGTTCTTGAAATGGACAGAAGAATGGCAGAAATGTCTTATAAAATAGACTATTAACATGAGTTCTTTATTCAGCATATTTAAATGTTAGGTTAGTTCAATGTAATCAGTAATAGAAAAAGAAACATTCAAGAGAAGTGTACATGAATTTTTTTGTGAGGGTCATATTTTGCCTTCTAGGAAACGGAGGAGCCATCAGTAATCTTAAGCAGGGTGTTTTAGATGTGCAAAACAGTATTTTAGGAAGATTAATTTGTCAATAATACATATACTAAAAGTGAGAGAGACTTAGAGGCTGGAAGTCTAGTTAAGAGGCTATTTGTAAAAGTCCAGGTAAGAGGAGACAAAGACCTGGACAAAGGTTTATGAAAACAGAATAAACAGAAAGGGATGAATTTGAGAGCCCTTGTTAAAGACAAATTGGCAGGACTTAGTAATTGACTGTATGTGGGACAAGAAAAAATAAAATAAGTTAAAGATGACACTCAAATTTTGAGCAGTTTAGTAATGACTGATGGAAATAGTTAAGTCTATAGGAAGAGAAATTTGGGAAAAGATGATAAGTTTGGCTTTAGATATATTTAGTTTGAGGTCATGATGGGACACGGAGATGGAGATGTCCAAGAAGGAAATTAGAGGTATAAAATTGAAGTTCAGTAAAGAAGTTGGAGTTCAGGGTCGTATGCACAGAGGTAATAGTTGGTGGGTTGAGAGGATGAGACTTTCAAGAGAGGGAATAGAGAAGATTAAAAGCAAAGAAGTATGTGCAGCTTGGATCTTGGAGAACACTTGTATCTGGGAGCTTTGAAAGAAGAAAAGCCAGACAAGGAGGCAGAAAGCAATTATCTGAGAGGAAGCAGAAAAACCTGGACAGGAGGATTCACCTGGGCTCTAAGAAAGGAGAAAGTACCCAGAAGGGGAATGGAGTAAGGGAGGAGGGTCAGTAGCACTAAATGTTTCAAAAAGATCATGAATAAGTATCGGTTTTTTTATCTGAATATTTATGTATAATTTATATATATAATATATACATAATTTATATAAATATTCATGTATAATATTTTTAACCACTGAAATCCCCACTGTATCCCTTACCCCACACTTCCCCCTGAAACATTCCTTTAGATGGCAAGGGAACAGCAGGTGAGGGAGAGGAGAATCTGCAGCCGCGAGGACACGTGGCCTTCTAGTCCTTGAGTGTAGCCTTTTGACTGAGTCCAAGTTTTACAGAGCAAATTCTTTGATCAAGGGGATTTGTTTTGTGAAGTTTAGATACAGTCAAAGCGCTACACTTGAGGACCCAGAGAGCCACGTGTGACCTCAAGCCTGTATGTTTCCCACACCTACTTAGAATTTTAAAAAATTCAAAAAAGAGGAAAAAAGTTTAGCATAACTAAGAAAAATATTAAAAAGTTATATGAAGCATTCTTTCCCCATGGTTCATCACTTCTGCAAAGAAACAGAGGAGATTACTTCTCATATCTCTTTCTGAAGTCCAAACTTGATTATTATAGTTTTGTGACACTCAATTTCAACTTTTATGATTGTTGTAATCAGGTGTATACTGTTTTCCTGGTTCTGCTTATTTCATCCGCTATCAGTTCATATAAATCTTTCCATGGTTCATATACCACAACTTGATTAGCTATTCCACAGCTGAAAGGCATCTACTTCATTTCTGACTCTTTGCTATGACAAAAAATGCTGTTAAAAATATTTTTATGGATATAAGACATTTTTCACCTTTGATCTCCTTGGGGTATATGTCTCACAGTGGAATATCTGGGTCAAAAGGTATGATGTTTTATTTACTGTTTTTGCATAATTCCAAATTACTTTCAGGAATGCCTGAGGATTCATCAACGTTGCATTAGCATGCCACATCCACAGGATGTGGAAAGCATCTTTCTCAACCTAACATTCAATATTCTCATCTTTTGTCACCTTTGCCAACTTGCTACCTATGAGATAAAACCTCAAAGTTATTTTGGAGCATTCTTACGTATGGCTGTTAACACTGGAAAATCATTTGAGAAATATTTGTTCATATCCTTTGACTACTTATCTATTGGGGAATGTTTATTTTCATTAACAAAATAACATTTTATTATCCAAAGAACAAGAAAAAATAGAAAAAATGTTTTTCTTTAAATATATAAAAAACAAAAAAAGATCTTCTAAAAACTGTTCAGTATAGGTTTTTATTTTACCTTATTCACTTTATTTTTAATTTGTGGAATAAAACAACTATTTCCATAACATAAAACAAATTTTTTTTAAAAAAGATGATTTGAAACTGCAAATCTATTATGTACAATGTGCTATTCCTTTTAAATATATAATAAAGTTATATAAATTTCTTTTTTTCTTCCCTTCTCCCTACTCCCACCTTACATATGACTACCATTAGATACAAATATGGGAAAGATTTTTATCTTATATATTTCTTTTAGTTTTCTAAATATCGTAGATATCAGACTTATCAGAGATATGTGATATAAAAGTATTTTCTCAATTGAGTACCTTTTTATCCTAGTTGCATTAATTTTATCCATGTATAAGTTTTTCAATTTCATGTTATCATATTACCTATTTTATCTTTTGTTATAAGTAGTTAATGTTATATTTTGTAATTGCCTCAATCCCTTGTTTGGCTAGTACTTCAACCTCAAATTATAGTAATAGAAAAACAACTCTTCTAATTTTTATTAGTGATAATGAGATTTAATATTCAAATCACATATCCATTTTCAGTTTAATGTGGCATGTGATGCAAGTTGTTGTTCTAAACTAAATTTCTGAAAGACTATTTTCTAGTGTTTCCAATAATTCTTGTCAATTATGGATTGTTTTCCTTAAGTAATTTATGTCCTAGGGTATGTTGTGGTCAGTTATTTCAGATTCTTCCTTGCCTTGCTTATTCAACTCATCTACTTTTCCATCTTTTAACCATTACCAACTGGTTTTGATGACTACATCTTTTTAAGATAGTTTGCAATCTGGAAGTGCTAGTCTCTATTCATTCCTATCTTTTTTTCCTAATATGCCTTGATATTTCCAAATGAATTTTAAATAATTTTTCTGGACTTATGAAATAACCCTATCATAATATGATATAGCTTTAAATCTGTAAATTGATTTTCATAGTGTTGTTCTTGTTAGGATATTGTCATGGTCTTATGATGAGCACTGATTATCCTTCTAGTTGTTTAAAGTAGTTTTTTTAGATTGTAATGGAATATTATTGTGCTATAAGAAATGACAAGTGGGATGATTTCAGAAAAACTTGGAAAGACTTACATGAACTGATGCATAGTAAAGTAAACGGAACCAGGAGAACATTGTAACATCAATATTGTTTGATGAAAACTGTGAATGACTTAGCTATTTTTTAGCAATATAAAGATCCAAGACAATTCCAAAGGCCTAATGATGAAGCATACTACTCGCCTCCAGAGAAAGAACTTATATTGTTTAAATACAGACTGAAACATACTATTTTTCATTTTCTTTAATTTTTTTCTTTTGTTTGAGTCTTCTTATGCAAAATTACTAATACGGAAATGCTTTACATAATTACATGTGTATAATCTATATCTGTTTGATTATTGTCTCAGGGAGGAGCAAGGGGAGGGAAAGAGGGATTGAATGTGGAACTCAAAACTTTAAATAAAAATGTCAAAAATTGAAAAAACAAAGTAGTAATTTCTTTGAGGGGAATTTTGTATTTGCATCTATAAAATTATTGAATATGATTTAATACTGATTACCAGGTAATTTATGGATTTTATAGTTATTTTAAATGTGACTTCTCTTTCTATCCTTGTCTCCTAGGTTTTACTATTAATCATATAAAAATTCTGTTGTTTCTGTAACCTGCAATTTTATTGAACTTAGTAATTACTCAATCAGATTTTTTTCTGATTGCCTCAGATTTTCTAACTAAACCATCATGTAATCTGTAGTGACAGTTTTTTTCCTCTATTTTTCCTTATGTCTTCAATTTCTTTCTCTTGTCTTATTGCTATTGATGGTATTTCTGTAACTATACTCAATAACAGTGGGAAGAGATAGCATCTTTCCTTTATTCCTATATTTATTTAGGAATTTTCTAGTATTTCACTATGTTATATAATGCCAGCTTTTGGTTTTAGATAGCTACTTTTTACCACACTTTAAAAAGATTCTCCTATGCCCATACTTCACAGGATTTACAACACACATGAGTACCATACTTTGTCAAAGACTATTTTTGCTTCTCTGGCCATAACTTAAAAATTAAATTTCTCAAGTGAAAGGTCACTGATGACTTCTAGAGATCAGGTTCAGTAGAATAATATAGATGGAAGCCAGATTGGAGGGAATTTGTATCCAGCATGGTATAATGGGTAGAGTCAGGAAGATCTGGATTTGTCATATCTCTTATATGCTCCTTGTGTTACATTCAACAAGTGACAACCTCTAAGTGGTCCAGGTAACTTTCTAAGACAGTAAGTTGTATAGAAGGTGCCAATCTTCTTTAGAAGGAATTTTCCCATTGGGAGTTCCCTGTACTAATGGAATCACAATCATCCCAAGGTAACAATGATCACTGAAGAAATTGAGATTGTAGAGCCAGATGTCTCAGAATAGAAACAAAGAAAGTGGAGAATGTGACAGACAGGGAGGTTTAGCCTATACAAGGGCCACTAGAAGATTTTCTTGAGCCCACATACATATTTATCTAATTTGATAATCAAAGTTCAGAGCCAAAGGAATCATTTGGTCAGGTAGGTGGCACAATACAGAGTGTGGAGTCAGGAAAACCTGAATTCCTATCTGGCCTCAGATATCACACTTACATATGACCCTGGGCAAATCACTTAATTTCTGTTTGCCTCAGTTTCCTCATCTGTAAAATGAAAATAGAAATGCACCCTGCAAAAGCATCAACTTCCCACGGTTGCTATAAGGATCAGATGCGATGATATTTCTAAAGCACTTAGCACGATCCCTGGCACACAGTAAAGCTATAAAAATGTTTGTTATTGCCATTATCATTATAATCTTAGCAAACTAATAAGGTGATTACCAAATCTTCATTGTTACAGCATTTTGTAACCTGTTATTCTCTGACAAAAAGATTTCTATGACTGTCTGTTCATGGCTAAAACTCTGAGTCTTAAGAAATAAAACATTATGAAGCAGCAGCAACAAAAAAGACTCTAGGGACCTACCAAGAAAAGCTATTTCTAATGCTCAGGATCCCATGGCATTTCTAATCCTTGTCATCACACCATGAATTTCACTGCAATTCAAAACAGATTTACTGCCACTGACTGTGACTTCCATTGAAGATCATATGGTAGGATGTAAATTTCAGAAGTTTTGTGATTAAAATGGTTGCTACTAAGGATATTAGAGGGGAAGTTCAGTCACACCCAGAAATAGGATTCATAAATTATGAATTTGGTACTCAAAGAAATCTGAAATTATTTTAAATGTATTTAAAGGGTGAGCAAAAAAAATAAATGAATAAAATGACAAGACAACTACATCATAAAGCATTTATCACAGTTATGGACTAAGAATGTTTTAACCATAGTACTATATAAATGCTAATTCACCAGTTACAGCTTGCATATGAACATTTTTATTTAAACGTATCTTCTACCCCAGTGGCAATTGTTAATATCTTCTTTAACTCTTAAAATGTGCCATCCTGGTAATGCAAACTCACAAGGTTTGCAATTGGGGTTGGGAAGGTTCCAGCATAGGACAAGGCAAAGCTCTTTCCTAGAGAATGTTTGGATATCTAAATCAGTCAAGGATCCCCAAACATCCCTTTGAACTGATTTAGAGTGGACACAAGTATCCAGGATTATGCCTACACTTGACACATCTACTTTGTGGTCCTTAAACCTTAAAGGAGCAAGGGCTATGATTCTCTCAAACCTAAGGAGAACCCCCAGTCCTGTCCCAGATTGGATCCCCTAATCCTCTTTAGGAATTAGAACAAGTCATGTAGAGACCTACTCACTATGTTACTAGTGCATCAAAGCTAGAATTCCCTCCATTCAGAGTTTACCTGCTTCACAAATCAGTGACCACACTGGATCCTTTGTTCAATTTAACTGTATTCACTTAAAAATCTTCTATTGCCTCATACTAGCCTTCTTTCTGTTCCTTACACTTTTAATGCCATCTCATGCCTTCATGCCTTTGCACTGACTGAACCTTAAGCCTGGAATTCATTTCTTTCTTTCCTCTGCCTTGTCAAGTACCTCTCTCTTTAAGAGGCAGCTCAAGTACCATCTTCTGCATGCAGCCTTTCCTGATACTCAACTGTTAGGACCCTCCCTCCCAAACTATTTACTATTGCAAAATAGTAACTAGTAAAGAGTACCAGTAAAACAGTGACTACTGTATATACCTGTATTTATTCACTTTATATTTCTACTATGTGTTATTTTTACATATATTTATTTTTCTCCACCATTGGAATGCAAACTTCTTGGGAATAGAGATTCTTTGGCTCTTTTGAGTCGTACCCCAACACTTGCCACACTTTAATAAATACTTGTGAATGATTGTCTCCACTACCAGTAACTTTGCAGAATGGCCACGACCTCCCAAAGGAGCTCAAAGCCAAAAAATGTCTCAATACCAGTAAAAATAGATGTCACAAAGGTCGAAAGACTTTTGGTCCCTTGAATACTGAAAGGGTTTTTGCCTTTGTATCTCCAGCATCTAGAATGATAGTGCCTTGCTCATTGTAGGTGCTTAATAAATGTTTGTTGAAGGTCACCCCTTTTAAGACACAGATCATATTATAATTAATTTTATATTCCATTCTTTGGTATCCAGTTTACCTTGGCAAGTTTTCTGCAGCAATTTAGAAATGGGTGAGAAAGTTGGGGTGGAGGAGAGGAAATTGAGAAGAAGACAGTATAGGATTCTCATAGGTAAGAAGGGTAACAGTGGAGGAGAAACAACCACAAAGAAACAGGGGTACACCACCTAGAACAGCTCAGAAGCCCAGAATAGCCTTATCAGTGCCACTTCTAGGGCGCACAACGGCCCACGGGAATATTTGGAGGAGGGTCCATCTATAGAAACAATTTGATTTTAAAATGTGTAACAGTGACTACCCTGACTCTCACTGCCTGAAGGCCAGGTGTGTTACATTCCCCACCAATCATGTCCTCTCCATTTTAGGGGTCTCTTGTACCTTACTTCCATTTAATCACTTAATAGTAAGTTTCACTTTTACAATGGAATATATGCTTCAAAGGTATAACAAGAATAAATACGTAAATATCATCCCACACCCAGTGGGGAGCATAATCCTCCTCACTACCACTATCACCTTATACTCTGGGGAAGGAGAGAGATTAGATTCATAGCTTATAGCAAAGTCTGAATTTCTAAGTCCAAAGTACCCCTTGGACTTGAGTCCTAAGCATGCTGACTTCTCAGGGCTTGCCTGCTGGAGTTGGTTACAACAACTTAGTCTGGAATCTCGCTTCCAAATGCTGCCCTGACATAATTTCAATGCAGTAGAGATTCCACTGCCTGACCTAGAACTGAAAAAAAAAAAAACCACACAAAACAGAAACAAACAAAAAAGGGGAGAACGCAACCCTTCCCATCACCAAGTCATTTTGAGGTGCCTATGCTGTACATGATAATGACCTTTACTTTCTCTGGATACCAAGAAAGAGGCTGGCCAAGTCTGTCGGTTTTAAGGATACTACTTGTTACTAAGCCTATACTAAGCTAATAGAGACTGCTCTAATCCACGTAGTCGGGAAACACAGGGTATATTCTCTCATAAACAGGTTCCTGCAAATCTCACATGGTCACCTCCACTTTACGTTATCTGTGCATGCATAAAACCAAGGTCCAGTTACAAACGCATTACAAAATTCTTGGTCCATCATGTAAGATATTCTGATTTATTGTTGAAGATTTAAAATAATGGGTAGAGAAAAGGTACTTATATATTTGTTTATTGTCCAATCAGTGCATACAAATTTTCTTCACAGTGTTCTATAAAGCGGACAGGGTTTCAAACTCCTCTGATGGGGAGACAGGTCAGTCTCAGCAGAGTGGCAAGAGTATGATCACCTGATTTTTTATCTCACTTTGATCTGCCTCAACTAATAGGCAAGTAACCCAGTCATAGTGCCAGATCTCAGGATTGATGTCAACAAGTAGACAGATCTCTGAGCTCAGGCTGATTACAAGGGTCCCCTAAGGACCCAGGAAAGGTAGTGGAGGTCTGTGGTAACCAGTTCTAGACTCCTGTGAAAAGCACAACCAGTTTTAAAATCAGAGGTTAGTGGTGATGTCCTAGTTTATGGGAGGGATAGTGGGAAGGGAAGGGCTCCAAGTAACTGGAAGAGAGATTGGTTTCATATCAGGTCACAGGCTCTGATAAGCTGCTGTTGGGGATCAGGATTCTAATGTCTAAATCTCTGGAGGTCAAGGACGGGGGTCCAAATTAGCAGTTAGATTTTCTAACCAGGATAGGGAAATGATCTGGGGGGAGATTCTTGGGGGAACCCATTTTGTTCTACAGTAGATGACTATAGAATCCTGAGGTCCCTGTCAGTGGGTGGGCATGATGTAGTCCTACTGAGAAGAAACTTCTCCCTAAGGGTGGGCAGAACTTCAAGCTTCTCTGAGGGTGTCCAATTCTGTCTTGGCATGGTGTGCAGTGGTTAAGAGTGGTTGGTAAGTAGGTGCTACATGGTTTCACATCCATCTCAATTGGTAAATGAGTTTCCATACTGCTGTGTCACTCTCCAGAGATGGATATCAGAAGGTGGGCAATTCTCCAAGAGGATCAAGCACAGTGCAGGGGTCTGAGACAATGAGTGGCTGGTGCTCTTAGAGGCTGTCTACTCCCTTCTCACATACCTATTTTCTGCCTGTCCTACATCCCCATCTCAGTGAGGAGTAGGCTGGGTACAACTATAGAGCTTCTCAGTCAATGGGTAGGAGTCAGCTTCTGTGCCCTCCATCCACAATCCAAGCCAGAAGCCCACAGGGGCCAGGAATATCTAGCATATTTCTCTCCTAACTACATGATATTTTCTGGGGCACTGGGTTCCAGAGGAATGTCAAGGATACAGCCAAATCTAAAATGAGGGATGTTGATAGCCTTGTCTCGGTAACTACAGGTCAATCACTTGGGCTCTGGGAAACTGCAGCTCCTCCAATCAAGAAGCCCTCTGAAGCCCTACTTCCCCAGGTACCTTGAGGGTAGGTAGTCCTGATCCTTATACAATTTTCACAAAGGCATCTCTCCAGGAGAAGAAAACAGAACTCTAGAAGAACCTGGGGGTTGATACACAAAAGGATAAGTCAAGATATCCATACATTTTAATAGCCCTTAAGACTATTGAAAATAATTAATGTGACTAATTATGACTGAACAATCAGTAGAATGTTATAGTTTATTATATGTGTTAAACCTATGATAGCAGGAAAGTAACAACTGAATTTTAGAAAGATTTCCTTCAAAAATCATTTAAGCATATTGTGTCTATTCTTAAAGGGTTAAGCCTTAATTATCTAGAAAATTCACTCACCCAGAACTCTCTTCTACTAGAGCTGCCATATAAAAATAATGGCAATTGTATTGGAAAATATGTTCATCCAATGCCAAATTGAATTCTTTTCTGATAGTCTTTTGCAAGTATGACATGACAAATTTCCAGAGAGAGCATAAAAATAATCTGTAAATCAGGGCTAGGACTAAGGAGAGGCAAAGTAGTCAGTTGCATAACATAGAGAGGGGAGAAATAAGGTATCTCTTTTTAATATTTTTATACAATGCTTTTTTAAAAACTAGACCTGTAATTTCATTGATATGGAAGGCTTCTGGTGAGGAATTTATTCTACCAATGTAGATAGGAATCTTCTCTGCCATGTAAGAGTTTAAGAGAGTTGTCTAGGGCAATGAGAGCTTAAGTGAACTGACTCAAGGTCACACAGCAAGTATATGTCAGAGTCAGGTTTTCCTGACTCTAAGGCTACATCTCTCTCCTCTATATGATGCTGCCTCCCTTCATAAATGTATTTCTTATATATTAATCAATAAGCATTTATTAAGTTCCTACTGTGTTCCAGACACTATGCTAAAGCACTAAAGATATTAAAAGAGGTCAAAGACAGTCCCTACTCTCAAGAAGCTCATAATCTAATAAGGAAAATAAGCAATTATGTACAAACAAGGTATACACAGGATAAATGGGAAATAATTAAAAGAAGGAAGGTATTGGAATCCCTATAGCAGATAGAATTTTAGTTGGGACTTAAAGGAAGCCACGAGGAAAAGATAAGGAGGAAGAATATTCTGGGCATGACTGACCGCCAGAAAAAATGCCCAGAGCCAAGAGATGGAATATCTTGTTTGAGGAATAGCAAAGAGGTCAGTGTCATTGAATCAACGAGTGTATGGTGGGAAATAAAGTGGAAGACAATTGGATCAGGAGAAGGCAAAGTTATGAGGGGCTTTGAAAGTCAGGATTTTGTATTTAATTGTAGAGGCAAGAGGGAGCCAGTGGAGTTTATTGAGTAGGTAAGATAACGTGGACAGACCTATACCTTAGGAAAATCACTTTGGTGGCTGAATGGAGGATGGATTGGAGTGTGGACTTGAGGCAGGCAGACCTACCAACAGGCTTCAATAGTATGAAGTGATGAGGCTCTGCAGCAGGGTAGCAGCAGAGTGAGAGAAAAGAGGACATATTTGAGAGATGTCACAAAGGTGAAATGTACAGAACTTGGCAACAGATTGGATATGGAGGGTGAGAGACAATGAAGAATTCAGGATGACCCCTCCATTCCGAACCTGGGAGACTGAGAGGATGGTAGTGCTCTTTAGAGTAATAGGGAAGGTAGAAAGTAGGGAAGGTTTAGGGGGAAAGATAATGAGTCTACTTTTGGATACATTAAGTTTAAGATATCTAGTTCAAGATATCTGAAAGGCAGTGGGAGATGTGAGACTAGAGAGGAGCAGAGAAGTTAGGACAAGATAGGTAGATTTGAGAATCATCAGCATAGAGATAATTAAATCCATGGGAGGTGCTGAGATCACCAAGTGAAGTACTATAGAAGGAGAAGAGAAAAGAACCCAGGACAGTCTTCTGAATTCATTTTAATACCATAAATTTCTGATCTCTATGTCTTTTGTGATGTCATAGCACGTGTCATGTGTAAGCAGAAAGCCTCTAGTAGGCAGTAATTAGGCATTGAACATGGAGCCAAATCCAGTCTTAGACATTTGCTGTGTGATCCTGCAAGTCACTTAACTGATGTTTGCCTCAGTTTCCTCATCTATAAAATGAAACTAATAATAGCATCTACTTCCAGGGATATTGTTGGGATCAAATGGGATAATCATTGTAAAGTACTTTGCAAATTCTAAATTGTTAGTTATTGTAGTAATGCATAAGCAAACCAACAAATATTTCTTAAGCACTTACAATGTGCCAGGGACTTTGCTAAGCACTGACGATACAAAGGAAAGCAAAAACTGTGCCTACTCTCAAGGAGTTCACAATCTAATTGGGGAGACAACTGCAAATAACTACATAAAAACAATATATATAAAGGATAAATTGGAGGAAAAACTCAAATGAAAGGCATTAAAATTAAGAAGGAACAGAAAGGTTTCTTGTATATAGTGGGATTTAAGCTGAGACTTGAAGGAAACCAGAGAATCGAGGAAGTGGAAGTGAATAGGGAGGAAGTTCAAGTCATGGGAGCCAGCCAATAAAAATGCCAGAAGCTTAGAAATGGAGCATCTTGTGTAAGGAGCCTCAAGGCGGCCTGAGTCACTGGATCATGGAGGGGTGTAACGTTCAGGAAATCTGGAAAGGTACAAGGAGGACAGCTGTCATGTTAGTAGGGACAAGGGAACAGCAGGAGCAAAATTTTCAAACTTTGTCTAGGGCACACAAAGTCCTCATCCCAATCCAGATGCAAGTCCTCACCAAGAAGCCTATAGAACATATTTACAACTCAAATCTAATATAACCTGCCCTACCCTCCTCACCCGCTTTTTGGTTTGTGCATGCTTGGTCTGTCCAGGCACTTGTATCACACACCACTTCAGTGTCTCCTCTCTATATCCTCTAGCATATAACTGCACATAGGATGCCAACCTGATTCCCACTATACAAAGAGGAAAGCGTGGGTTCCCTTTTCTTCCAGAGGTTGCTGCTTTTCTTCCTATCAACTAATTCATTGGACAGTGCTGATGCTTGGCTGGGCAAGTCAAGTTGAACATGAAGGGAGAATGGATTAACAGCTGAATATTTGGTGAATGAGCCGAATGAAATATGATGACTTGCAGTAAGATGTCATCACACAGAGGAGGCAGAAGTCTTTAAGGACAATCTTGAAGTGACATAGTGCTTATGGCATGGCCTTGAGTTGCTAGTTAACTGATATATAGCAACTAGAAATAAAACGGCTCTTTCTGAGCAAAAGCTGCACACAGCCTGCAAGTCTCAAAGCTGCCGCTCTGAGTCCTAAGCCTTGGCAACTCTCCCAGATCCAAGCATTTTCATTTGCTGTCTCCCATAGACTTCTCTCCCCTTTATCTCCACATCCTAATTTCCTGGCTTCCTTCAAGTTTCAGGTAAAATTTCACTTTCTACAAGAAGTCTTTCCCAGTCCTCCTTAATATCTCCAAGTTATTACACATATCAGTTCATTGATTTGCAATCCCAAAAATCAAATTCAACCAATCACAGTATCTCTTGATGTGATCTACCCACAATCCTATGAATTCCTTAGCAACTATTTCTTCTTCCTCCCTTGGGGTAAGAGGTAAAAGCTATCAACCAAAGATATTGTCCTGATGTGCTGTTTACCCAGTAAAAAGAACTCAACACAATACCCATCTTACTCCAAAACTCCACAAAAGACAATACCTGTCATGCATCATCATCATCATCATCATCATAGTTGATTTGCAGAGGTCTTTACAGGTTATATTATCCCCATTTTAACAGATGAGGAAACTGAGACAAACAAAGCCTAAGTGATTGTCCAGGGATATACAGTTAGAAAGTGTCTGAAGCCAGATATGAACTCAGGTCTTCCTGACACCAAGTCCAATGCTCTATCCACTAAGCCACCACAGAGAAGAAACTCCCCAAACTTTATCAGACTTTGTAAAAAGTAGCTACATTTACCAATCACCAAAAAACTAAACAAACAAACAAAAAACATAATTTGTGTCTCCATAGTGCAGAGTTTTCTAAACTGTGAGGTGTACTGGGCACAAGATCTTCTCAGGAAGGACACAAAACAAAAGTCAAAATTACTGGATATATTTGAGTACAATTTCCACATAAATACATTCACTTTTTTCAGTGCAACAAAGTTCCAGTCAAAGTTAACAAAAGCAAAATTGGCAGGCTGAATTCACCCAGATGACAGTGAATGCAGCACAGCAATTATCAAATATGGTGGGAATGAATTAGGTCAAATTTGAGTTGGCACATGTAGAACATCAACATGGACATGATCTGCCATGATCAGCTGGCACAGACTCATGGCACAGATGCATTCTATTGTTATGATGCTTGCTGTGTGTATAAAGGATATAAACTTAAAACTAAGCAATCTTTGTGTGAAAATTAAAGTACCATAACGCCTGCTAGATTTCTTAACATCATTCATTTTGACCTCCTTGCTCTTCCTCACACTAGATACTCCCTCTCTCAAATCCAGGCATTTTCATTTGCTGTGCCACATAGAACTCTCTCTTTCCTTTTATCTCCACCTCCAAGCTTTCCTATCTTTCTACAAGTTTCAGCTAAAATTCTACCTTCTGAAAAAAAAACCTTTCTCGGTCTTCCTTAATGTTAGTAATTTCCTTCTATTGATTATCTCCAAACTATCATACACATGCACACACATATGTATGTATGTATGCACACATATTATATACACACACAGAAATATCTTGCTTGTACATAATTATTCACATGCTATCTCCCCCATTAGTCTGTGAGCTCCCTGAGAGCAGGAATTGATTGTCTTTTACTTTTCTTTGAATCTCCAGCACTTAACACAGTGTCATGCACATAATTGGCACTTAATAAATGCTTGTTTATTGACTGACTAATGAGTATATTATAATAATTGGGATTACAAAAATCTTCAGCTTATAAAAATGAAATAACAGTAAGAAGTTATATAATCTTTGAAATTTTCAACAGTTAAATCTAAATTCAATTTTCTTAAATTCTTTGCTATGTTTAATTTTTAAAGTTAAAGAATATCTATTCATGAAACATAAATACATAAGCAGTTTGAAGGGAATACTCATTAGAACAGCTGAACTAAAATAAGGATAAAGGAAATTAATTAACAAAAATGCAGAAGCACAAAATAAAAAGCACAAACCCAGAAAATACAATCAACTGCACTTATTAAAGAACACAAATACTGTTACTGATGAAAAGGAAGAAAAAACTGCTCTTGTTTTATACAAATACTTTAGCTACAGGTAGCACAAAAGCTAGCAAATTGAAATGACATCCTGAAAGTACACCTGAAGAATACAATGGCAAGACAAGTTTCCTAGAAAAAAATAGATTCTTTTAATAATCACGAATAATATTTTTTGAAAACTCTATCTGCAGCATCAAAAGATTTCCTTGCATCATATAAGGATATTTACAGAATTGTTAAGTGCAAAAAGTATCATTGCACAGAAATATTGGTGCTACCTACAGCTACTGATAAGTTGAATTAAAAATAATATTTTTTCTGTTTCCAAGTTTTTAAAATAAACTTGCAAATAAAACAAAGAACTGGGCCTCCAAAGTGAATTTAAACTGGTCTCAGGCAATAGAAGAGCTTAAAAAGTGAGTTAGCAACTTACTAAAGGAGAACCAAAAAATGCTGAGGAAAATAACACCTTTAAAAAGAGGCTAATTATATTGGAAAAAGAGATCCAAAAAATCAATGAGGAGGAGGCTTTAAAAAGCAGAATTAGCCAAATGGAGGAGAAGGTTCAAAAGCTCACTGAACAAAATAGTTCTTTGAAGGAGAGAATTGAGTTCAGGGAAATGAATGATTATGAGATAAACCAAGCAGTTAAAAAACAAAACCAAAATTATGAAAAAATAGAAGATGATGTGAAACATCTCATTGGAAAAACAACTGACCTGGAAAATAGATCCAGGAGAGACAATTTAAAAATTATGAGACTACCTGAAAGTTATGATCAAAAAAAAAAAAGCCTAGACATTATCTTCCATGAAATTATCAAGGAAAACTGCCCTGATATTCTAGAACTAGAGAGCAAAATAAATACTGAAAGAATCTACCAATCACCTCCTGAAAGAGATCCGAAAAGAGAAACTCCTAGGATTATTGTAGCCAAATTCCAGAGTTCCCAGCCCAAGCAGAAAATATTGCAAGCAGCTAGAAAGAAACAATTCAAGTATTGTAGAAATACAATCAGGATAACACAGGATCTGGCAGCTTCAAAATTGAGGGATCAAAGGGCTTGGAATAGGATATTCCAGAAGTCAAAGGAATTGGGATTAAAACCAAGAATCACTTACCCAGAAAAACTGAGTATAATACTTCAAGGGAATAAATGGTCATTCAATTATATAGAGGACTTTCAAGCATTCATAATGAAAAGACCAGAACTGAAGAGAAAATTTGACTTTCAAACACAAGAATCAAGAGAAGCATGAAAAGGTAAATAGAAGAGAGAAATCATAAAAGACTTTCTAAAGCTGAACTGTTCACATTCCTACATGGAAAGAAAATATTTATAACTCTTGAGACTTTTCTCAGTATTTGGGTAGGTGGAGGGATTTTATACACATACACACACACACACATACACACGCATACACACACACACATATACACAGAGAGTACAGGCTGTGCTGAATCAAATGATATCCACAAAAAAATAAAATAAAAATTAAAGGGTGAGGGAGGAAAATACTGGGAGGAGAAAGGGAGAAATGGAATGGGGCAGGTTATAACTCATAAAAGAGATAAAGAAAAATCTTGTTCAATGGAGGAAAAAAGGAAGAGGAGAAGGTAAAAGTGAAGCTACTCTCTCCACACATGGCTTAAGGAGGGAAAAACATGATCACTAAATTTGGTATGAAAATCTATCTTACACTACAGGAAAGTAAGGGAGGAGGTGACAAGTGGGGCGAGGGGATGGTAAAAGGGAGGGCAAATGGGAGAAGGCAGTAACTAGAAATAAACATTTTTGGGAAGGGACAAAGTCAAATGAGGGAATAAAAAAATAATGGTGGATAGAGTAGGATAGAGGGCAATATAGTTAGTATTACACAACATGATTATTATGGAAGTCTTTTGCAAAATGACACATATTTAGTCTGTATTGAATTGCTTGCCTTCTCAGTGGGAATGGGTAAGGAGGGAGGGAGGGAGGAAGGGAGAGAAGTTGGAATTCAAAGTATTAGAAACGAATGTTGAGAATTATTATTGCATATAATCGGGAAATAAGAAACACAGATAATGGAGTATAGAAATTTATCTTGCCCTACAAGAAAAGAGAGAAGATGGGAATAAAGGAAGGGTGGGGTATGATAGAAGGGAGGGCTCACTGAGGGAAGGGGTAATCAGAATGCAAGGTATTAGGGGTTGGAGGGAAGGGAGAGATGGGGAGAAAAAAATGGATGTTACAAAATGATGTAAAAGCAATTAGCATTAAAACAGTTGACTAAATTAATCACTGAGACTAAATCAGAGACATCTTTAGTTTGAGGGAAAAAATTTTAGTCTAAGTTTCCTAGAGGCAGGTAACCTCAGATAAAATTTGGCATTGATGGAAAAGTTAAGGTTTTGTTGTTGTTGTTTTTTTAATTTGCATTTATTTGATTTAGGAAGGTGGTACACTTCATTTGGAATTAAATATGTGTTCAAAACTATAATACCTGCATAAACTAGGGAAATTTACAACTTATAGGATACTCAGTTTCTAATATGTAAAAAAAAAATGAAATGTTTAGACACAATACTCTCTAAACTCTAAAGCTATTGTAATGACTCTATTTGGTGGTTATCTACTGACTCACTTCATACTTTTACACAGGGCATGCAGACAACTACTTATTCTCTGACTCAACTCATTTATTCTGGCCTCATCTCATACTACTTCTACATTCTTAAAGAAGGCCAACACATTACTATACTAAAAATTTCTCAGAATCTTAAGGGAAATACAATCTCCCTTCCTATTCAGTCATTTCTGATTTTTCATGACCATGAACCATAGCATGCCAGGCCCTTCTCTCTTCTACCATCTCTAGAAGTATGGCCAAATTCATGTTTGTTGTCCCTATCCATCTAAGTTCACTGACACCCAAGATGTTTATTGATAATGTTGATCTTTCCATGTTTGACCACATTCAGTTTACCCTGGTCCATCGATCATATATTCCAGGTTCTTGTGCAATATTTGCCTTTTCAGCATCAGATTTTCCTTTTATCTCCAGATACATTCACAGCTGAGCTTCCTTTCAGCTTTGGCCCAGCTACTTCATTAATACTGGAGTTTCCTGTAGTTGTACTCTAGTGTTTCCCAGTAGCATATTAGATGACTTTTGATTTGAGAGACTCATCTTATCATGTCATCTCTTTTTATCCATGTCCATGGAGTTTTCTTGGCAAGTGGTTTGCCATTTCTTTCACTAGTGGATCATTTTTTGGCAGAACTCTCCACTATGATCTATTCATCTTGGGTAACCCTACATGGCATAGCTTGTAGTTTTGTTAGGCAAGAAAAGTTAAGGTTCTAATGGCAAATTTGATTTTATGATTGTTATTTAATCAGGACCTAGAACATGTATAGAAAAGCATGTAAGTCACTTAGACTTGCCTCAAAAGATGTTCCTTAGCCAATGGGAAATTATAGTCATATCTGAAACCTGGTTATTAGAACATGCTATTTTAAGATACTATGGGACTACTAACTGACTGTTCTTCTGAGTCTAACTCCAGGTATGGATAGCAAGAAAGGTGGTATGAGCCTCCAATCCATGATGCCAGTAAGCTTGTGAGATGCTAGTATGAACTGAAAAAGGTGGTCTCATGGGAAGGGTGGAAGAATGACTGTTCATCCCGAGCTGAGGTAGGATTCTCCTGACTCTGTTTTCCCACCGACACTTGGCAGGCTTTAAGCCTGACTGAATGCAAATTGACAATCTACTCCTGGCTGGGATTGATATAAAGTTGGGGAGATATTGTTTCCTTGCAACGTCCCTACTCTTAGTGGCAATTTCATACAGTCAAAAGGTTTGTAAACTTAATACCATATCTATTAAATTATAGATTGTTGGAACATCTGAGGTTAAGTCTAAAATTAAGTTATTAGGCTTAGGACTTTAGACCAACAACAATAAGTTAGGTTCCTTTACTTCTTAGTAATAGTGTGGAGACAATTAGGTCAAAGGTGCATAAAGTCAGCATACATAGTTATTATTTGTGTCTTAGTTGGTTAATGTTAAAAAAAAATTCATTTGTGGCCTATATTGTAAAGGCTTTAAAAGAAGTATCACTTGTCCAAAAGTTGGAATTGTTTCATGTGATATGAACTGTGTTAAAAATGAAAAATAAAAAAATAAATTAAAAAAATGACAGAAAACAAACAAAAAATAAAAATAAAACAAAGAACAGCTTATTAATCAATTGACTGATCTATAGAAGCAATTCTCAGGCTATTTAGAAGACCAAGATATTTCTAAATATGAATGGATAAGGAACTCTTTTTCCATGAAGAAATATGATGTTTGAAGTTACTTCATTTGTATAAAAATGGTTGATAGATATCATGTGATAACAGACTGTTGAAAAAAAGAGCTTAAACCTGAAAAATTTTATATTTTGGCTACATGTGAATAAAGTATTCTCTAGCTTACCAAACAAAGTTATGCAAATTTCACTATTATTCATAACATCTTATTTATATGAAATAGATTTTCTGATCTAGCTGTCACAAATCAGTCAATTAGGGGTTGCAAAAGAATTATGAATAGCAATAGCATGAATGACACCATGTTTTGGGAAACTCATAAAAAAAAAACCAAATCAATTCTATCATATTAGTGTGTCATTTTTAGAGTTATTTTTATAAATTATTAGCATGAAAATTATAAGAAATTTACTCATTAACAAATACAAATTTTAATAAATTCTTAATCTTATTTGAATTAAACATCAGCTAAGAAAACTATTTACATAGATTATTTTGGAGGAGGGGAGAGCAACAATGTTTTTCTAAAAACATTGCATCACTATGTCACGTTTGGAAACCACTGCCATGATACATATCAAACATGCACACAGCTGTATAACAAACAACGTCATTCCTTCAAATATAAATTTGGCTAAGACAGAGAGTTTTATAGCAGTATAGTATACAGTACAATGCCCTCACACCACCATTTGACATAGTGGAAGGTAAGATTCAAATTAAAAAATGTTAATGTTTTCATTTGAGAGTTGATGGGGGAAAGTAATCATTTTTAACAAAATAACAAGATTCTACCTATGCAATACCACTTATTTTAAAAGGGGAAAGGGGAGAAGTGCTTACATAGTGTTTGTTATGTGACAGGCACTGTGTTAAGCATTTTATAATAATTACTATTAATTACATTGTAATTATAATTAATTATAATATAATAATCACATTTTCAGAGCACTTATTTGCTGGGTGCAATATACTTCACAATTATTATTTCATTTGACCCTCACAACAACTCTAAGAGGTAGGTGTTATTATTATACCTATTTTATAGATGAGAAAACTGAGGCAAATAGAGATTAAGTTATTTGCCCAGGGTCCACCAGATAGTAAGTGTCTGACGCTTAATTTGAAGCCAGGTCTTCCTAACTTCAGGCTCAACATTCTACCTTCCACCCTACCTTGTGGCTCCTGCCACAAACTTTCTATCATTAAGTTCAGTAATATCAATGACGAAAGATGGTCAATTCAAGTTCCCAAAAGATAAGGAATCTAGTCACAGTTCCATACTGATTTTGGAGTTGAGTCAAAACAAGAATTAGGTCTTCTCAGATTTCTACTCTTTGTTAGAATATCACCTACCAGTTAGAACTTTACCCAAAAGCCATGAAGTATGTGTTTTGTTTTCTCTTTTTCTTTTCTATTTAATTTAATTTTAAAAACATAACTTACTCACTTCCCTAAGTTGTCTGGTATGCTGGAAAGAGGTTAGGATCTGGAGCCAGAGATCCTAAGGCACAAACCCTAGTTCTGCTTCTTTTTTTACTCCTATGTACTTGGGCAACCTCTCCCTCTCTGTAGGTCTCCATGTCCTCATCTGTAAAATTAGAGGTAACTGGGCTAAATGATAGTCAAGGTTCCTTCCAGTTCCAAAGCCTGTCATTTTAAGATTAGTTTACCATAAAAAGGACCCACAGAGAACAGAAGCTGGTGGTTTTCTTTGAACATCTTAGAGCCTCTCTATGATCCATGACCAATTTGTTGACTATGTAGTCTGGAAAATGCTGCCTAAGCTTTAAGTTAGAATTAACCTTTGCAGAGCTAGATAAAATGGTCAGAGTGTCTTTGGGCCATTGACTAGAACAAATAAATGTGTATCCAATTTTCCCATCAAACTATACAAGAGAGAACTCAATGGAATATACAAGCAGGCATCATAAACTTGGAAAGACCCTGTGGGAGTACTATGAACAGAAGTGAGCCAGAGCTGGCTTTAGGTAGCTCAGGAGAACTAATCGTTAAGTTTTCAGTGTAAGGATTTTGGAAATCAGCAAAACACTACAAATCAGGTCTTCATTTGCGGTCTTATTGATTATCTCTAGATTTTGAGAAAGTAATAGAGAAAATGTTAATGCAGATTAAAGCTAAAAGTATGTTACACATATAGTTTTGTTTTGTTTTGGTTTTTGAGAGCTAAACATCTACCAACATACCTTTGTCTATGGCTATAGTGCGTAAGAACAGCCACCAGTGAGTTGGAGAATTTTGGGACCATAGCAGAAGGCTTTTAAAATGATGCCTGGCCACAGTGTAATCACTGCATAACTTCAGCAAGAGAACTCAGTATTTGTTGCTTGAACTATGAGTTGTCAGCACTGGATCAGTCTATAAATTGCCCATTGGCTCTATGCATCTGAACTGACATGGTCTTTCTCTTACTACGGCAGGGATGCAGAGAGATAAAAAGACAATTTGTCTATCACCCTCCTAAAGGCTTGGAAGATGGGATCCGAGAACATTTACTATCTAATTTAATTCCTTACAATTTCCCTTCCAGTGCTGTACAAACTAAATGCCTTTTTGTCTTTGGATTCATGGCCTATACTTGAGATTATTTTGAATGGGGCTAATTCATCATGCAAAATAGGACAAAAAGGTACAATTAAAATAATTCCCTACTAATCTATTTAAATAAATAGTTAAAAATGAAAAATATGGGGAACAGATGGCAGAAAGAACACCTACTCCTATGAAAAGTTTCATCCAGAAATTTAAATAATATAAATCAATTCCAATAACAATGAGACCAAAAGAGCCTAAAAATTGCCTTGGTCAGAGTTATGGGTAAATTTAACAATGAGGACTCAAGTCAATTTTCAACCTTTAAATTTCCACCTTTAACTTTTCAGCCTTTAACTTTCTCCAGCATTAGAGTGATTTTATTAGTAACCTCATTTCCACTTTCCTTTTGGTAACCACACACATTCTCAGTTATGCACAGGAGATACCAAGTGTCAGAGGTGACCTCCAGACATCACCAATCTCAGCTTCTTCTGAGTAAATGAAATAGTTGCTACAGGCAAAACTTGGTTGCCTCCTCAAACTTTTCTGTGAGCATAGGGAGTGAAGAAAGGAAAGAAGGAACACAGTTACATGGCCTGGAGGGGGAGAGGACTCTCCCTGGGAAGCTCTCCCTAATAATCACTGGTTCTTCCCCCAGAAAAGCTGGAGTACTTAAAAAGGACTGGAGATGGGGGCACATGGAACTGACCGATGTAGCATGTTGGCCACCTAGACTAATCGACTTAAAAGTCCCAGCAAACTATCCCTTGGTTTTCTGAGGATGGGCAAGGTAGAAAGGTTTACAGCAGTATAGTATACAGTACAATGTTTTCTACTGAGATGTTAGCAAAAAGGTCACAGAATCCTAGGGAATTACTAGCAAGAAGAAATGATTTGCATGTTACCAGTTTTATTTTGTGTACTGCATTTTATGAGTTATTTGTGTTAGGGAAAGTACATATTATCAAAAATAATGTTTCGTTAAAGAATTGTTCCAAAAAAATATATATTTTCAGCAACATCTAGTAAAAGATTACAGTTTTTGGTTGTCACAGGAACCTAATCCTTTTTTCCTATATGATCAGTATATCAACATTCACAATTTTTATGCTTCCTCAATAGAATGTAACACTTCGAAAGTTGAGGATTGAATATACTTGGATTTTTCCTTCCCATTTGGTTATACTGAGCATGTATAATATTCCAGTTCTGCTTCCAATCAAACACATGGAGACTGGCATTCCTCTGCCTATGACTGATTGGGTGAGTGGGGTGGTGACAAGGAAGCTCCTGACTGCCTAAGAAGTTGGAAGGACTGAAGGATGAGGAGGCAGAGAGCCAAACGTTAGTCTGCATACGAAAGGATCAATAAGCCCGTTTCTTGGGGCCCTTTGGTGCGTCTCTTCTGTGGCCCCTTTTGAGAGAAGAGGACTACTGTGAGCTACAAGGAAGAGACAGAAGCTGGCTACTTCTCCCCCCATCTGGCTGCTTTTTCAACCATCTGGCTGCCTTATGTCCCTGAGCACATGGAGGTTCTATTTCTTTAGTGTTTATTCTTTCCTGGTCATAAATGAATGCATATTCTGCTAGGGTGGGGTCCAGGGAACTGGTGATATTGGGAGATTTATCACAGCCATCTGAAGTTCAACCTACACCTGGAGCCAATAGTAGCAGTAACCAAGTCTGGTGAGTAAAGAATAAGGAATATTGTGCATTCAACTTGCCAGGAAGGAAAAATCCCAGCATACTCTGTGGACTGGACCCTTATTGGCCAGGACCTCCATTATATCAGTAAACACTTGACTTTCTTGACAGCAGAGATATACGGCAGCCAAGGGCAACACAGGCTTAGAACAGATTAGTTTGAAAAATATTACAAGGATAATAAAGACTTGAGTAGCATCATCTCATAAAGCAGAAAGAAAGGGGAACAAATTTAGATGAAGTTCGATAAGAGATTCAACTACAGTCATTCTGGGGATAGTTAAGGATGAAAGCATGATACCACCAGGACAACAGAGAAATGAAAGGTATACATTATTTCCCTTCACATCCTAGATGGTCCAAACAAGCTGACTTTCTTTCTGCACCTCACTTTAGCACTGGTTGTCCCTTGCACTTAAACTCCCTCATCTCTTCTTTCTTTAAAACTCATATCTACTTGGACACCTTTACTGATCATTCCCTTACTCCAGCTGCTAATATCTTCTCTGAAAAAATTACCTTGTATTTATTTTTTATGTAGTGAGTACCCTCACTATCCCTGAACAAGGAGGTTTGAAGAGGTGCTGAGGATGGGGATATCTCTCTAATATTATTGGCTCAAGCTCCCATTCTGGGTATTTACTTCCCACTGTTAGCCATCATTTATAAATACTCCAGTACTATTTAATCAAGTCACATCAATTAGCTTTCACAAAGGGATATTTACTTAGGAGATACAAGAACAGAACGATAAACATTTCTCTCAACACTTCAGGAGCTCTTTCTCTTTTATACCACCTCAGCATGTGGAGGATGTGGGTTCAGATTTAACACCATTTCTACATAGCACCTTGGTCCAACCAAGTTCACCCAACCACATCTCTTTTGAATGAGTCCTTACTCACTTACTGCTGGACTGGATCTCAAAGGTCACTCCTTGATCCTCAGTATTTCCATGCTGGGGGAGGGTGGAGGGTCAGAGTTGGTTGCAAAACCTGGCATGGACTCTATGTATTCCTGGACCTCAAGAAACTCCCTCTCCTATCAAAACTCCCAAGGTTGGAGCCTCTGCTCTTCTTTACCTAAAAGGAAAAAATCACTGAGACAAAGAACTTAGGTCTCTCAGTATTCAAACAGCATTTTTGCATCAGAAGAGTAGGACCCAAGATGTCTCCTCTAGCAGCACTGCCTCTCTTCTCTCACAAGAACATCATCAGGCAGAAGGAAATCACCAGAAGACAATAGGATGATGCCAAGTAGTGCCTTTTGAAAGCCCCCCAGTTCCTTTGTACAACCTTAGCAAATCCTAGAGGCATACTGGAGCCAGGTATGAAGTGTCTGAGCATGCTGCAATATCTCCTTACACCTCCTCACGACTATCTGAAAAGAAGGCTTCCACTCTCCTCAGCAGGGAGAACTCTTATCAGTAGACCTCTGCACATCTTCATTCAAGGGGGGCAAAGTTGGAGTGGTGAGCTACAGTGGGGACCAGGGACTCATTCTGAGTCATGTGCTTTTCATCAGGGAACAGTTCAACCAAGAAGCTGAAAGGGAGATAAGAAATGGCAGGTTTCCCCTTTCCTTTTTTTTTAACCTCAGAGCCTTATCTTAGCCCTTGCCTCTCCCCCTTCTTTTTGGTATGACCTTGCCTTTTCCTTGCATTTTATGGGTTATTTCATGGTTACTATGTTAAGAAAAGTGCATTTATCAGAATTGATCTTTTGTTATAAAGAATTGTATGCAGAAAAGTGTGTTTTTAGCAATTTCTAGCAAAAGATTATAGTTTGTGGCTGTTGCAGGAAACTAGCCCCTTATTTCCCTAGGTTCTCATAAGTATCTTATTTTTGACTTTCACACCATTTTCTAGGAATGGAAATTTTTAAGGGAAGGGACCATTTTTACCTTCCTTTTTGTATCCCTAACACCTTTCGCAATCACTGGTTTGTTAGGATAAGGACTGGACCTGTGATTTCATTAGCCCAGGGAACTCTTGGTAAGGAAATTCCATCTACCAATGCAAGTTGGCATGTTCTCTTAAACTTACAGTTTTAGATCTAGATCCCTGAGAGTTTAAGTGATTTTTCCCACTGTCACATGGTCATCATGTGGCATCCTCCTGACTAAAGAGTTTGGAAAACAAGGTTACAAGTTTGATATAATATTAAGAGAAGAGCTGAGTTATATAGAGCTCTGTTGAAACTCTTTTCTAAAAGCAGAACAACCAACAAAGTGATGCCAGGGAGGGATCTTCTGATTTTGGAAGTCACAGGGATAATGAATGGAGCCACAGAGGAGTTGACTAACATGCCTCTTCTAGTAGCAATAACAGTGTTGATTTAATTATAGTTGTTGGGCAAGAATAGTTCATCTGAAAACGATTTGTTAATTTAAGTGGATTTATAGTCCATTCAACATGAGTCAAAAGTATTTCATGGCAGCCAAGAAAGCTCATGCAATTTTAGACTTTGTTAAGAGGACTTGGTGTGCAGGACCAGCAACGTCTAGGACTGTTGTACTCTTCCCTAGTCAGACCACACCTATAGTATTGTGCTTAGTTCAATTTTTTAGGATGGACGTTAATAAACCAAAAACCATTTAAAGGAGGATAACTGGAATCATGAATGTCATATGAAGATAAACTAAAGGAACTGTGGATGATGAACCTGAAGGAGATATGATATAGGGAGTACCCAATAGCTGTCTTCAAGTATCTGAAGAGCTGACATGTGGAAAAGTAACTTAACATCTGCTGGCTTCAGAGGACAGAAGTCCAATGAGTAGAAGTTACAAAGGGAAAGATTTAGGCATGATATAAGAGAAATTTTCTAAAACTCAGAGCTGCCCTAAAAGCAGAATGAGTTGCTTTAAGAGGTACAGGATTCTCCTTCACAAATATGGGCAACAGATGACTCAGCAGGAGCAAAGTCTGTGGGTAGCACTATCCTTCCCTAGCCTGCCTGCCACTCAGATGCCACCCAGTGCTAGAGGGTCCAATGGGAGCAAGTGTTTTGAGGACTCCCTCCAACCTTCTAGACTACTCTCTCTTAACACCTGCTTATCAGACATAGTCATTGATACCACTTGGATGAGTAAGAAATTACCAACTATAATCATAGTATTTTAGATTCAGAGGTAGACTGGACCTTAGATACCATTGAGTCCCATTTCCTCCATTTTATACATGAATTAACTAAGGCACAAATATGACATGCCCAAGGTTACAAAGATAGTAAGTGTCTAAGGTGGGACTTAAATGCAGGTTTTCCTGCTGCCTTCAGTGAATATGGAAGCATGGGACCACTTGTCCTTACCATTTGCCCTGCCTCCATAAGCTCCAGATTGCTTGGTCTTGCCATCTGTCCTGCCACAGCACTTTAAGGATCATCTACACAGAAGGACAATCTCTACACTCCTACATATATGTTGTTTCACCTAATTAGAATGTGAGTTCCTTGAGAGTAGAAACTGTCTTGCTTTTGTTTTGTATCCCCAAAATGCAGACAGTGCTTGGCATATAATAAGTACTTAATCAATTTTATGTCCATTCATTTATTCATCATGGATGCCTCTGAGGTTAGTCTTATTCAGGTATGGGTTTGATTACATGGCCAATAAGCTCCCTTTCAATTCTTAGATTTTGTGACTTTTACTCTACTAAATCCAGGGCTTTATTACACAGAAGGCAGAAGAAGTCAAGACCCCTGGATTAATTCCTGATGAAATTCCAGGGTTGACACAGCACCAAATCAACCTGTGAGGAAACCAGGTTTCACACTGTGAAATGAATAGGTCTAGTTTACCCAATGAATAGGTCTAGTTTCCTTAAAACTACATTTAACTTTAATTAAGTTGATCAAGCCATATTTTAGATGTACTGAGAATTCTAAAGTAAAATCCTTACAAAAGTTTAACCACAAATGCCACTTGCTCCTTTGGTGAAGGTAATCTCTCACATTAAAGCACCCTGTCCTGGAGCATATGGACTGGGTTCAGTGCTTAAGGTAGCCCGGCCCCATAGAGTCAGTCCTTTTCATGTTGTTTCTGGGGCTTTAGACTCCTCCAATCTGGAGCCCCAGGAAAATCACTTAAAAGCCTAATTTTGGCTCAAGTCCAGGGTTTCAATAAAAGGTATTCAATGTACACAGTAGATCCCACACACAAAATAAATACCTAAAACACAAAAGATTCACAAGGACACGTTGACAAAGACTTAAAATATGACACAGTAACCTATAAATCCTATTACATTCTCCCAGAAGGTTGATACTCAAAACATGAACCATTTTGCAGGATTCACCTTCCCCTTAGCTCTGTACTTTTTGGCAAATACCTCAAGGTCAAAATATTTTGGAAAGCCAGGCCATGCTAAGCTCAGGCTTAGTTTTCTACTGGTGGTCATTGTCTCCAAGAAGGATGTAGTTAGAGAAAACCTTCCCTGCTACCAATCACCCTTGACTAGGGAACCCTGGACTCCTGGGATAGTGTACACAAGGGACAGAGTGCTGGGTTTGGAGTCAGGAACACTTGACTTGAAATCCTGTATCAGATACTTATTCACTGTGTGATCCTGGACAAGTCACTTAAATTATCTGTCAGTTTCCTTACCGGTAAGATAAACAATAGCACTTTCCTCCCAGGGTTATTGTGAGGATGAAATGAGATAAAATATGTGAAGTACTTTGTGAATATTTTTATCACCATCATTATTTTATTTGTTTCCAGGGTTCTACAATCACGTCCATATGTCTTAGATTTTTCCCTCCCTCCTTCCCCCCACCTCGTGAATCTTAAAACATTGTCTAATGCCCGCTGGGATTATTGCTATTATTAGTTATTATTAATCATCAGGCTTAGTATTTGGTCACCTGTGCTCAGAGAAAGAAACATACAGGAGAAGAGATAGCCAGGGGCTTGAGGTCCAGGTTCAAGTTTGCCTAGAAAGCACACAAGTTCAATGACCTGAGTGAGCAGTTGTCATAGTTAGAGGGAAAAGAGGGGGGGGGGGAAAGGGAAGGGAGTAGAACAACCCTTTTCCCTCCATCTGAGGTCTGAGAGAAAGACTTATTGTGGCCTCACATGCTCAACAGCCAGGAAGGAAAAGCAAAAGTTGTCTTTCTCTTTAAAGTCTACTGAACAAGCAATTGTTCCTAATACATTATCTTTGACACAGCCTCCTCACCTTGCTGTCATCACAGGGACCACTTGAGATAACTTTGTATTAATCCCAAATCTTTCAACATTAAACTCAATTGTCCCCAGGAGCTGCCATGAGGAACTCAACTCATCTCTAGGTGTGTTCCATGAAGTTCAAAGGAAAATTTCAAAGCAAAATATCTTTCTAATTTAGAATTAATCCTTTCCAGATCTGAATTTTCAGTATTATTCTTCAAGTATGGTATGGCCAGCCTGCAGTTTTTAAAATCCATATTTTTTGTTCTGAAAGAGGTTATGTAAAAATTTTCAGAAAATTTTAACATTTTAAATATCATAATCTATATTTCAATGTTTAACCTTCTAAAACCTTATTTACTTAAGAACTTAAAAACTTTAAAAATTATCTATGAACAAATTAAACAATTTTAAAATTCAACTATACACATTAAATACCTACTATATTTAGAGCGCTATGATAAACTGAGTTGTGTAAGCTACCAGAGATGGGGAACCTGCAGCCTTTGACCAAATTCAAATTTCACAGAATAAATCCCCTTAATAAAAGGATTTATTAGGGATTTGTTCTGTGAAGTTTGGATTCATTCAAAGGGCCACACTTAAGGACCTAGAGGGCCACATATGGCCTTGCGGCCATAGGTTCCCCAACCCACAAAACAAACTTCCTGTGGCGCTCTCGGTTTGTCTAATACATTTGTACTTACAAATGGTTGTACAAATCACTTTTACCCACAAATAATACATTATAAGCCATAACTTCTCTGAATCTGAGTTTCCCCATCTTCAGAATGAAGAGGTTGGTTTAGAGAACCACTAAGATCTTTTCCAACTTTAAATCTACTGCAATCTAATGTAGAAACACAACAAAGTTCTTTGTTAAATTCTGAGGTGGGAATGGAGACAATGTTAAGGAGATGCAAGATCATCACCAATGGAGGAGGGCTTCAGGTAGGAGGTGACGTTTATGAAAGGTTTAAAAGGAAGGCTTTAAATAAAATTGAAAATTCAACAGGCAAGAGTGGGGATGGCATTCTGGGCATATAGAACAACAGGAATGAAGCACACAGGCAGGAAATATCAGGATATGTCCGGCAGATAGTGAATAGTCCAACTGATATTCAGTGAACTGAGCTCTGCCTCCTCTCCTGCTTGCTATACTATGAAGTGTCTGGCTATATGAGGTAGGGTGAAGCCAGAAAAACTCAGTCTCAGGATTAATCAGAACCTCAGAGGTCACCTAGTTCAACTGGCATGTGACTTAGACTTTTCCCTACAAAATCTTCAACCAATAGTAATAAAGAATATTGAAATCAACATGAAACAGAAAAAAATGGGCAAGCAGATGTTGCACCCGGGAAGAAAATAAATGCCAAGGAATGTGCCTGTGAACTTTCATATTTTGATATATATTACAAAGAAGTCATCACAAAAATTATCTAATACTGTGGAAAATGGAAAAATACAACAGCAGAACAAAATAGTGATGCCAGACAACCAACTAAATACATATAAAAGATTAGTATTTGATAAACCTACGAAAAATAAAAACTAGGAAATGGATGCTATATAATATTACATAGACTAGAGGTCTTTTTTCTTTTTTAAAGTGAAACTCCCTACAGTATGGCTTCTGGTCTTATCATTGACTGAAACTGCTGTCTCTAAAGATTACTGTTGTTGTTTAGTAATGTCTGACTCTTCATGACCCTGTGAACCATAGCCTGCCAATACTGTCCATGGGGTTTTCTTAACAAAGATACTGGAGTGTTTTGACATTTCCTTCTCCAGCGGAGTAAGGCAAACACAGGTTTAGTGACTTGCCCAAGGTCACACAACTAGAAAGTATCCGAGGCTTTATTTGAACTCAGGTCTTCCTGATTCCAGGCAAAGCACTCTTTCCACTGAGCTCTATCTAGTTGAAGTCATAAAATACTGTTTAATGAGAGCCCAGATCTTAGGGACATACTGTATGTGCTCAAATTGATGCACTACCCAAATGGACTCTGGAGAATGCACAGGTATTTTATGACTATTTCCTCCAATAACAATGTGTTAAAGAAATGGACTTTTGAATAGTTGCTGAACCAGAACTGAGCACGCATATAAAAGAGTCCTGTGAGAGGTAATTTGGCTCTTTTTCCTTCCCTGTGGTCTACTGGGTAGGATGAGATGCAGTGGAGTCTCTGGATGGGTTAGTAGCCTCTGGTTCTTTCTCATTTAGAACAGGTTGGAAGTCATACTTGTAAAGAATCCTGATCCAACAGATGCTGAGAGAGGTAGCACCATTGCCAGATGTCTGCTCTGCCTTACCAGAAGTCATGAGTACAGGGTCTTGTGGTTGTTTCTGTTCCTGCTAGAGGTAAAGGAATACTGGAGATGGAACCACATAGGCTCCAAAAGTCTGGAAGGGGACCAGTGGTCCAGAAGCTGGAATCCATGCATAATTTGCCCAAAACAGAACCCAAGTGGCCAGCGTAGTTGCAATGATAGAACCCAGCATAACAACAGTTTTTAAGTCCACTCATCTCAAAGACCAAAGTGGCACAAAGGAAAGTGTGTCCTTGCATAATGGAGAAAAAAAGTTTTTACTTTTGTTCTTGTTTTCCTTCTTAGTCAATCTCTTTGTAAATGCTCAATGGTATTAATTAAATGATATTGGAGCACTAAGCACAGGCAATTGATGTGAGGGTGAAGAAATGTGACTGGGGGCTTAAACCTGTAGTATTAGAGAGGGCGCCCAACAATCCCTTTGGAGTAATCCAGACCCTAAGGAGGATGTGCTCTTCTGGAAAATCAACTTGCTAGTGAAAGTGGGAACTGGGTGAAGGACCTCCAGTGTTTATGAGATACAAATGGAAAGAGAAGGAGGAGGAAAAGAAGGAGAATAAGAACAGCAGCAACAACAACAATGAGAAGAAGAAAAGTAACCATAACAAGGAGAACAAGAAAAAAAGAAGGAATGAAAACTATGACTAGCAGAAAAGTGAAAAAAATGAATGAGAATAAATGGACAAAACAATCCTAATGGAGAAAAAGAGAGTGACTAAAAAATTATGACATTTTTCATGCTGAGATACATTTATTTAAATGTGGTTGAGAAAGCAAATTTAACTGATCATATTGATGTTCAATACGGTTTACAACAATTCATTTAACTTTTAGGAAAATTAACAGAATACATTTAAATTAAATTAAAATTAAAACTAAGAAATAAAGAGCTATCCAGAATCACATCTTATCCTCCCAGATACACATGGCTTCTCAAGTCTCCCATTCTTCAGTTACATGCATCATCTATGGTTTGTCAGGTGCTGGTTTTCTTCTTCAAATCTGACTTCTACCTGGACTAAATAAATGACTTTTGAGGGTCATCCAAGGACATGGTCAATCAGTTTGTCCCTGGTTCCTTTTTAAGGAACTTATTTTTGCACTGCATAAAAGCAGAGATTCTCAAGCTGGGATCCATGGACCTATGTCTGTGAACTTGAATGGGGAAAAGGTTACATCTTTATTTCAGTATAATTTGTTTCCTTTATGAGCCTATATATAATATTTTATGCATTTCAGAATATTCAGAGAAGATTCGGTATGCTTCACCAGACTGCCAAAGGTATCTGTAACACACACACACACACACACACACAAGGCTAAGAACTCTTTAACCCTGTGTTGAATTAAACATTATTGTCAGCCTCATGACTGAGAATTTAGCTCTAATCCTAATTTCTGTTTTTAATACAGTGTTCCATACAAAATAGACACTCAATATATGTTTACAAAATCAAATGCTTTTAAGTCATCAAGCTTTTATTACATGCCTACTATGCATGACACACTGTGCTAAGTGCTGGGGATAAAAAAAAAATCCCTACTAGAGATGTTTATTCTTGCCTCCATGAGAGTCATAACTAGATTAATGTGGGCTTGCAAGGGTCAAAACGTTCAGCACCCAGAACCACCACTCCTCACACTAGAGAGGAGAAGTCTTGTTTGAGGAACAAGAATGAGGTCAGTGTTGTATAAGACTGGAGAGGTAGGAAAAGGCTAGGCTATAAAGGGCTTTAAAAACCAAACTGAGGGTTTTCCATTTAATCCTGGAGGCAATAGGAAGCCACTGATATTTACTGAATAGTGTGAGACACTATCAGATCTGTGTTTTAGGAACATCAACTTGGGAGCTGAGTGGAAAATGGTCAGCAGCTGGGAGAGACTTGAGGCAGAGAGAGCAGCCAGTAGGCTATGCAATAATCCATGTGTATGGTGATAACAGCTTTGCACCAGGTTGGTGGCAATATAGAGGAAAGAAAGGAAGCGTATAAGAGGGATATTTGGAACGTAGAAATGATAGGAGTCAGTAAATGATTGCATATGGGGGAGGGCAAGATGAGGGTTCCTTCAATATTTCACTGCATACACCTAGAGAAATAACTTTTTGACTTTTCCATACCTTAATATGTGCATGTTTAAAACTAAAAATACATGCTTTTATTTTGAAAATTCTGCAGATGCTTCCAGAAAGCAACTTGATAAATATGAAGTGCAATACTAATAGCACAGGTTGCTTCTTTTTAAAGGTTAAATAAACCAGTGAACTCCTCAAAACCTTTGAAAGAAGAGATCCTCCCCACCCCTAGAATAAATGGTAATGCTCATGGTAAGCTTCAGATGGAGAGGTAATTTTCACAAATTTATCACTAATAGAGAGATAATTGACGAAGTGGCTAGAAAGGCCTACCTTGAAAGGTCTTCCTGACCTGAGTCCAAGAGTTGCCTCAGATAAATGCTGGCCATGTGACCCTGGGCAAATCACTTTAGCTCTCAGTGCCTCTGCCAAACTCTCTAACACACTAAGATGTCTAGCAGTTGCCAATCTGCACTGGAAGAATTATCCTTAGCCTGGGTTCTCTATATCAATGAAGTCACAGGTACAGATCACAAACATAAATCACTGGTAAAGGAACATTAAATTGACAATACTAAAAGCAGCTGTCTTCCATGCCTCCAATCCACTTCCTTTTCAGCAGTGCCTTTTAGAATCCTTACTTTTCTTCAAGCAGTAGCGATCTCCTCTGAGATTAGGAATCTCCTAATTATTTGTGTTCTTTTTTAAAAAATTACAGTTATTTTACCTGCATTTATAATCTATCCTTCCCACTCCTTCCCGCCTCCTCCACCATGAAACAAGTGCCCAGTTTCCCAGCAGTTTTTGTCAAAGAGTGAGTCCTTTTCCCACTAATTAGAGGCTTTGGGATTACCGAACACTATACCACTATATTTGTTTGCTTCTACATATTATATACCTAATCTGATCTACCCTTCTATCACTTTTTCTATTGTTTTGCACCTAATCAAATGAGCTTTCCTTTTGTTCTTTTTACCACCATCAAATTTTTAAAATTTATTTATTTTTAGATTACAACATTCAGTTCCACAAGCTTTTGAGTTCCAAATTTTCTCACTCTCCCCAAGATGGCATGTAATCTGATTTAGGATCTACTGCCAAATTACTTTTTGATGAGCATTGTTTTGCAGTGTAGCTTAATATCTGGTATTAAAAGACCACTCCTTCTTTTGCACTTTTTCTCAAAATTAACCTTGAAATTCTTGACCTTTTGTTCCTCTATAAGAATTTTATTTTTTATACTTCCATAAAACTCCTCTTTCATAGTTTGATGTGGTGCTGAATAAGTAAATTAATTTAGGTAGTATTATTATAGTTTTTATCATATTGCACTGAAATATTCATAAGCAATTAATATTTCTCTATTTAGGTATCTTTTTATTTCTGAATCATATTTTCTTCAAAATTTCCTAGCACTTTGATTTCTCTTGCGCCTGTCATGCTCTACCCTATAGTTACTTGTCTATGTACATTTTGCAACCACAGTTCATGGGATACCATAGAAGCTAAACTCCTTGAGGCCAGGAACCATATTTTGGTTTTGTCATTGTATCCCTATCACCTTACACATAGTAATCTCTTATACTAAATATACATTTGTTGACTTTACAATGCACACTTGCCACCTGTTTGATATTCTATTATATACTATGTACCAAGCTTGAGCAAACTCATAACCACAATTATTTTTTGAAACTAAGGAGCAGCTAGTGAATCTTCAAAAACTTCTCATGAGAAACTTTTTAAAAAATGGTTTTCACTTCTGAAACAAACTTCTTCACATATCCCGTTCCAGGATTTCTTTTTAAAAAATGAATTCTGGAAAACTATAAAACTTTTCAAATGAATACTATTGGCAACCAAGTCTTGCTATGCTTATTATATTTGGCATCACTAACTGTAGTACTAACTCCATAGAAGAAAAACAAGGCAGAAAAGACTTATATAGAAAATGATATACAGCTAGATTTGTAACTAGGGGTTAAATACTTCTTTCTGTTTCTATCAGGTCTATGCCTCATAGCAGAACTACTCTCAAAGCCTAAAATCCAAAGAGAATAGCATGGATGAAAGTGGGTAGAAAATGATGTGGCATATTCCTAGGAAACCAAAAACTTGAACTCAAATTCAGAGAGGAAAGGGCAGAATGGCAGCTGCAGGTTCTCCTTGGTAGGAGAATTCATTCTCTCTGCTCCATGAGTAATGAGCTAGCTATGTAGAAAATCAATCAGAGGTCCCAGGGAGTGACAGGACATCGAATAAAAAAAAGCACTGCCTTTAGGAGTTTCTATATCTGAGTTTATGGCCCGTGAAGTAAAGAGGTGCTGAAACTTGGAAAGAGTTCATAAGTCCTTCATCTGATACTTGACATGCCTGCATGCTGTGAGCTAAATATCAATTGACAGCTGTGCTAGATTTCCTACTTTTTTACTTGGCTCAAGGGAACAGTGACTAGTGGGATGCTCAACAAAGTGAAAGGTGTTTTTTTTTTCTCTCTGGTAATTCCTGAGTTCAGCATATACAGTAATCTCTATATATTGCTTGAGAGTAGCCTGAGTTTCTTTAGAAGCGGCTATGAGATCATAGGAGAGTAGATGTCCTGTTATGTATCATTTATTTCACTCATTGATTCTATGTTAAAAGTAAAACACTCTATTACAGAATCCAAAGATTTGTTCATGTGGGAGCCAATTCCCTTATGTTAAGGTCATAAAATAAGACCTCAATTGTAGGGATAGGAGGAGTCTATTCTGATTGAGTAAAATCTACAATAACTAAGTGACTCAGACTAACAAAGGAGAGCAGTAACATAACAAGAAACTGAAGAATAGGTCATCCACTCTATGAAAACACTATGCTACTATATTTGTTTGCTTCTGCATGTTATATACCTAATCCGTTCTACCTTTCTATTGTTTTTCACCTAATCTGATCAGTTTTTCTGTTTTGTTCTTTTTACCATTATCAAATTCTTTTAATGATTATGACTTTATAGAAAGTACAACACTTCCCCTCAGAAGGGTAAAGCATATTTAACCACCAGGACAAATACAAGACTTCTGGAGAGTAGATCCCTTAAGATTAACTGGGAATAGGTTAGTGGCTAGCAATTCAACCATGTGGCTTAATATAGATAGGCTATTAAGCTGGTTCCTTTGTGCTTATACCTTGGACAGACGCTGCAAAAGAACAATGAGCCAGGAACAGAACTGGAGGAAGAAAACAGGCTCTTCCACATGTGGGAAATTATGAAATGATTCTAACAATCCCAAACTGCTCCCTGATACAAAAACTCCTCTTTGACACTAATTTTCTTCCAGTGATGCCAGATGAAATGCCAGAATTGTCTAGGAATCAAATTACAGGTAACCTCAATATCAACAGAGAAACTTCTGGTGCTTATAAGTAGATTACTAAATATTACCAACAACTTATCTTCAAAAATGGCATAAAAATATTTATGATCTTTGAAGGTAGGCTGGGTCATGTAGTGAAAACTAGGGATAACAACAGTTGGACAGCCTAAATGCTACACTGGTATCAATGTAATGTTAGAAGACTTAGAGGAAGGACACCAGCACATTGAGTTGATCTCCTTTGGATGATTTATGGGAGGACTTGGACAAGAATCTGAAAGTATTTTAATACATGAATGGGGCTGGAGGCATTGATGAGATCACAACTCTACTAAAATACCAAAGAAGTGCCCTACATGTTTGATACACACCTGGAGCTTTGCACTGAAAATGGCACTGGGTTTGAAGCAAAAAGAACTTGTGTTTCAGTGTCTCATCAAAGCACCTAAAGATATTATAATAAACAGTACTTTGCAACAGGAAAGAGAGAGGGAGAGACTAGCCATGCTTCACAATAACATTTTGTTTTACAAAGATGCTTTCTTACCTCTGGTGATCCTAAGGAAATTGCCCAGCAAATGTTACTATCCCAAAATTTTGTGAATTTTTATATTACTCTCTTGGCATTGATTTTAAAAAAATACATCATATATCAACCTGTTAGTGGAAAAATATGTCACATTTAAAGTACCAAAGTTAAAATAATATTAATAAACTTCCCAAAACTTGTGTGACAACACATTTTGTGGCTTTCTGCCACTTCATACTTAACTGGCTTCAAGCAAAGCTTGATTACTGCAAATGGTAACACAAGACTGATGGTCATTTGAAAATTTTTTCATGTGATTCATACGTTGCCATGGTCAAAAAATTCATCATTTAATGGTCAATGTTCTAACAAATTCCATCTGTCCATGTTTAGCTACTCTGGTGCTTGGATAGCAATAAAGTTGGAAATACTTTGTAGCCCCTACTAGAGTTTGTGCTCCGTTGGGATTGTAGTTGAGAATCCAGAATCACTTTCATGTCACAATGAAAAGTGGAACTAAAAGTTTAACATATACAAGCTTGTTTCATAAAAGTAACTACATGTATCCACAGAAGAAGAATGTACAAAATACAGGAGCATTTGCTTTTACCATTTCCCACTTTTTTCCCATTATAGTATCCCAGGGATTACGATGATGATAATGAGAGATAGAGCTTTACAGCTTGCAAAGACCTTTTCACTTTATTCCGTGGGCTTCATCCTTACAACAAACTTGTAAGTAAATGCAAGTATCATCCCCATTTATATATGAGGGAACTGAGGTTGAGAGATAAAGTTACTTGTCCAGGGTCACACAGGCTAATATCTGAGGCAGGATTTCAACTCAGGTCTTACTAACTCCTAATATTGCATCCAGCCACCTAGTTAACAGAAAAGATATTGTTCTCCTAATAAAATTTGCAAACAATAATTCCAAAATATTCATGGTAATAGTAATTCCCATACGTATCATATTTAAATATTTTTCTTAAAAAAACCTTATAAAGTGGGTAATTAAACATTACCCTTATTTTGTAGATGAGGAAATTAGGGCTCAGAGACTTAGGGACTTATCCACAGTCAACCAGGGAAGCCACTGAGATCTTCTGGAACCAAATCCCATGTACTTTCTCTTGTATCACCTGTCTCCTATGCTCAATCTAATTACAAAATTTAATTAGAAAAGAATCAAAATAACTCATTATTTTAAAGCATATAATGTACACTTTTTAACACATATCTATCTCTCAACATCATGGTTCTATCAAATGAATGGATCCTGAGGGGAAGACAAAAAAACTAAATTGAGCCTTCACAAGCAGTGATTATCGTCATGATTTAAGTAAATTTCATTTAAGTCAAATCTCTCTCTAATCACACTGAAGAATGAATAAGGGAAAAACACAAACTAATGTAGTTAAGTGGAGGATAGAGGCAAAAAAGCATTTGGAGGAAGTGAACACTTAAACACTTGATGTTACTAAACAAGGCTGCAAAATCTTTTTTTCCTGAAAAATTTTAAAAATAGGATAATTTTTTATCTGTATGAGATAATTTCTATGTAGTACTACTTAAAAGGTTAAACAATATATGTTTCATACAGTCTCATTTTCCTTACGGCTAACTTGACTAAAATTATATAACCTCCTTTATTAATTTTGCCACTAGATACAAAGAATACAATTCCTATCAGCTCCTTTGCCTCAGTTTAATGGATTATCAGATGAAGTTCACAAGTGAAAGGTACATAGTATTCAGTTTTAAGGTTTTATTGGCTACAACAAATACATAGGACCCAAATAAATATATCATTAGAATTTATGGACAGTATGAAAAATGTTACTATCTGAAATAAAAACAACACAAATGGTTTAATTAACATGGCCAAAGAATTTAGTCAAGAAACATTTATCAAGTGTCTATAATGTGCTAAGTACTAGAGACACAAAGCAAAACCAAAAAAAATTCTTTCAAAGAGTTCATAGTCTAATGGGAGAGAAAACATTAAACAACTTTGTACAAACAAGATATATACAGGATAAATTGGAGATATCTAAGAGGGAAAGTATTAAGATTAAGAAGTAGGAAAGGCCCCCTGTAGAAGGTGAGATTTTTAACTTGATTGGTTGTTGTCCTTCATACTTGAAGAGGACCTAAATGACATACTATGTTGGGGTCAAGGTACAATGTACAGTTCTACTACAGGTGAGGTATAAATAGTCCATATGAATATTTGGGGTAGATTCTCTTAATTTGTGCATCTCACGTTTCTTTTGAGTCACTTCAATTCTGCTTTGCTCATGGAGCATAGCACCTTCTCTAATGAGGGCATGCCATGCTTGATGGTCCTGTACCAGTGTCTCCCATTTCTCACAATCAATTCCAAAGTTCTTCAGAGACACTTTGAGAGTATTCTTGTATCGTTTCTTCTGACCTCCTTGAGTGCTTGCCTTGTGTGAGCTCTCTGTAAAATAGTCTTTTAGGCAAATATGTCTGGCATTCAAACAATGTGATAAGCTCATAGGAGTTTTGCTTTCTGACATACAGTTTGAATGCTCAACAATCCAGCTCAAGGACCTTAGTGACTGCTACCTTATCTTGCCAGGCGATCTTCAGAATCTTCCTGAGACAATTCAAATGGAAATTATTCAGTTTACTGGAATGATGCTAGTAGACTGTCTAGCTTTGATAGACATACACTAATGAGGTCAGCACAATGGCTCTGTACACCTTCAGTTTAGTAGGCAGTCTAATACCTCTTTTCCCACACTTTCCTTCAGAGCCTCTCAAACACCAAGCTAGCTCTGGCAAAGCACACATCATCTATATCACCTATGTGTACATTCCTGGAAAGTGTACCACCAAGGTAAATGAACATATCCACAACATTCACAATTTTTCTAATTTCTGATGGTTCCACATATGGATGGTGAGATGCTGAAATCTCTGTTTTCCTGGTGTTAATTGTTAAGCCCAATTTAACACAGAAAGCAGCAGAAAATCAATCCATACTCTATTGCATCTCAGCTTCAGAGGCTGCATTAAATCTACAATCATTTGAGAACAAAAAGGAACACACCAGTTCTTCCTCCACTTTAGTCTTGGCTTGTAGGCTTTTCAAGTTAAATAATTTACCCTCTGTGCAATAGCTGACCTTGATGCCATTTTTGTACTCATTGAAGGCATCAAACAACATCACTAAAATCATCATGCTAAAAAACATGGGAGCAAGCACACAGTCCTGCTTCACTTCCCAGTGACTGGGAAAGTGTGAGAGTACCACCCTTTATCCAGAACCTGTGTAAGTATGCCATCATGAAACTGATGTACAATATGGATATGAGAGAGAGAGACAGAGAGAGAAAGAAAGAGAGAGAGAGAGAGAGAGAGAGAGAGAGAGAGACAGAGAGAGAGAGAGAGTGAGAGAGAGAGTCAAATAAACCTTTTTAGCCTGAAGGGGAAAACAGTAATGTCAGCAAAAGAAAACTTTTGCAATGTATTGACATCAAGGTTGTAATGTTCAGTAGGTAGTCAGAAATGTGGGTCCAGACTTAAGCTAAGGAGAAATAGGATAGTTATATTGATTTGAGGGTCATCAGTATGGAGGGGATTGAATTCCATTAGGGTAGATGAGCTCATCAAAGAATATAGCAGTCTTAGATAAAATATGGGAAGTTAACACTTCCACTATACTTTCAAACCATACAAAGAATCTTGTGTTTAGTTCTAGGTGATTTTAAGAGAGTCTTTCACAGTTTCATTTTTTTTTTTGATCCATTAAATGAAATCCTTTATTATTTTTCTCTTTTTTGAATATTTTTTTTCCCAATTACATGTAAAAACATTTTTTTCATTTTTAAAAATTTTGAGTTTGAAATCCTCTCCCTCCCTCCCTCCCTTCATTCCTCCATCCGTCCATTCATGACATGGCAAGCAATGTGATATAGATACACATGTGTAATCATGCAAAACATATTTCCATATTACTCATGTTGTCAAAGAAGACATAGACAAAAAAACATGAAAAAATATAGAAAGTGAAAAATAGTATGCTTCAATCTGCATTCAGACTCTGTCAGTTCTTCCTCTGGAGGTAGACAGCATTTTTCATCATAAGTTCTTTGGAATTTGTCTTGTATCATTGTCTTGCCCAGAATAGCTAAGTCATTCAATTGATTATCATAGAATATTGCTGTTACTGTGTTCAATGTTCTCATTCTGCTCACTTCACTTTGGGTTAGTTTGTGTCTTTCCAGGTTTTTCTGAAATTATTCGGCCTATCATTTCTTATTGCACAATAGATATCTTATGCCACAACTTGCTCAACCATTCCCCAATTGATGGACATCCCCTCAATTCCTAATTCTTTGCCACCACAAAAAGAGCTGCTATAAATATTTTTGTACAAATAGAGCCTTATCCTTTTTTAAAAAATCTCTTCAAATTACAGAACTAGTAGTGGCATTGCTGGATCAGATGGTACATATAGTTTGAAAGTCATAGTTCCAAATTGTTCTCCAGAATGACTAGATCAGTTCACAATTCCATCAACAATGCATTAGTGTCCCAAATTCCCACATTTGCCAACATTTATCATTTTCCTTTTCTGTTATATTAGCCAATCTGAGAGATGAGAGATAGTACCTCAGACTTGCTTTAATTTTAAATTGTCTAATCAACAGTGATTTAGAACATTTTTATATGACTTACAGATACTTTTTATTTCTTCATCTGAAAAATGCCTGTTCATATCCTTTGACCATTTATCAGTTGGGAAGACTTATATTCTTATGAATTTGACTCAATTCTCTGAATGTTTGAGAAATGAAATCTTTGTCAGGGACAGTGGCTGTAAAAAAATTTTTCCCAGATATCTGCTTTCTTTCTAATCTTCACTGCTTTGATTTTATTTATACAAAATCTTTTAAACATAATATCAGAATTATCCATTTTATATTTCATAATGTTCTTTATATCTCTAGATATATCTATATCTCTATATCTAAATTCTTCCCTTCTCCATAGATATGACAGGTAAACTATTTCTTGCTCTCCTAAGTTGTTTATAGTATCTTAAGTGACATCATATACCATTTTGCCTTTATCTTGGTATATAGTGGAAGATGTTATTCTGTACCTAGTTTCTGTCATATTGTTTTCCAGTTTTCCCAGAAGTTTTTGTCTAATAGTGAGTTTCTGTCCTAAAAGCTTGGGTCTTGGGATTTTTCAAACTCTAGATTACCATGGTTATTTACTACAATGTATTACATACCTAATATATTCTGCTGATCCACTCTATTTCTTGGCCAGTACCAGATTGTTTTGATGATTACCACTTTATAATGTGATCTGAGATATGGTACAACTAGGTCACCTTTCTTCACATTTTTTCATTAATTCCCTTCCTTTCATTAATTCTTGACCTTTTGTTCTTTAGGTGAATTTTTTATTATGTTTTCTAGCTCTGTAAAGCATTTTTTGGTAATTTGATTGGTATGGCACTGAATATATAAATTAATTTAGGTAGAATTATCATTTTTATTATGTTGATTCAGTCCACTTATGAGCAACTGATATTTTTCCAGTTATTTAGATGTGACTTTACTTGTGTGAAAAGTGTTTGGAATTGTGTTCATATAGTTCTTAGGTTTGTCTTGACAGGTAAACTTCTAGGTGTTTTATATAGTCTGACAGTTATCTTAAATAGGGTTTCTCTTTCTATTTCTTGCTGTTGGACTTTGTCAGTAACATATAGAAGTGCTGATGATTTATATGGGTTTATTTTATATCCTGCAATTTTGCTAAAGTTGTTAATTATTTCAACTAGGTTTTAGTTTATTCTCTAAGTATACCATCATATCATCTACAAAAAACGATAGTTTTGTTTCCTCATTGCATATTCTAATTTCTTTGATTTCTTTTTCTTCTCTTATTGCTATAGTTAACATTTCTAGTACAATATTGATAATAATGGTGATAATGGGCATTCTTGATTTACCCCTGATCTTACTGGGAAGACTTCTAACTTATCCTCATTACAGATAATGCTTGCTGATGGTTTTATTTATTTTAAGAGAAGCTCCATTTATTCCTGTGCTTTCTAGTTTTTTTATATAGGAATGGGTGCTGTATTTTGTCAAAAAGCTTTTTGTACATCTATTGAGATAATCTTATGATTTCCGTTGGTTTTGTTATTGATATGGTCAATTATGCTGATAGTTTTCCTAATATTGAATCAGACCTGCAATGCTGGTATAAATTCCACCTGGTCATAGTGTATGAGCCTTGACACACTTTAAGAAAATGACTAGGATGGTGAAGGGTCTGGGAACAATGTCAAAATCACTGAATAAACTGAAGCTGTTCACCTAAAATAGGAAAAAACCAAACCCTAAACCTAGCATTAAAGTCTATCTTCAAAGAGTGACTAGATTTATTTTTACAAAGTTCAAAGGGGAAAAACTAGGACTGATATGTAGAATTATAGGACATTCCATCTAGTTATCCAACTTACTTTCCTACTTTGAACTTTATAGTGAGGTCAAGCTCTGCACACTTCTGAAGGGAAAGACTCAGATGGTGATATTGCTGCTTTCTGGAATTATTCAGTACTGTTTTATTCTAAGTTCTCATGATAGCTTAGGCTGAAAACTTGCAAGCTTTCAATACTTGCTAGGTGGTCTGGTTCAAGGAAAAGTCTGTGTCTGAGGTCTATAAGTTCCTGACCTGAATGTAAGTCTAATCAATAGTAGACTACTTTGGACTCAACCACAATTAGCCAGCTAGAAAGCTCTGCTGATCCTGTGTGACAGAACTGTAAGTTTCACTTTGGTTTGGGATTCCTAACCTGCTTATATCTCTGTAGGCTTCAGATTGGGATACAAGATAGAACTGAGCATCCATTTTGATTCAGGAAACCAAGACCCAAAACCTTCTTACTCCTTACTAGGACCTGCAACTGCTCCTCACCCCTGGGCCAGGTCTCTTCCTCAGTACACTCCGGGCCTATGACCCAGAACTGAGTAATGAGCAACAGATACCAGTTAGTAGTATTCTCACATTCTGAATGAGCTCTCATTGCCCTGGTATGGGTCTGGGACCTTCTGCTCTTGGGCAAAGTCCCTGGGCATCAGAGTGCTCTCCATAGAATGTTCCTAGCTAGAACAGTGCTCACAAACCTGTGTGGCTCGCTTTGCCAATCTGGGATGGATGAATCACCTTTTTTCCCTTGGTTTTCCCCATTCACGTTTGGTCTGATTGGTCTGGTAAGTTTTCTAGAAATGTTTGGAGGAGTTTGAGGGAAGAGCTCAGCTATACTTCTTCCTGTTACTCTGCCATTTGGCTGTACCAGCACCTCTCCTTCCCCAGTCCCTGCCTCAATCACTTCTTGAAAGAGCTTGGTGCTATGTCTGGAAGGCATATTTCAAAACTCCAGCACTTAGTATGGCTGTTTGTATGCTTCAGTCACTTAATGAAGGATTAATTTAACTGAATTTAGAAGCAGAATAAGGAATAATATATGGAAGTACTTCTTAACAATTAAGCTATTCAGATAAAAAACCAGGCTGCTTTGTGAGGAACTGAACTCTCTACATCGCTAAAAGTATTTGAGCAGAGATTATGTAACCACCTGTCAGAGACACCATGGAAGGTACTTCTAGATTGGGTGAGACATTGCTCTAAACCAGTAGTATGCAATTTTTTCCAGATTGTCCATACCTATCAGTAAAAACCATTTGAATGGGTATATTGTATGTGATATACATATTTATATTCTGAAATCTAGTTATTCCACAGAAATTTCTTTCTCCAAAGTCACCAATAATCTCTTAATTGCCAAATCTAATGGCTCTTTCTCAATCTTCATCCTTTTTGACCTCTCTGCAGGCCTTGGCCCTGTCAAACAGCCTCTTCTCCTGAATGCTCTCTTCTCTCCATTTTCATGACTCAGTTCTCTCCTGGTTCTCCTCCTGTTTGTCTGACCAATCCCTCTTGGTCTTTACTGGATCTTCACCTAATAATCTGATAATCTTGGGTGTCCCCTAGGCTCTACCCTGGGCTCTCCTCTTTTTCCTCTATATGATTTTGTCTAGTTCAATAGTTCAGACTGAATACACCTCAAATAGCCTTTGTTCCTCTAAAGTGTCACACACTCCAATATTAGCAATGCATACTATTTTTCATGAAAATGTAATTAAAACAAATCCTGGAGTGTAATTTTCCTTTGAGGTCATATTATATCAGTATGCCCACAGCCTTTTTAGCTGGAAGTGTATTTTAAAATTTTAGCTAAGAAGGATCCCTCCCACTTTGGATGAAAAAATTCATCACCCAGAGGCTAATTTAGTGTGAGCCTACCTGAATTTACCTATAGTAGTCCTTAGAAAACATATATAAATCACTAACCCTATGTTCAGTCCACTTTTAATGCAGATAGGTCCTGCAGTCAACAGTGTTGCAGAAAGATCTAATTTCAAATCTTCCACCTAAGATACTAGCTTTCTAATCCTTGGCAAGTCATTTGACTTCTCCCAGTCTCAGTTTCTTCATCAGTAAAACAGAATTAATAACATCTACCTCACAAGGTTGTTAGGTTATTAAAGATCATATAAGATAAAATATGCAAAGCTCTTACCAAACTTTAATGCTATATAAATTCTAGCTTTTATTATTATTACTTCTATACCTAATTCTGGCAGAGGTTTCTTGAAAACCAGCTTAACTCTAGAGCAAAGGCTGACAGATTTCATATGAATAGTAATGTAACACAAGCATTTAGGATAACTGAAATTCACTTATATTAGTTTCTCTGCCCCCAGCCAGACCTGGCTTCCTTCCAGTAACACATATGGCAATTTAAGAAAGAAGGGGAATTCTTGTCACACTGACAAGATGTCAGATTGATCACTATATATTTTTCCATTTTTCTAAAATTTCACTGCCTAGCCCCTCCCAATCCTACTAAGTGGTTATGGATCAGCTCAGATCCTCCATGAACCTGTTTCTGTAGGTATTTCTGACCAATGATTTTCCCAGCTCTCAACTCTCTTGGTATTTATGCTCAATGACACAAAATTTGGTACTTATTTTCCTAATGCACCACACTGTTGTTGATCTTGTGCTTCAGTCTTATTTTTCTTGGCTCTGGGTCACAGTCCTGGCTCCTAGTCTCAGTGTGAATAGGAGCACTAGCACAGCAGAGCTTGCAGCTGCAGGGAAACAGCGACCTAATCACAGTTCCAGAGTCAAAAAGAGTGCTTGTGGTTGCTCATAAACCAGTGCACCATACAGGAGAGTGGTGAACATGCCTCTCCTTAGATCATACCACCTGGAAAAGCGAAAAACTTACAAGTCTCCAGAACTGCCTCTGAAAACAGCTACATAAAAAGCCTGAAGCTTGGGCCCCCTCCGCTTGGAAAGCAGAGCCCCACTTTAGCCTAGAGCTAAAAATCAAGAAATAGATTGTAAAAATAAGCAAATAACAGAAAAAACTCTGACTGGAGAAAGTTATTATGGTGACAAGGAAGATCAAAATACATACTCAGAAAAAGAAAACAAAGTCAAAGTTCCTGCATCCAGAGACTCAAAGGGAAATATGAATTGATCTCACACCATGGAAGAGCTCAAAAAAGGTTTTAAAAATCAAGTAAGAGATATAGAGGAAATATTGGGAAAAGAAATGGGAGTGATGCAAGAAAATCATGAAAAAAAGAGTCACCAGTTTGGTAAAGGAAGCACAAAAAAATACTGAAGAAAATAACAACTTAAAAAAACAGAATAGGCCAAATGGTAAAAGAGGCACACATATACAATGAGGAAAAGAATGCCTTGAAAGGCAGAATTGGTCAAATGGGAAAAGATATACAAAAATTCACCAAAGAGAAGAACTCCTTAAAAAGCAGAATTGGACAAATGGAAAAGGAAGTAGGAAAGCTCATCAAAGAAAATAATTCCCTAAAAGTTAGAATTGGGCAAATGGAAGCTAATGACTTTATGAGACAAGAAGAAACAACCAAACAAAATCAAAAGAATGAAAAAATACAAGAAAATGTGAAATATGTCATCAGAAAAACAACTGATCTGGAAAAGAGATAATTTAAGAAATGTTAGACTATCTGAAAGAAATGATTTTAAAAAGTCCAACCATCATTTTTAAAAGAAATTTTCAAGGAAAATTGCCCTCATATTCTAGAATCAGAGGGTAAAATAGAAATTGAAAGAGTCCACTGATCACCTCCTGAAAGAGATCCCAAAATGAAAACTCCCAGGAATATTATAGCCAAATTCCAGACCTCCTAGATTGAGGAGGAAATACTGCAAGGAGCCAAAAAGAAACAATTCAAGTATCATGAAACCATAGTCAGGATAACGTAAGATTTAGCAGCTTCCACATTAAAGAATCAGAGGTCTTGGAATATGATATTCCAGATGGCAAAGGAGCTAGGATTACAACCAAGAATCACCTTTCCAGTAAAACTGAGTATAATCCTTCAGGAGAGGGGGATGGACATTCAATGAAATAGAGGACTTTCAAGTATTCCTGATGAAAAGACTCAGAGCTGAATAGAAAATATGATTTTCAAATACCTGACGCAAAAGAAGCATAAAAGGGTAAACAGGAAAGAGAAATCATGAGGGACTTGATAAGATTAAACTATTTATATTCCTACATAGAAAAATAATTATAACTCCTAAAAACTTTCTCATTATTAGGGCAGGTAGAAGGAGTATACATAGACAGAAAGTAGAAGTGGGAGTTGAATGTGATGGTATGATTAGCTAAAAAAAAAATAAAATTAAGGAATGAGAAAGAATGCACTCAGAGAAGAGGAAAGGGAGGGATAGAAAGGGATAAATTATCTGATGTAAAAAGAGATGTGAAAGTGATTTTATAGTGGAAGGGGGAAATAAAGGAAGCAGGTTGGGGAGCACATGAACCTTACTCTCATCAGAATTGGCTCAAAGAGAGAATAATATGCACAATGAGTTGGGTGCAGAAATCTACCTTACCATACAACAAAGTAGCAAATGAAGGGGATAAGAGAAGGTGGGGGTGGGGAGAGTGAGCTGCTAGAAGGGAGGACAATTTGGGGGAGGTAAAAGTCAGAAATAAAACACTTTTGAGAATAAACAGGGTAGAAGGAGAGAGAGAATGATAAACTGATAGAAAATAGGATGGAAGGAAATATATAGTTGGTAATCATTACAGTGAAAAAAATGTATGGTGAGTTTCTCTGATAAAGACTTCATTTATCAAACATATAGAAAACTGTCAGAAAATCCTCAATTGATAATTGGTCAAAGAATATGAACAGGTAGTTTTCAGACACAGTAATTCAAGCTTATTTAGTCATATGGGAAAAAAATGCTCTATATTTCTATTGATGAGAGAAATGCAAACTAAAACAACCTTGAGCTACTACCTCACACCTGTCAGATTGGTTAATATGATGGAAAAGGAAAATGACAAATGCTAGAGGGGATATGATAAAATTATAACACTATTGGTGAATTTGTATACTGATTGAACCATTCTGGGGAGCAATTTGGAACTATGCCCAAAGGACTATGAAACTATGCAAACTTTTGATCAAACAATATCACTACCATGTCTGTATCCCAAAGAGATAAAAAAACAAAAAAGGAAATGGACCCATGTGGACAAAAATATTCATAGCAGCTCTTTTAGTGGTGGCAAAGAACTGGAAATTGAGGGGGATGTCTATCAATTGGAAAATGGCTGAACAAGTTGTTGTATATGATTGTGCTTTAAAAAAATGATAAGTAGATGCTCTCAAAGAAACATGGAAAGACTTACATGAACTGATGCAAAGTGAAAGGAGCAGAACCAGGAGAACATGGCACACAGCAACAGCAATATGGTTTGATGATATGCTATGAATAATTTAGCTATTCTCAGCAATACAATAATCCAAGACAATTCTATAGGACTTATGACCAAAGGTGCTGTCCATCTCCATAGAAAGTACTGGTAGGGCCTGAATGCAGATCAAAGATACTCTTTCCTTATTTTCTTTATTTTTCTTGGGATCTTTTCTTTCACAGAATGACTTACATGGAAATGTGTTTTGCATAACTACACATACTAAACCTATGTCAAATTACTTGCCTTCTCAATGAAGGGTAGAGAGGAAAGGAGAGAATTTGGAACTCAAAATTTGAAAAAAAAAACATTAAACTTATTTTTACATGTAAATGGGAAAATATTAAATCAATATTAAATTAAGAATAAGTTTTTCTTGAGATCAAGACTAAATTTGCAATTTTGCCATTTCCACCAACTGCTCCTGGCTTTTTCTTCTAAAAGAAGCATAATTTCTCTTCCACATAACAGCCCTTTAAAAACTTGAAGGTATCATGTCTCCTCATACCTACCTCCCAGTCTTCTCCATATCTAATATCCCCAGTTGTTTCAACTGATCTGCCTATGACATGGACTGTAATCCCTTCATTCTTCGTATTGCTCTCCTCTGGATGTTCTCCAGCTTATCAATGTCCTTCTTAAACTGTGATACCTGGTAGTGAATATGATCTTTTAGATGCAGTGGGGAGAGAACAGGGGAACTATCGGCTTCTAACTCCTGGAAGCTATGTCTGTCTTAAAACTGCCCAGAATCATATTCATGTTTTGGCTGCCATATAATATTACTGATTCACTGAACTTGCAGTGTACTAAAAATGCCAAATTTTTTTTTTAGAAAAACTACAAACAATAACTCTCATCTTGTACTTGTACAGCTGACTCTTTGAACCAAAAATGTAAGTCTTTATATTTATACCTACTGAATTTTAAAATTTGATTCAACAAACACTAAGTACCTATGTAGAAAGCAATATGATAGAAGTTAGCAAACAAGAAAATATAAATATTTTTGTTCAAAACAGAAGTACAGAATCTTTTCTATAAAGGTCAGCTAAAGTTGCATTACTCCTTTGAAGAAGATTCAAAAAGGAAACAGATACTGTCTGTGTATGAAAAGAAACCCCTTGGAACATTACTTTATCCTTGTCAAGGAGGCAAAAGAAAAATAAATTCAAAAACTAGAACACTGTTATCTACTATGGGTCATGTGAAGCAGGACCAGAACATTATAGTAACTGGGGCAATATCCAGGTCAGGGGAAACACTAATCCTCTCTAGGAATAGAGGAAGCTGAAGCTAGAGATTGGAAGAGAAGGATGGAATCCAAAGAATACTGAGTGTGGTCCATTACCAGAAGCACCAACACCCAATGGCTTAAATGAGGGATGGGTCAATTGCATATCAAGGAAAAATGCCAAGGGAATCTGTTAAAGATCAGGAAACTGATATGCAAGGAGTGCAAAGTCAACAATTTGTCAACTCAAGTAGCTTACAAGAAGTTTAGATCTTTTATAATTCTGAAGGCATCCATACCCTTCTTGATGGTCCCTTGGTGGAGTTTCTGCTCTTAAGAATTTAAGAATCTAAAGCAGCTACAGATGAAAGTATCTGCATTCCATCTACTTTACCAGTCTCTGGAAAAAGGCATTATGCAATTTAAGAGATTTCAAAGAAATATTTATTTTCTATAGTCAATGGTAGGCACAGCTATGTTTCTCTGTCCATGTTTAAATCTATGTCAGGTACTGTATAACACAGATATCCCTACTTCAGAATACAAGATGGTTCCCTGGAAACCTAAAAGCTTCAATCACCATCAAACATTTATTAAGTTTCCACTACATGCTGGATGCTGGGAATACAAAGTATAGTCTGTCAAACAGATGTTCTTAAAGCCAAAGCCCAACTTTGTCATTTCCCATTTTTAGCAGTTCCCTTCTACCTCTAAGATAAAATACAAACTCCTGTTTGACATTTAAATAGTCCCTTACAATCTGATTCTAGCCTTCCTTTCCATGTTTATGGCACATTACTTTCTTTCACATCTTGGCTCAGCCAAACTGGACTTTTTTTGCTAATCCCCACACTCAATGTGTGTTACATACATCTCCCATTTTTGTACTAGCACAGAGATGCCTGGAATGCACTAGCAAATTGCTACCTTAAAAAAATCTCCAGCTTCCTAGAGAGGTTTAGCTGAGGTCTTACAGAAAATTGACTCAGATTCCCTAATGGGATAGAACCCTACCTCCAGAAGTTACTTTGTAACTATTTTATGAATGTATACATATATGTGTACATGTAATGCATTTTGTGAATATTGTTTTCCTCAAATAGAAAGTTCTTTGAGTCAATCAATCAACAAGCATTTAAGGACTTACTATAGGTTAAACATTATGCTAATGATTCAAAGATAAAAATAGTCCTTGTTCTCAAGGAGTTGACATTCTGTGTGCATGTGTGTGCAAGTGGGCATGAGTACATGACACATACAACTATAACTAGATACAAACTATGTACAAAATAAATGCTTTTGTGGGCAGCATGGAGTATTGTGCATATAGTTGTCTTCTAAGTCAGCGATACATGGATTCAAGTTCAAGTCAATAGGGGCTGTTACTTTGAGCAAGTCACTTTTTGGAGTCCCGAGGTCACTCAGATTGCAGATTACAGGTGCCACACTGCATTGGTTGTCGAGGCTCAATGGGAGTTCCCTTCTATAGAAGCGGCTAAGTTGTACAGTAGATAGAATACTGGGTCCAGAGTCAGGAAGTTGTTGTTATTCACTTGAGTCCAACTCTTTGTGACCCCTTTTGGGGGCTTTTTTAGCAAAGATACTGGAGGGGTTTGCCATTTCCTTCTCCAGCCCATTTTCCAGATAACGAAACTGAGGAAAGCAGGGTTAAGTGACTTGCCCAGGGTCATAGAGTTAGTTAAGTATCTGAAGACAAATGTGAACCAAGGTCTTCTTGATTTCAGGCTCAGCACTCTATTTGCTGTGCCTTATAGGTGCTCTTGGCAGTCAGGAATGTGTGAATTCAAATCTGGCTTCAAACACTTACTGGTTGTGTGACCCTGGACAAATCAGTTCCGTCTACTTCAGTTTCCTCAACTGTAAAATGGGGGTGATAACAGCATTATGTCACACAGTTGTGAGGATCAAACAAAATAACAAGAAAAATATTTGTAAAACGTTTAGCACTGGCACATAGTAGGTGCTTAATAAATGCTAATTCCTTTCCCTGTATCAATGAAATCACAGATGCAGGTCTTCCCTCCCCCCCTAAAAAAAAAACCCAACAATGTAAATACAAGGGAATATATGGGATGGGAGCAGGAAAGGTAACATAGGGAGTAGTACCTTAAACTGAGCTTTGAAAAAATTTAAGAATTCAAGAAAGGTGGAGATGAGAAGGCACTATGTTCTAGGTATGCAAAGAAACCTGTACAAAGGAATGGAGACAGACATGGAATTCTGTGTATGAGCAACAAACATCAAGTGGGCGAGTGTAAATGGTTCGTGGAATGTATAAACAGGAGTAATATGTAGTAAATTGGGGGTGGAGGGGGAAAGCCAGGTTGTGAAAGGCTTTAAATGCCAGAGGGATTTGTATTTAACCTATCGTTCATCCTTCTTTCATGACATCAGGGGGATGCCTTGACTTGTGAGGGAATTGGACTTAAGAGAGGAAGAGTTGCACAAAATCAACAGCCTCACATTCTCTTCCAGGTCACTGAAGTCCAGTGGCAAGACAAAAGTCAAGAGGACTGGTGATGGCCTGGGGTTGCAGAGGATGACCTTGACATTTTTGACACAGCACCTGCTTCAGCTGCCTTTATGGCTATTGGAATAAATTGTTCTCATCCACCAATTCCACTGGGGCAAGACTTCACATGCTTGGGATAGACATCGCCGAAACTCACCCACAGGTTTGAGGCCTGTTGGTTACCCTCAACCTGGTTTAGCCCATCTGCTGAGGGAATTTTACTGGAGTATAGTGCAAGCTATAGCTTCTTGGAATTAGTGGTCAAAGATCAATGAGTAGCCCTAAAAAGCTGGAGGTGCTAGTCCTCCCTAAATACTCCATATACCCCTAGCAGTGTATTGGAGGTCTATTTGACCCTAGGGGTAAAAGAAAGCTATTCATATCTTCTTTAACGATAGTAATATATTAAGACCTGTACTTTTGGAAAAACTACTTTGGTAGCTGTGTGGAGATGTATTAAAAAGGAAAAAGGATGACCAACAGGAGTCTATTTGATATAATTTAGAAGCTGATGGGCATCTAAACTAGAATGGCAGTTCTGAGTGGAAAGGAGATAAATGTGAACCTTGGGGATGAATCAGAAGGCTTGACAACTAAATAAATATAGGGGGATGGATGAGGGGGAAGGGTCAAGTATGAATCTATGGTTGTGAAAATGGGTGACCAAAAGGATGATTGTACCCCCAAATGTTCCTAGGGAAGCTAGGAAGATGGATGAATTTGGGGGAAGTAATAAGTTCTGTTTTGAACATGATGAGATTAAGATGCTAATAGGACATAACAGTTGGAAATATCCAATGGACAGTTGCTGGTGTGGATAGTACTTGACAGAAAGTACGGCAAGAACTATTGTTTTTGCCTGAGGCCCAGCAGGTACTATGATGCCCAGCATATATGTGCTTAATAAATACTTGTTCAATGAATAAAGACATTATTCATTCTCTCAAGAAGTTTTTAATTCAGCTGGGCATGTAATAGGTTACTAGCCCAAAAAATCAACCAGGTTTTAGAAGAAGGAGAGATCACTTCTTAAGTGCAGCATAAAGAAGATGCAGTCACCAGACTGAGTCTGAATACCTTGACTCTAGTCTTAGTTCTGCCACAAACTTGCAGCTGGGGGCAAATCCCTTAACTTCCAAGCTCCCCTTGAAAAATGAAAAGACCAATAGGTCTCTAAGATTTCCTCTAGTACTATGATCCTTCGCCTCACCCTAAAAGTTACTGACTCCCCAGACTATAGCTCTCTCACAAGGCTTAACATAGGCAATGTAAGAATACATTGTCTCAAAGACATTTCTTGATCCCCTTTGTTAGTAATCTTCTTATATTCTTTTTTACATTCATGTACCCTAACTCCCAAACTGGACTAATTGCTGTTCCTGAAATGTGTCCTTTCTACCCCTATAAACTTTCCTTAATGCTATCCCCTCCACTTGGCAGTGTCCGTAGTAAAAACCCTTCAAGGCCCAGCCAAAATACCATCTCCTTCATGAGGCTTTCCCTGATCCCTCTAACCAGATATAATATTAGTTCCTCTATCTTCATAACATTTGTCTCTCAAATAATACTTAACACATTCTCCCTTCTATTATAGTTGCTGTGCTATCTCATCTCTCTCCCAAAACTATAAATCCCTTGAGGATAAGGACCATGATTTATACATCTTGGTATAGTACATTGCTTCCCATGTAAGCACTAAATATTTGCTTGAATGTAATTTTAGGTCCCCACTGGATAAAACAGACAAAATGACTTACATGTAATGGTCAATAAATATTTATTGTTGAATGAGTTAGCACATATTAGAGTCCCTTGCCATGAAGCAGACTCTAGTGATGTGAAACCTGGATAGAATCAGAAGCATTATAGCCACTTGGAGACTTTAGGGCACTCTAAGACACTTGGAATACATGTGTACAGCATCTGCAAGAGAGCACCTGTTCTACTTTGTCTTCAGACAAAGGCCGTGGGAGTGCCCAGTCCAGCAAGATTGGGCAAGCTGTGTCACCACACCTTTCGAGCTCTGAGATCCTAAACTCTCTGTTGAAAGGCCTATTTTTGAAGACTTAGCTCAATTATATTCTCCATGAAACCTAAATAACTTTTCTTCTTTTCATATCTCACATAGCATTTTATGCTTAATATAGTCAGCACTATATTTATTACATAGTGTTGTAAATTAGTGTTTTAGCTCCCTGAAGTATTATGAATGAAATCAGAGGTGATGTCTTATTTCCAGTAAAAAGTTACTCTATGAATATTGTAACTGTTTTCATTTCTCTTTGTATCCTCAATTCCAAAATGTCTGGGAAATGTCTTACAACTTATCCCTGGTGAATTGAATCTTTGTATCTTCCATAAACCCTAGAACCTACCGCATTGAGCAGATACTTAGTATAGAAGTAACCTTCTTGTGTTAATTTAGGCTACCTCTAGGAAAAATGGATATTTCCCATTAGGATTCAAAACAATTATAAATAAAAATAACCTTCACAGGAAATTATATCTAGATCAAAAATTAAAACCTCCTTTATAAATTCTGATACCACTGAGTCTCCAATGCGTCTGACCAGCGTGAGTCCATTTTCCCAGGGTCTTATTAAAAATTAGTGTCAAAGTTCTAGACTGACAGAGTTTGAATTCCAAACCCTGAAGCCCAGAAGGGGCAAAAACTTTGGAAGATTCACCTTCACCCCTCCCCGACTAGGAAAAAGACGAAGTCACAACCTAGGTAGTGCTCACGTGAATCCTTTCCTTTATCACCTAATCTACGATAGTCAAGGAGTGGGGGTGGGAAACGTTGCCAGGCATTCTCCCACGCTGCTGCTTTTGCCTGGGTCTAACTTCTTCACTTTGAGCTGACACCGCAAGGGATGCCTGGTGGACTCAAAAATACCTCCAGAAAACTGCTCTTTCTTCACTTCTGGATCGGGGCTACACCCTGACTCCTCTCCCATTGCCTTTCTCCAGCGGGCTTGTCTGTAATAGACTGACTCTGAGCCAGGAGGGCTGGGAGTCTTTCCAAATCTTATCTTCCCCTTTCTCCGCCACTGCATAAATGTTAAATAAGAACCAAAAACGAAAGGAGCGAAGAGGAAGAGAGAAAAGAAGGAAATCCTTCAGACAAAGCACAGCCGAGTGACCCAGCCCCAAAGTAGCTCCTCACCTTCCCCCGCCTCCAGGGATTCCGCCCCCAGGTGCAGGACCTAGCCAAGGACTAAAAAATTGAGTAAGATCTCCCTTCTGGGGGTAGTTGTTGGCTTAAGAGGAGAGCCAGCGGAAGGAAGCCTTCCCTTTCTCGCGGGCTGGGGCTTAGGACCCAGACCCCCTGGGGAGCAAACGGAAGCTGGGCGGCTGCGGCTCGGCCCGCAGAGGAAACCTCGGGGTCGGGAACTGGAGCCCAGAGCGCCCATCGGGGAACGGAGCGGGTTGCACTACAGACCACCTCCCAGCCAATCCCCACCCCCGGCCCATCCGCCTGCGCTGCCCAAGCGGCCTCCTCCTGACTCAAGACGGCCGCCTCACGGACCTCCCTTCCCTACGACTGACCCGAGTTCCTTCCGCCCCAGCGACTGCAAAGAGTCCCGCCCCCGCCCCTGCCCCCCAACTCCACCTTCAGCTCGGATGGCAAACGCGAGCCCCCCGCGCGCCTCCTTCTCCATGTAAGGGCGCCAGAGCGGCCGCCTCGCCCGGCCGCGCCCCGCCCGTGGCTTTGCCCGGCCTAGGTCCGGGCTCGGCCGGAGCCTTCTTCAGGAGCTGGGCTTTCCCTTCCCTCCCTCCCTCCCCTCCCAGCTCTGGCCCTCCGCGCCCCTCCCCCGCCCGCAGCCGGATCCTCCCCGCGGGGCGGAGTGATACCAGCCGCGGCGGCGGCGGGGAGGGAGGCCGAGGAGCTAGGCCGGCCTGGGGGCCCCGGGGGCGGAGGCAGGGGAGGGGAAGCGAGGGGAGGCGGGCCAGGGGCGGGTTGTTGTGGGGCGACTGCGCTGCTGCCCGACCGGGGCGGTTATGGCGGCTCCACATTAACACCCTCCTCCTTCTCTTCCTCCTCCTCCTCCTCCTTCCTCCTCCTCCTTCTCCTCCCCCTTCCTCCTCCACCTCCCCCTCCTCATCCTCCTTCCACTCCTCCTCCCTCTCCCTCCCTCACTCAGGAGCCCTCTCCCCCCTTCTCCCCGACGCCTACCTCTCCCCCCTCACCTCCTCCCCCCTCCCCGCTTCTACCATGCCCGGCATGATGGAGAAAGGGCCTGAGTTCCTGGGGAAGAACCGCACGGCCAACGGCAACGCCAAGAGCCCGGCTGGCAGCGGCGGCGGCGCTTCGTCCACCAACGGCGGGCTCCACTACTCGGAGCCCGAGAGCGGCTGCAGCAGCGACGACGAGCACGGTGGTAGCCTCGAACTCCTCCCCGCCAGCCCTCCCGCTCCCCTCCCCCTTCTCCACTCCCCTCCCCCAACCCCCTCCCCCTCCCTATTCCCTCCCCTCCGAGCCCGGGCGCTGCGGTAGCCTCGAACTCCCGGTGCAGTGCAGCCGCAGCAGCAGCACCCACCGCGACCCCCTCTTCCACTCCTCTCGCCCTGTTAGTTCCCTCCCCACCCCAGCCCCCCTCATTTGCATCTATTTCACCGGGGGCTTGGAGTTAATTTTTTCCCACCCACCACATTCCTTCTTTCCAGTCTCCTACAATTTTAATTTTTATTGAGTGTTTTTAAAAAAAAAACATTTTATTTATTTATTTCTATATTGCTTTGCAGATGTTGGGATGAGAGTCGGCGCCGAATACCAAGCTCGGATCCCTGAATTTGATCCTGGTAAATATCTCGGTATTTGCTTTTTAAAAAAATCCTGGCTCCCTTTTTTTTTTTTTTGTTATATTGACTTTGAGATGGAATAGATGAAGAGTGGGAATGGGAGGGGGGCGTCTATGGGATAGCTGGCTAAAGTGGAGGTTGTAGGAGGGTGGGGATGGGATGGGTTAGGCGTCTTGTGTCTGGGAGGCTGTCAGGGTTTGGAGGGGTTGTAAAACAGAAGGCTTATAGGCAGAGGGGTGTGAAAGCTGTGCAAGCAAGGTTAACATGGTTCCCATTTGAGGCCACTTGAAGGTTCTCTGCTCCACCCAAGGAACCCAAGCAGGTTCGGGTGAGAGGATAGAGAAATATCTTTTACCCAGAAAAGAAGCATCCGAATTTGTGGGGGGAAAGGGTGTTTGAGGCAAAGCCCCCAAATGTGCTTACGGGAGGAGGTGCCGCAAGGCGGATAGAGTATGAGGAATTAGTGGAGGGGGGAAAAAAGAAAAAATACAAATATATTTCTTGCTTAGTAACCTGTCACTGGCAATGAAAGGGATGTGTTCTGCAAGGGCGGTGAAATACTGCTTGGCTACTGTCACCCTGCTGAGTCGGAAGGCAAGCTCTGAGCTGAGTGCAGACAGGAATTTTTTTTTTTTTTGCAAGGTGGAGTAGCCTCGGTAGAGGCGCCTCTGCAGACTCTTAAGAGCTACCGAGAGGAGGGGAAAAGGGGGTGGGGAGACGCCAGAGGCACACCTCGTCTGCTAGTCAGCCCTAGGAAGTCAGACCACAGGACGGTGGCTGCCGCTGCCAAGGAGACATTTTCTCAGTGAGCAGCCAGGTTCTAGCGCCCTTTGCCAGCCCAGCTTGCGGGCTCCCAGTCTACTTTTCTCCAAATAAGCTCCATGGTGGTCACGGGATGTCTGCTGGGAAGGGGATTGGATGAGAGTTCTTCATGTGGAGACTCCCTTATGGGAGCCTCTTGACGGGGATCACATTTTTTCTCTCGACCCCCTGTAATTTAAGACTGAGGACAGATTATTAATTAAGAGGTCATTTAATTAGTTTTATCACTTTTCTTCTTAATTCACTACTTTTAACTTATTTTAAGTCAGGATGGCATCCTTTTAAGTTATTTTATTCCTATACAACTTATTTTCATTTTCTTAGTGAAATAATATATTTTACTTGGTACAAATAAACAAGAAGGGTGCTTGAGGCAGTCTTTGTGGTTGTCCTGGACCTCCTTCCATTACATATATGCCCTAGCCCCTTCTTAAACTAGGCCAGTATAAATTCTTTAGCTCCCATCTAAATAGATAAGGTCATTGAAGGTCACTTAGTTTTTCCCAAAGCAGACGGAAAAAGAAATGTATCATATTCGTGACAGAAAAATGTAAACGAAAAGCTGTATAATTTATTTTCCATGTACAGCAGCAAAAATAGTTGAGCTAGAGTGCTGTCTTCCATTTCTGTTGTCAGTTAAGTGACACAGAACTATCAAATACTATTTGATATACAAGTATATACCATTTATGGTAAGTCTTCTGAAGCCATGTTAAGTGCTTTGTGAAAGTGCAGCTGCCTTTACTGTTATCTATGCAACTGGTAGCTGTACCTTTAATATTACTGCCTGATAAAGTCCAGCTTGCGACTACTAAGGATACTTCATTTGCTTTGCCTGTCAGGATGCCCTTGGAGAGGTTAGAGAATTTGTCTGCCATGGTTTACACACTTAGCAGATTTAATGCCTTCTTCCTTTAAGATGATACAGGTGTTTACATCTCCTGAAACCAGAATTATTCCATAAATTCTTTAAGGTGGATGTCTATTAACCAAACAGATTTTGACTTATAAACCCATATAAATAATTTTATTCTCCTTTCTGATCAGGTTTATGAGGTGTCATCTCTTTGAAAGCCACACTTCATGCCGGAGTAAAGCCGTGCATGCCAATGACTGAAAAGAATTTATTTAAAAATAGAAAAAAATCTTAACTACATTTCAAAATAAGCATAATTATGTTGAGGGTACAAACAGTGGGTTGTGTTTTTTGGAATGCAAAAATTACAGAATTGTAGGTGATTTAACATGTTCTTATTTGGATTATCCAACTTTTTGGTAGTCTTGATTATCATATTTTAGTTGTATATTTTAATTTGAACAAAATTTTCTGAAAAGCCAATAAATGGTTATTTTCTGTATTTAAATCACCAAGGTTCTGTTCCTTCATTTCATAGATTAGAATTGGTATGAGCTCCCTTGATATACAGAATAAATGTTAAAATAGCTCCCTGTTAGTTAAGTTCTGTACAGTTTATTTCCCTATCTCTTAATGATCCTACATGAAGAACATTAAGATGGTAACCAGAATAGGCCAACACTAAAATTTATGTGAGGTCAACTGTCAACTAAAGATTAATTATCAGGCACCTGCCATGTCTCTTCGATTTTGACAGGTCAAATGCTGTTTGAATATAGTCCTATCACCTAATTTTATTCTAGTAAGTACTATGTTTTTATTCAATTATACTTCATTAACTCAACATAATGAAGTCAGAATTACAGCATATTTTCAATAAAAATAGAATAAATATATTTTATTGGTTAACATTTAGAAGTTGTTTTTATTACCTTAATCATAGTCCTAGCTTCTATACTTCTTCAGTTTTCATATTCCTCTCAATATCCTTGGTTGTCATCAAGATGGTGATATTTACTTACGTTCATATCTTACCAAATCATTTGGGGATGAGTTTTTGAAATCCAAAATTGCTTGGATCAGAAGCTATATATGGTTTTTAGCAAGAGGTAGGAGTTTGAAAGATGAGATTTCAAATAGAAGAAGTGATGAAGAGTAAGAATCTTTAAGGGAAAAGAGCAGATGTTAGTTTGTATAGTTAAAAATAATGAGAACAATTAAGGTTTTAGCAAAATAATGAAGAAATTATAGGGATTGCCTTAATAAGTAAAGTAACCATAACTAATGTCTTCATAATTCATTGGCTGGATTTCTGATTTTCTTCCTCTTATATAGCTTCTATTTTGACTCTTTTTTAGTTTGGTTAGATTTTGAGTGTGTGCTATGTGGTCAGAGGACTCTTAAGAAATTGTCAATATTTAAGCCTTTTTTCTTTAATATCCTGTTCATGTCTGCATTGTGAGCATATGTTTGGAAAACAAAACCTTAGGGATTAACAGAAGTTTTCGTATTACTTGATAGAGGAATGCCACTAACTCAGTCATTGGGAGAGTCTTCTGATTCCCACTATTATATGCTTAGGATGGAACAGTGGAATTGAATTTAGGAGCATCTGGGTTCAAATGCTGCTACTGACACATATTTGTTGTAGATAGGTGACCATGAGCAATCTACTCCTCCTCCTTGAACTTCAGTTTCCTCAAGTGTAAAGTGAATTTGTTAATATCTGTAATAACTACCTCATTCACAGGGTTGTTGTTAGGTTCAAATGAGATAATGTTTGTAAACTATTTTGCATAACTTAAATCATATAAATGTCAGTTTGTTACAATCATAACTGCCTCACCAAATGTGGTTAAAAGGACCTTAAAAATTTCTAATGGGAACCAAATTAGAATTTTTATTCTTTTTTTATTCATTCACTTAAGTTGTTCAGAATTATATACATTTCATGGTGATGCATGAAAAAATTACTTTTGTGTCCATTTAGAAGATACAGAGTAGCATCTCTTCTCACATGTTATGGATGATTCATACTCCATTATACTTTGTTTAGTTGTGTCCTTGCTAGGTGTAAGCTCTGTTATAAAACAGCTAATGTGAAGTTAGAAGTCAAAACCAGACACTGAGTTTAGGACCTCTTATTTCTCTTACTCATTTTAACTCCTAAAAGGAGGAGAAAGAAACCTTGTAGGGTGCCAGGCTTCTCGTGGGACAAGCATGTGGTATTTTAAATTCTACCTACTAGCTTTTTCTTTTTTGATTATTTTTGCTATTTTCTAGGAGACAAATATGGTCTGAGAGTAGACAGAAAGGACAAAAGGTCATTTCTCCTAGCCATTCTCACTTTCATGGGGTCAGAGTGAGCATCATGCCTTTGGAGTCAATAGTCTCATCACTTTTTCTCGGTTGACAAAAAAAAGAGCCCTTATTGAGAAGTAGAATGACTAAAGAACCTTCCTGAATAAACTTAGTAGAATGCCCGAGAACCTCAATATCTTCTTCCCAACTTGGTTGCCACATGTAGCAATTGAAAACTGTGGAGTCTGACTTGGGGCTGGGCAAAGGACAATACAAAATGTCTAATTAGGCATTCCACTGCTACTAAATGGGATTTTTCCATATTAGAATAGCTATTAGTCCTCACAGCTGTAGAGCTGAAGAAGCTTGTCGTGCTTCAGTGGAACAGCTGCTGTGGATGCCAGTTTCTGTTGGATCAGACCCTTAATTACAATGATAAGAATTTTCAGGGAAAATTGTCATCATTCTTACAACCTGTAATAATAAACCAGTATATATTGGTTTAGGAAGAAAAATTTAATGAGGACACTCTTATTTCAGATTTTTTGGACTATTTAAAACAGTAACAGTATAGAAAACTACATTTGAAATGTGTAATGTGCATTTTAGGTTTCTCTGCTCTTAATGATATTTGAATCATTCCTCCAGAATTTCGGTTCATTGTGCAAAAGAACCCAGTCACGCCTTCAAATTTTAAAGTTTATTGTAATCACGGAGACATAGGAACAATATATTTGATTAAAGTTTTGTAACTTCATCTAGTTGGAAACTAGATTTTGCTTATAGAGTATTAAGCATTAGTTGATTGACTTAAGTTATTGAAACATTTTAAAACTGCTTTGCTTTGAGTAATTAAAAAAAAAAATTTGCCCTTTCCAAAACCACAGAGTCACTTAGTTTTTCTTAGGGTCTGAGGGCAACCTTTTAGAAAATTCAGCATAAATTATAATGGAGACTAATTTACTTTAAAAGCTATTTATTTTCCAATATGTTTAGGTGTGAATCTATAAAAATTTGGTAGTTTCCTCAATTTTCTTCTCTTAATTTCCTTACATGTTACCATAGTAATACTTTATAGCAATTAGTTTCACATTTAGTCACAATGTAACAGTATACAGCTACACAAAATTTGTTGATAGCATTTGTGGCAACACTTCAAAATAATCTTAGTGATAGATATTGAAATGCCATTTTGCCACGGAGAGGAGTGGAGGAGCAGAAATGCTTCAGGTGATAGGCACATTTTTTAGGAATAGCGCTGTGTTTCCAAAGCAGTAGTTTTAACTCCAACTCTGAGGTTTTCTGGTCTGTTTTTTCATTCTAGGCATGCTGCAGCTTGGTCATTTATGTCAGTTTTACTTCCCAATTCCCTGTAAATAGGCAACGTGGTGCAGTAGAGCATTGGACCTAGAATGAGAAACCTGGTTTTGAACCCTGCCTCTGATGCCTCCTAGCTGTGGTGCCGTGGACTTAACTTTGCTGAGTGTGTTAGAAATAATGATAAATGTATTATCGACCTTACAGGATTATCATGAGAATAAAATGAGACAGTATGTGTAAAGTATTTTGTAACCCTTAAAACACTGTATAAATATCAGCTATTAACATTAGGTAATGTTTAAATTCTTTTCATTACTTGGAGTAGCTTTTAAATGTTTAATCATTAAAGATGCTACAATATTATATTCTGGGGATAACTCTTAATAAATTGGTATAGTAATAACTCACCTAAAATGTTTAACTATTTGATACATTCTAGGAATCATAGGATCATAGATTTAGAGCTGGAAAGGACCTTTGAAGCCATTGAATTCAAAACCCTCATTTTACAGATGAGGAAATTGAGATACAGAGAGGTTAAGTGACATCCCCATGCTCACACAACTAGTAAGTGTCTGTAGCAAGATTTGAATTCAGGTCTTCCTGACTTCAAGTTCATATTCTGACCACTGTGGCAAATGAAGGTAGGCAGAAGGGAAATAAACCATTTTTGTCACAGAGTTCATATGCTGAATTCATGCTGATTGATGACTTGATAGGTCTCTCTTATAGGTATTTTTTAACATAGACAATTCTAACAAGTTTGGTTATCTGGCTTTTTAGCCCTATATGCCATAATAGAAGTAGCAAATTAGAAGGTACATTGATCACAGCAAGATGTGAGCAAGAGATATGTAAATACCAAATGTTATGTGCATAAGTGAACCTAAGTCATCCAAAAAACATTAGTATAAATTATTTAAGGAGGCAAGAATATATATCATTTATTTTGGAAATATTTCCAGCAAAAATGCATTTAAAAGGTTTTTGTATATTTAAAGGAATAAGTTTTAGTTTAATAGAAAATTCATTAATAAAGATTCTCTAATAAGGTGTTATTATATATTTAGTATGTAGCTTTTTCTTTTTAAATTCATTGTTCTATTCTTTTGTACTTACTTGACTGAAGTAAAACTTGCTTTTTTTAACTCTTTTTTAAAATGTTAATGGGAACTGTGAAACTCAAAATTATTTATTTTCATTCCAGGTGCTACAAAGTACACAGATAAAGACAATGGAGGAATGCTTGTCTGGTCTCCATATCATAGCATTCCAGATGCCAAATGTAAGTCAGTATCTAAATTTGGCCTTTTTTTTTTTTTACACGAAATAAGTCAATGAGATAATTATATGTAAAATATTTTTAAAACATTTAAGCACCATATAATGTAAGCAGTTGCACTGAGGTAGTTAGGTGGCATAGTGGATAGAATGCTGTGCCTGGACTCATTAAAACCTGAGTTCAGATCTGGTCTCAGACACTAGCTTTCTAACCTTGGGCAAGTCACTTAACTCTGTTTGCCCCAGTTTCTTCAAGTGTAAAATGGGTTTATTAACAGCACTTACCTTGCAGAGTTGTGAGAATCAAATGAGATAATATTTGTAAAGCACCTACTATAGGGCCCAGCAAACTTATGCCCTTACTTGTATTATAATACAGTATTATTAACAATATTACTAACTTGTCAAAATGTAGCTTATATTTAGAGCCAAAGAGTTGGTCATATAAGGAAATAGAACAAACTAGAATTTTTCCTTGTGCATGTTAGGATGTTGACCTAACTATGTAGTTGCTAAAATCATTTAAATAGGGGAAGGAGATGCTGCATAATTATCTACACTGACTTTTCCTTAGTAGGTAAATGCTATAACACTTAAAGAACTCATGGTCATTACTGTTCTTTAAGATTAAAAGTAAGGAAGTTGACTACAACAACCATCAGGTCATTTTTGTATACTATTTCTGGCAAATAACCACTTAAGTAATTAACTGTCTCCAAAATCAATAAGATCCTACCTCTATTTGAATATTCTCTGATTTATGGTGAGACTTGAGACCACAGTGTGGTATAACAGACATGATTCTTTGCTGTTCATCATATATAAACAGCATACAGGAAATGAAACTGCAACTTTTACACTGTTTTCATTGAATTTTTGTAAAAGTGTTGAACAAAATCATTGATTGAGGTTCTGACAGCTATTGAAAAATTTTGTTTTGCTTTAGAATCCTAGTATCCCAAGGATATTCTAATATTCTGTAATAATGTAGTTGACCATATCAAAGTTAATGGTATGTCCTATGTTTAAATCATGGTTTTTCATAGGTACAGACATACTTCTGGGCCACCTGGAAATTGGCATCTTACTATACAGTCATACCATGACTTTATTGTTTGGGGTATAATTTTCATAGAAACAGGTTGCAATGCTTCTTTGTTTTCTCATTCTCTGTCTTGTCCATCAATCTTCATAAATCCTCTAAGAATGATCCACCTAACAGAATAGAGAAACCTTCATCTGGTTTGTTTGTTTTTTAATATCTGGAATATATTACAGACAATTTTGCTGTTCATCTGTTGTGGTTCATTTTCAATATTTGTGTGACCATAAAAAGAGATGGGTTATACATTTCCTTTTCTGTCTTTTATGCCACTTTTTCTATGTAGTTAATAATTAATGACATACAACCTACTATGGCTCCTCATTCATTGTGTTTTTGCCTGTTCATAATTTTAGTTCTAGAGATGGTTTTGTGTTCCATTGCCAGAAGAATATTGGTGAACACTTCCCTCCAGTTCTCGGCCCAGCTTGTTACCTATCTGTACTGTTTTCTCTAAGATATATACATGTTGTAAAGATTGACTCAGTAGGCTCCCCATCTAGCTGTGTATCTGCTCTTATCTCAAAGTCTAGGCAATATTTGGTCTCTCTTGTTTTTCTAACAGAAGCAGACCACTTGATCTATTTTGTGGTGCTTTGGATTTCATTGAGAGGTGTTTGGGGGCTCAGTGCAAATAATACAATTTCACCTGCAAATGAGAATATTTGCAGAACCCTGCCATCTCTAGGTGATCTTTTTGCACTTGACATCTATCATCTGTGACATTGGTGAGCACATCTCTCTTGTAAAAGTACAAAGCAAATTGTTGGGGGGAAATGTTTCCATAGTTGAATCCGTCAGTCTTGGATAATTTTAATGTGAGTGTAAGACCCATATTATATTCAAAAAGAACCTTCAGATGAGATCATATACCAGCCAGGACCAGAGAGAACCCATCCACTGCTACTTCATCGTCATACATTAGGTTCTGAGTTGGTAGGATCCAAATGTAGTTATTCTGTCCTCATTGTTGGTGAAAACATAACTATAAACGTGCTAAAAAGTGTTGTCTGTCTAGTATCTCATTTTTTTTTCACTTTTGATCTCAGTCACATTTAGCTAGATTTCATACCAATTTCTCTTCATGCTTACTTTATCCTCAGATATTTTTTAACTCTTTTATCTTTTCTCTTTCCCTTTCCATAATATTTTACAAATGAACTTGTATTCTAAGTTAGCATTGTCTTCAGGTTGCCATATCTTTACACTTGATGAGGAAATCAAGAAATTGACACAGGTTTTCTAGATTCTTTTTGCCTTTCCTTGGTGACATTTGGTCAGAATTCTGTAAGAAATCTGGTGTTAGAAGCAAAAAGCACATTAATTCCCATTTTTTAGTTGATGAGTGGGATGCAGCTGCTATAATTGTACACAATTTCATCATGTCTTTATCCTTTTTTGATTTGGACTACTGAATTCGCAACTAATTGTTTCATATCTATTAAGATATAGACAAATTAATTCTTTTATAGTATACTCACCATATATAGTCCCAAAGAAAGAAGTATTTGTGATATACTGGTGCAAGTATTCAAAGTAGTCTACAAGCCTAATTTTGGTTCTTTCATTTCTTAATCTTAAACTACATTTTCTGATATAGTTTTCTTTTTTCTTTCTTATACATGTTTTTCATTGAAGTCACTAAGTATCAAGTTATTACTTAATTTTGAAGGAATGTTCATTTATCCACTTAATTTTGAGGATTTTGTATATTTCTTCGAAGGATTTCTTGACCACATTCTCTTGAACATGTACATGCATATGTATTGCATTTGTCTTTTGTGTTAATATGTTTGCATGTTCATTATGAATCCTGAAAGGTGAGATGACCCAGTGTCCCTTAAATTAACGTTTCATCGAAGCTTTGGGGAAACCATGAAATCAGTTCCTTCTTTTACGTTGCTGAGAGCCTTTAAGCCATTTTTTCATTTAGTTGCAACTTCTTTGTGAATTTGAGTTTCACTTATAGTGAGTATGTCAAAATGAATATGCCTTAGTCCCACAAACTTATCAGCTGTTAGAAAAGATTACTTGTTAAGCATAGCAAAATGTATTATGTATAACTTCTCTAGGGCCTGTATGTATGTGTATTTAGCATACTTTCCCCCACCCCTTTCTGCCACTGTTACTATAGAAGTAGGGAGGGAATGCCCAGGACTGTGAGCCATTTTGTAATTCTTCCCAGTCCATGGCCCAAAGTGGCTAAAATCCAAAAATGGATACCTGACAGTCAAATTTCTGATATCTGATTATGCTTCTTGACATCTAACAGGTTATTAAGAATACCCCAGAAGGTTCTAGTATTCTAAAAATTGCTATGTGTGATTTGAAAACTGTGCTTTTAAAATAAGCATGAGAGAAGAGGTGTGGTTTCATTAATGATTTTAAAGAGTTGGTCTGTGGCATTAAAACAATAATTATAATTTTGAGATCACATACTAGCTTGAACCAGAGAAGGCCTACAGATGGCCAGAGATGTACATCTGCAATAGAGAATTGAAATTCTGTCTTTGGCAAAATAGTGTATAATGATGCATTATCAAAATAAGAAAACCGATTTTTGGAAGTCTGTGTATGGTAGTAGAGTGAATTCAAGCTCCATGCAAAACTTAAGACCTAGAAATACTTTTTTATAGGCTGCAAGACATGAAACAACCATGCATATCCCACTAGTCAATAAATTCTTATTGATCATGAAGATCTTATATGCCCAGCATTACTCTAAGCTGTGAATACTAAAGATCTACCATATAGTTTCTGTTTCTAAGGGGTCTTCAGTCTAGGTGAAGGGTAAGACATGCAGCATGAAACAGTAGTAGACAAGGCCTCCTTTCAATGTATACTTCATGGATCTTTGATTTCATCTGTATGGACTTTTTTTCCATTGACATATACAGACAGTTCTCACTTTACACAAGTAGACTGTTCTTCAGGTCTCTAAGTAAAGTGATTTTTATATAATGCGAACTTGCCCTCAGACTTGGGAAAGGGAAGGAAGGAGAAAGTAGGAAGAGGGCTGTGAACCCAGCATGGGGGCTTAGTATATAGTCCCAAGGACAGAGAAGCGAGAGCAGGAAGAAGGCCAGCCATTTGAAGGCCTGGCCAGAACCAAGAGGTAGAACATAGAGGGTAGGGGCAGATATTTTAGGGCAGACAAGGACACAAACAGAAAAGGAAGGGTGATAAACAAGAGTGAGAGAGTCTGGGACAGGTATGCAGGTGCAGAAGTGGGGAGGTGGGTGGAGCAGAACAAAAGTCTCCTTTCTCTCGTCTGGAGGTCTCAGGCCAAGCCCCTGTCCCTAGCAGTTCTGCTTTCACTTGGATGGTTTTTAAAATGGAGGGGTTTTTTTGGGCGGGGAGGGGCAGAAAGCTGCAGAATGTTTAACCAAAGGTCATGAGCAAAGAGAGAGCGAGAGCACAAGAGCACGATACTGTAAAGTTACCATAGGTGTTTTTTAAGAATGTGGAATTCTTTACATGAAGTTGAATTTGTGTAAAGTGAAAACTGTCTGTATCATAACCCTATATATTAGTGGACAGTTTTTTTGAGAATTGCTATGGATGAAAAACTCACAATTTGGTGGCCAGTTTGGTAACTTTTGAGCTTAGGTAAACCCTCAGAAAATAAAGACGTCTTTCACCTAGATGTACTGAAACTTTTATATTATAGGAGTACCTACGCAGATATTGTCTGTGCTGGTATAATCTGAACCCATGGTCACCTCAATACCATAATGGAGGATCGCATTATAACTTGGAGTGAAGGAACAGTATTATGTATTCCTAATAAAAAACTAAAATTTTCTTTGCAGCCAGTTAGAGGATAAGTTAATACATAGGGTGTTCATTTTGAGGTAAAGTCCATACAGAAAGGAGAGATCAGTGCAATCTGGCATCACGGAAAGTTTCACTTAATCCTGAATGTAAAACAGCAGGGTCACCAACTGAGAGGTCCTGGAACACTGCCATTGAAATTGTAGTCATCTGAACATGACCTTAAATTTGCATAGAAAATGAATGAAAATAAAATTTTGGAACAGCTTCTCAAATGGCAAGTTCAAGTGGGGATATGGAGAGCAAGAAGCTGAAGAAACGTATTGAGGAAGCATTTAAGCACAGTTTAAATATTGTGACATGCTTGTGGTTCAGAAAGCAGCAGACTCGTGAGATATGAATTGATCAGAATGGGGTAACTTTTCAGCAAAGGCTTTGGACCAACACATCTAAGAAATAATTAAAAATGGCAGTGGACTGTACAATAGAGGCTGCAGCTTAAAATCAAAAGAAAATGTCCATGGTTTTATAGCATTTTAAAGGAACTCTTGCCTGTAAGTTAGTGTTTTAAGCACGCTTATAGGTATATCAAAACATAGTATCAATTGGAGCACAAACAATAGCTTTGTGATGTTTTCTATATTCATAGATATTGGAATAAAAGTTTTTTAATGAACTTTCATAACTCTCTTTGAATAAAAAGTGTTTATAGTTTATAAAAGATGGCTTACATTACTTTTATGCCTGGAATATATATTGTCTCGGGGAAGTGCAAAATCAGGCTTCGAAAAATTTGTATGTAGGTAAACAAGAAATTCTCCGGGGGTTGGGTTTTTGGGTTTGTTTGTTTTGATGCTGTTCTTTTTGTTGTTGTAGTGGATGAGTATATTGCAATTGCAAAAGAGAAACATGGCTACAATGTTGAACAGGTATGTAATTTTCAGAACTTTTCTAAGCATGTATATGGCCTATAAATATTTCCAGTATGTGCTTTTAAAAAATATCAATATTCACTCACACCAAAGATTTGAACTCTTATCTGTTATTTTTAATACCATTCTGTGCTCCAATATAGCACAATAAGTTGCTGAGAGTTGTTAGAAGATGTCATAGTTGGCATAAAGAGAATTCTGAACAAAATAAGATATCTTATTCTATCCTTGGTTAAAGTTGGTCACTGTGGGACATATCCATTATTCTGTTTTTTAAAAATATCCTTATGTCTTCATGTGTAGCTAGTCCTTTGGTATCTGCTTCTTTTATACTTTGACTTAATCCTTTTTTAAATAGTATTTTATTTTTTCCAATTACACATAAAGACACTTTTTAACATTCATTTTTTTTTTAAATTTGTGTTCCACATTTTCTCCTTCCCAGGCCTACCCCCCTGCCTTAAGACAGTAAGCAGTTTGGTATAGATTATATATGTGTAATCATGTAAAACACAATTTCCATATGAGTCATGTTGAGAAAGAAGAAACAGACCGAAAGAAAAGCAACAAAAAAGTAAAGTGAAAATAGTATACTTCAATCTGCATTCAGATTCCATCACTTCTTTCTCTGGAAGTGGATAACATTTTTCATCATGAGTCCTTTGGAAATGACTTTGACTTAATTCTTAAAAGAAAACTTCATTATTTTTTAAAACTTTTGCTGAAATATCTAGCAAACAACTTTTGATATTAGATGTCTTAAAACAATATCTAAAATGCTTGTGTGCACTCAGTAAACAGTAAAAATTACCCAAGACAGTCTACTTTTGACTATCTTATTATGAGAGGAGAAAGGAAAGCACAAATTGTCACTATTTTTTAACTTGACTTCTACCAAGGTTCAACTTCTTCCAACAAATCTTTTAACAGACTTAGTAATAGGTAGTTAAAATTTGCTACTTTTAGTAGTACCTCCTCCTTCTTTAGAACTTTGTATAATAAAACATTATTTATATGGGAAAGAGAAGCAGGAAAGGATTATCCATAAACTGCATTATCAGCCTATGAAATATTAGAAATTGGTTATATGGACAATGACACTGTAAAATCATTTCAACTTTGTAACCATTTAAATAGAGATTTCTCATGTATATGTATCTATATTTAGTATAATATGTATGCATATATGTTCAATTTTTTTATTGGAACCTTTTAAAAATGTTTAATTCTGTAGCTATTGGCTTTTTAACTTCTAATTGAAGGACTGTTTGAGAAGTGCAGCTTTAGAAAAAAGTAGCCACATGATTTTAAGTAATTTATTTTTATTTTGAAACAATATTACTAAGATCCAGAAATGCAACTTCTCAAACTTAACTGCCTGTAAAGTTGATAAGTCCGGTTTCTATGTTTTTTTCCAAACTGTATTTCATTGCTCTTTCAATAAAGATTAGGGCCAGCTATGCAGTGCTCAGAAGCAACTCCTCAAAAACACATGAGGCCTACAGTAGAGGGGGAAAGTGTTGGCAAGGGAAGTTTTCCATTTCAAGCTTCCAAAGGGTTATAGTAAAACAGTGAGTAAAGCAATTTTAACTTAACATTTCAAATGGAGCCTCTCTCTTTTTGTCCATTTGTGGGCAAAGCACTATGAAGAATCTTGTGTGGTCTAATGGAAGTCTTAACTACTGTTTTTATATTAAGATAAGAGCTTTAAAAATTTTAAATAACAAATATTGAAAATTGTTCAAAAGTTTATTCTATGTACTCATTGGGACTTTTTGATTGTGGACTGCTTTTAAAAAGTTGTAACTGAAATCTTTCCTTAATGAATCTCCACCTTACTGTTCTATTTTTGTACTGTGGCTAGTGGTGTGGTGTTAAGTTTCTTTCAAGACTTAAATATTTTTTTTAATATGTTTTCTTCATTTTTTATTTTTCCAAATTAACAATATTCACAGACATTAAAGGCATAAACTAAAATAGGTCTTGTTTTTTAGCCTAGACAATTTATTAATTTTGTAAACAATATCTCCTCAACTCACTGTTTGCCTAGTTATTACAGCACATATGGTATATAGACACCCACTGTTCTGAGGCCTGGATTTTTTTTTTTTTTGCAGGCCCATGAAACCATATGAGCTGTAATACATAGGCACCACAGATTAAAAAACCTAAAACTGTTAATTTCTTTTTTGTTTTTCAGTTGAAGTCGGATCCTTAGTATTTTAACTTAATTTGTGTTTAACTTTCTAAAGTGTGATATGACATAAGTCAGCTAAAACCAAAAAGGGATGATTTCTCTTCAAAGGCACTTGGCATGTTATTCTGGCATAAACATAACATTGAGAAGTCCCTTGCTGATCTCCCTAATTTCACTCCCTTCCCTGATGAGTGGACTGTGGAAGATAAAGTCCTCTTTGAACAAGCCTTTAGTTTTCATGGGAAGAGTTTCCACAGGATTCAGCAGATGGTAAGGTGACATTTTTTATTTTACTATAGTTTGTACGTGAGTGACATCTCACAACATTTAAATTTTTTGTTTGTGACTTTGCTATGATTAAATGCAAGGAGCCTGCAATGATGAGTTTTAGTTTCCTGGACAATAGTATCAATTACCTGGATTTTCATATCTATAAAAACTTGCAAGTTTCTGCTACGACTCTATAGCAAGAATATGCTTTTTTGTATTATGAAATCCTAAATTCACCATTTCACTTTTCTCAACTTCATTAATTGTTGGTAGTCAACAGTTTTTCTACATTTATCTTTAAGCATATTTGTATAGTATCTTTGTTTCTGTTTTGAAATTCTTCTGGAGATGAAACCACATTAAAAAAAACTATTAGTTAATTGAGTATTGTCTTTTTTTTTCTTTTTTAAAAAAAGTGTCATACCTTGTTTCTTAAATCTCTGAGATATGTCAGCCAAAATAATATGAAACTGATAAGTTTGCTAGCATTTGAATCTGAAAAAGGACATTGGTGAGGATAGTCTTATAGTCGGGTGTAGCATCTTTTCACAGTTACTATCTATGAAAGCTGTCATATACTTTTTGATTGGAACCAATTTGCAAGTATACCATTTAAATAAAACTGGCATAAATAATTTGTTTTCTAGCTTTGCAAAGACTTTTAGAAGAACCTTAAGCATTGAGTACCATCATCGTTTCATTCAAATAATTGGGACCGTGGTAGTTGTTCAAGGTGCCAAGTGGCCAAAGGAACTTTGTCACATTCAGTCAGTCACTCAGTCCCTGAGAATTCACTGGTGATTAAAATGTGCCAGAGGGCAGCTAGGTGGCTCAGTGGATAGTGTACCAAGCCTGAGGTCAGGAAGTCTCATCTTCCTGAGTTCAAATCTGGTCTCAGATGCTTACCAGCTATGTGACTCTGGGCAAGTCACATAACTCTGTTGCCTCAGTTTTCTCATCTGTAAAATGAACTGGAGAAAGAAGTGGCAAACCACTTTAGTATCTCTACCAAGAAAACCACAAATGAGGTCTTCAAGAGTCAGACATGACTGAAAATGACTGAACAGCAACAGAAATGTGCCAGGCACTATGCTATATATTGGGAGTACAAATCAGAAACAAAAACCATCCTTGCTTACAAGGGGCTTACATTCTAATAGGAGAGAAAATATGCAGATAACTGGATACATAACAGACAATTACACAGAAGAGATGAAAAGGGACCTTGGAGGGCAAGATAGTAGCTGTTGATACCAGACAAAGTCCTCCCAACAGGAGATGGCACTTGAGCTGGGTCTCGAAGGAAGTGAGTAATTCCACAAGGTAGAGTTCAAGAAGGGAGAGCATTCATATGTATTTTTTGAGTTCCTGCTATATGCAAAGCTAGGCATGTTGCACAAGGGAGTTTATATCTAAAGATAGAGGTGGCACCATGGTTTGTTTCTAGAACCTTCTTTCACCCCATTACATGGAACAGCATATGACTTTATCAAATGTTTAAGCTTACCTCACCATCATCAAATTAATTAATACCATTGTATCTATAGTTGCTGTTTATGGAAAATATCTTAAAGCTAATACTGACAGAATCAATAACAAATTCATTCTGCACATATTAATAACTAATTATTTTAGCTTCCAGATAAAACTATTGCAAGCCTTGTAAAATATTACTATTCCTGGAAAAAAACTCGGTCTCGGACAAGTTTGATGGATCGCCAGGCTCGAAAATTAGCCAACAGACATAATCAGGGTGACAGGTAGGTTTAATGCTTCTAACATTTGTACATTGTTTAGATTTAATGGGTTGATTGCTTAAGACAGAAAAAAATTACTTTGAAGTAAAAATTATTTTTATAAAGCTAATCTCATTGTTGAGTATACTCTCTCCAGTGGTGCAGACCATAACCTATACCTGTTCTCTCATCCTTTTCAACACTTGTCTATGTCTTTCCATAAATTCTCTACAGGATATCCAATAAATGTTCTAGGGGTCTTGCTCTAATTCCCTTGACATTGTGTAAATACCAGTGAAGCATGTGGACTGTCCATCAGTTATACTTCAGTCTGGCCCATTTCTTTTTCAGTCCCACACTCTGCTTATGACATCCTTTCTATTGCTTTTCAGGCAGTTTTTCTTTGATAATGTGTTGTTGCCTATTCCCTCCTATGCTGTGTCTCTCCACTCATATTTGGATGATCTTCAGCCTTAATTCTGCGTAGCCACAAAGCATAATTATAAGAATAGTGATGTTAAAAACGTCGACTTTAGTTGAGAACAGCAATGTGATCCAGTTCACAGTGCACTAGACACTAAATTGTGCCTCTAACACTTAGCTCGCTATCTGATCCTTAACACCTCATAGCCTCTCTCAAACCTGTTTCCCCACCTATAAAATGGCGAGTAATAATACCATCTGCTTAATGGAGGTTTATACACACCTTGAACAAGTGCTGCTCAAGTGGTTGTTCAGGTCATAGCATGATCTGAACAACAGGCAGTCTTCATCTACTTGTTTTTTCTTTGTCAATAATTATTCCAAACTCTTTGATGACGGATTTCATTGAGGAATCTCCAATGTTTAAGACTTGATGCATTCAATACCATATCATTTACATTCAGGAGCATCTGAAACCCTTCACAGATTTTAGAGATTTTCTCTTCCATTTTGATTTTGCATTGGAAATCTTCTTTGGCAGTTGCTTACACCTTTGGCAAAAGTGTATCCTTAACTAGTGGTTTGCTTAATAGGATTAATCAGAATTACTGAATGAAATCATGTCTGGTAACAGCTTTCAAGGAATGGAAGCTGTTTTCTGAGAGGAGATCCTTGAAAGTGACATTTTTCTCTATTGAATCAAATGCTTTTTAAAATAATCAACCAATAGCAAGATTATTCTTGGTACTTTTCATTCAGTGTGTGACTAATAAAGATATCTGCTTAAGAATACTATTCAGGAAAAGCTTGCCTGTTCCTTTCTTGTATGTTTCATCAAAGGCACCCTTGGCATGTTTAAATATTTAGGAAACAATTTTAGAGATGGAAACGTTGGCAATATGGGTCAGTAGTTGTCAGGGTTCTCTTGGGGTACCAATAAAGTACCAGACTTTTGGAACTCCACCCCCTCATCTCAAGAATTAATCTCCAATACCCTTAAAATTTTTGCTTGCCGTGCAGACCTTTTCTAAATATATTTGGTCCGATCTAGCTGGTGTTCTCATCTTTGTTTCTAGTGCCATTTCTGTTTCCTTAGTTAGCATATCTGGTATATCTGATATGAGAGTCAAAGTGTGTTGGCTCCTTGATGGTAGGGGAAAAGAAGATCCTTGGTTATTTTTTAAAAAATTTACATATCATCTGTTTTTCATCTCTTGTGTTCTTCTGGTTTCATCTTTAAATTCCTTGAAAATGGTTTGTTTAGTTACGTCTTTCACCAATCTTTCTTTAGGCTTGCATTTTCCTGCTTCTTACCTCACTGTGATGTGACACTGCTCATAATCTTCCACTGTCCTCCTTTAGAAGCCCTTACTAACAGGTTTATATACAAAAGTTTGTTAACCCTTGTCTGGCATTATCACTTGGCAAGATCAAGTGTTTGCTAATTAAGATAGTTTACAGGCTTTTTCTTTCCTTGTTGTGACTGATTTATATTGGTTAGATTTCCTCAGGAAATGATGTCAGTGTCAATATCTGTTCTGTTAGCTATTTTCCGTTTTTGATGTCAAAATCTTCTTTAAGTCAGGTTGGAATTGCCTTCCCTGCTTGCTAAAACTTCACATTTTTACTCTTCTAGCTTGATGTTGTTTTTGAGCTTTGCTCTAACCATAAGAATTTGGTGACTGGCTGTTGAGTAAGAAATGACTCCCATGTTTATAACCAGTTGCTTCCTTTCTCATTTTTATTGTTATTTAATGCTTATCACATTTAGTATCTCATCTCTTTATCTCAAAAGAGGCATTCATGATATGTAGGTGTGAAAATTCTGTATAGTATATGAGTTTTTAATTGCTTATAGTTTAAACTTCTTGCTCCCAGTGTTTGCTGACATACTTTTTACTCTCCTCCCAATGCCTACCTTTGTTTTGATGTGATAAGTATTAAAGGACACATTGATTTAATTGTAGAATCTTAATAAGTTATCTTTAGACTTTATCTATTTTTTCATCCTTATCAGCAGGTATTAGCAAGTAAACTACAGAGATTTTTATGGTGGTCTTGCAGGTTCTTATTATGAACACAACTATATAAGATTTTTTAAATGTCCCATAAAATGATTTTTCTTGTCCTTATTTGCACAGTTAAATCAATTAACTACTTTTGCTTCCTCAAAGAGAGAGAGCCTGTAAAATATCTTTCCATTTACATGAAACTTCCTTTTTTTTCTTATTTTACTTAGTGATGTTGTTGAGATAGATATATTTCATTTCCTCTAGCAGTTAGTTCATTTGTTAGTTTATGGATAAGTACCTCACATTTAGAGTAACAACAGCTAAGTTATTATTTGTAGATAGTCTAAAATCTATGTAATTTATGGCATTCTCTTCCCTCTTTTCTGCCATTGTCACAGTCATGCAGAATGAGAGCTCCCTGGGACTGTGGGCCATTTTGGTTTTTTATTTAATGAATTACCATGGTAAAAGAATCCATCAAATGGCCAACCTTCTAATGATGAGTCTGTTTGTAGTTAGCTTGACTGAGCCTTCAAAAACAGGCCATCTATTGCCAGGACTACTTGAAGCCTTTCCATAATGGTAGAACCAGCAAGGGTTAGATTCCAGGGTCACCTCCACACAATGATGAAGCATCAGAATAACTACCAGATATGGTAAGAAAACAAGTTTAGTGCTCTCTCAATAAGTACCTTGTTATAATAAACGTATTGCATTAATTGATCCACTGTAAGCTACAGTGACGTAGGCTTAAGAAAGGAAAAAAAGGCCACTGTAAATTTTCCCTTTTTAAACTTTGTTTTATCCTTAACTAGAAGAGTCAGTGAAAGCACTGCCCGGTGTAGTGTTATTAATTCTTAACTTATCAGACTCTGCAAACAAGCATACAAGCTACATAATGTGAACTGTGAACCAGAACCAAAAATATTTCCTTTTGATAATGAACATTAAAGTGAATACATTTCCTATGACTAAAGTTATTATTCTGCAGTTATTTTCTTTTACTTAAGTCCATGTGTTTTTAGTTTAAACTTTATACCAGCAAAAATTTATATAGAGGTAGCTTATTTTTTTTTGTCTAGCTTTCTCAACTAGTAGCATAACTGATTTAATAAGTAAGAATATTGCCAAGCAAAATGTACAAAGAAAACCCTTCTAATTTTTTTCTCTCTTCCAAATACTCTTTCCTTTTGTAATCCTTTCCCAATTAATCTCTTTTTTCAGTGCTGCAATCAAATTTAAAAGGACTGAACAAAGGACAAATATTTTAAAAACTGAAAAAAATTAAATTATGATATCATCTACTAAAAGCAGTTTTGTCAGGAAGGGTAGTTGTTGTTCTACTAAATAGTATCTAGCATCTGTTAAAACTGAATAAGTAAACACTGTTGAGGTTATTGAAGGAGAAGGAAGGGGTCAGGTTTACTAATTGTGATGTTTGTCCTCAGTGATGATGATGTGGAAGAAGCACACCCGATGGATGGGAATGATAGTGATTATGATCCCAAAAAGGAAGCCAAAAAAGAGGTAATGACATTGATCAGTCACAGAATGTGTTAGAATTTTCTCTACTTCTTCACTAAGGGATATTAAAAGGCTGGAGTTTTATCTTAAGAAAAATTTTACTTTAAAATATCATGATATAAAGATTTATGTTTTTTAAATGGCTTCAAATAACAGCTTAAAGGACTTTTTTTTTTGCTGATTGGGAAGCAATAAATCATAACTGGGTTTTAGTCCTACTCCCCCATTGACTAGCTGTGTGACATTGGGAAAACCAGTGAACTTCTCTGGGTCATAAACTATATATCTGCAAAATGAAGATAAGACTAGATTATTTCTGTATCCAAAACTGTGTATGTTCTGTTTAATCATTTTTCAGTCATGTCCAACTCTTTGTGACCCCTTTTGGGGTTTTCTTGGCAAAGATAAATGAGGGATTTACCATTTCCTTTTACAATTCATTTTACAGATGAGGAAACTGAGACAAACAGCAGGTTTAAGTGACTTGGCCAGCGTCACACACCTAGTAAATGGCTGAGGCCAGATTTGAACTTGGGAAGATGAGTCTTACTGACTCCAGAACGGGAACTCTACCCTTTGTGCCACCTAACTGTCCTCTGTACACATACAGAAGATTGTTTTGGGGTTTTTTTAAAAACATAGTAAAGTGACACTTATCTAATGATCAGACTTCTGCTAATCTTAGTCAACCAAAATATAAGCACATAGTCCACAGTAAGTGGGTAAGCCTTGCTAATAAAGTTTACTTCCTAGGAGAGGAGTGTAACATTCCTCAAGGCAGAAGCCATTCAATTTAGCATTATATATAAAGATAAAGCAAGTTATTTAACCGACTTAGTTATCTGGATTCCATTAAAAATTATTAGTTCCTTCCTAAATAACAACAGATTAGAAGGTGATATCTCATAGAAACAGACACAGCAATGAAAAGTGCCAGCTGACAATAAAAGGAGACAAAAAAAAAAATACCACCTGAGAAAAATCATTGTTGGGGCAATTAGGTGTAGGGGCAATTAAACTTCTATATGTCAAGTAGTCCTTGAAGACATCACTTGAAGTACAGCATATGTCACTGAAGTATTCATGAGGCTAATAACTCTCATCAAGAAAAGGCTAATAGTTTATTCTGAAAGAAATGTACATTTTCAAAAGTTTCCAAGATAAATGGTTAAAATAAGTGAATAATACCTCTTTTTAGCATCAAAATTTCTAAAAATAAGTAAATGCTGTTTAGAAAATTATTCTAAATATTATTTCCTGACCAGTATTAATGAACTGTTACAATGTTCATTTGGCATTGAGCTTTTTGTCTGCCTGGAATCTAGAAAGGATCACAAGAAAAGGGAAGATAATGTTTAAGGGCATTCATGCTTTTATTCATTTTTCAACTGCTTCCCGAGGGAGTAGACACCTCTAGAGAGAAAAAGTACCTGATGCTCTATGTCCCTGGCACAAGTATCAAACGTCTGTATGGCTGCCGTTTTAGATATTGTTTACATTAAAAGATTAGTGTGGAATATCAGAAAGATGATTGGATTCTGAGTTAGAAGACCCAGTTTCATGTCCCTTCTCTGCCACTAGCTGTGTGACGAGTGGGCAGATCAACTTCCCTGAGCTTGTTTTCCCAATTGTAAATATGCATAATATTTAGACTACCTTTGTCGGAGGGTTGTTAGGAGGAAAGGACTTTTTGAAAGTATAGTGTAAATGCATCCTGCTACTGATAATATGTTCAGGTGTGTGGTAGAAAACTCCCGCTAGATTTACTTACATAATCTGAAACTTCTTTCTTTTGCAAATAGTCTAGACTTGGTATTGTAAGTTACATTAAATTGCCTAAATTAGGTCTAAATTATGTGTATGGCAACTCTCTTAGTGCCTAATTGTGCTCACTACGATTTCTCTTTGGATAGTGCCCTGAATCCTAATGCATCTTTTACAGATGCTTGTCAGAGTGAAATACTTGGTATATTAAGCCAATTTTTTCCTATGGCCCAATTTCCAAGAGGTTTAAAATTAAGGTAAATGTTGCATGAGACCCAACTCCATTCTTATTTGCCTGTAGATATGAATTTTTTTTAACTTCCTCAAGATAAATTTTTCATATTTTCAGTTTTGCATCACTGAGGAGATTGGTTCAGCCAATCAAAAGTTGGTAAATAAGTGTTAAATGTGTATTTGAAAATAAATAGTTTTGTTAAACCTTTCTATATACAAGGCATTTTCTGGTAGTTCAGACTCAGTTCCTCAGAACTTGAATTCATCATTTTACCTCTGAAGCCTTATTTTCCTCTTGACTTGCACGTCTTTATTTAGTGGCACTTTCCCTTCCTCCTGACTCATGACTGTGTCATCTTTGACTTCTCCCTCACTCTCCCCATCCAATACGTTGTCAAATGCTGTGATTCTACTTAGACAGTATTTCTTGCATCTGCCCCCTTCTTCTCATTCTACAGCCAAAATCCTCATTCAGGCCTTAATTGCCTCTCACCTGGCCTCTTGTGATAGTTTTTTATCCCTACCTCTGTTCCCTCTTTTTCCTCTATACTACATTGCTCGATTAATTATCTTAAAGCACACCTTTGAACACTACGACCTTTTGCTTAGAAACCTTCGATAATTACGGCTCTTTGTTGCCTGTAGAATAAGGCCCAGAATCTTTGGCCTGGTAAGTCAGGCTTTCTGTGGTTTGGTTCCAACTACCATAAAACCTAGGTCATGATTATTACCCTTTTACATAGTGCATGCTCCAACCAAATTAGACTTCTCACTTTTCCCAAGTCCTCACACGTTCCCATCTCCTTAAATTCTTATTCCTTGCCTTCCTCTCCCTTTGGCACATGTAGTTTTTTTTATCTAGAATGTTTTCCTCCCATTCTTCCTATCCAGTTCTTTGTTTTTCTTTAAGACCTAGGTAAATTGTGATGTCTTCCATAAAAGCTGTCATTTTCCACAATTCCCAAACAGAAATGATTATTCCTTTATCTAAAGTTTGTTGTATTTTGTTTACAACTTTCATTTTGCACTTTTGCATTCTCTCTCGCTCTCTCTTTCTTATGTGTGTGTGTGCGCACGTGCGTGCATGCGTGCACACATGCACCTGCCCAGTCTCTTTCTCTTCCTGCCTCTGCTTTGCTAAAGTATAAGTTTTGTGAAACCAGGCCCCAGCAAGAATTGGATTGAATGGATATTAGTCAAACAGGAGTTAAGTATTTCTGTTACTGGGTGATTGCTATATATGCAGGTATTAAATGGAATGATCTTAATTGATAAAGGGCACTGATAATCTAGTTCTAAAACAAATTACAGCTTTTACAGGCTGGACGGATTTTGTTTTTGCTGGAGACCATGGATGTAATATAGTTGCTTAAGGCTGTTTTTTGTTTGTTAAGGTGTACTTAGAGTAACAAAGGAAAATAGGTAACCTGTCTACTAGCACAAATTACATTCATTTTTTCCTTCTTTTTCTTTTTGTAATTTAGGGTAATGCTGAACAGCCTGTCCAAACTAGCAAGATTGGGCTGGGTAGGAGAGAGTATCAGAGTTTACAACACCGTCATCATTCTCAGCGTTCTAAGTGCCGTCCACCCAAGGGCATGTATCTGACTCAGGAAGATGTGGTCGCAGTTTCTTGTAGTCCCAATGCAGCTAACACCATTCTCAGACAACTAGATATGGAGTTAATCTCCCTGAAACGTCAGGTATCTCACGTTCTCTATATTTATTTACGGTTCAGTTAGACTTGAGCTAACGTTGTGGCTTTTGCCTGAGTGTCCCATCTTTTTCTGCTGTACATTTTACAGTTAAGTTCTTTCTAGGGGTTGTGAAGGGATAAAACTCAAATAAATCTTGGTTGTTGTTTATTCTTGAAAGAAAACTGAAATTACTCACTCAATTTGACCTTTTAGATTATGTGCAGATTTAAATTTTGCATCATGTCACCCTTAAGTATAGATAAGTTAGGCTATGGTTGTTATCTCAAGTGATAAAATTGTTGCACTTTTCATCTACATTTTTTCAAACAAATTTGGAGTCAGTGGAAACATACCATGCCCGTTGTTTGAAAACTAATACTTTTTATTAAAAATTTTTGAGTTCAACACTTAAGCTATAATGATTTTATCAATAATAATAATTTATATTTTATGTTTTCAAATTTACATACTTGAGACAAATAAATTTGTTTCATCCAATACCATCCTTACTATAAATGTTTAAGAGTTGTTCTATAAATATTTTTAGAAATTACTTTGCCTTGGTTAAAATTCCTGTACCTGGGTTTTTTCTTTTAGAGATCAAATATTAAACAAAATATTTCAAATAGAACCAACTCTGAATTATCCATTTTTTGTAACTACATTTTGGATAATCCTGGACACTTCAGTACTTTAAAAATCTCAGACTAGTTCCCTTCTGTCCATGATATCATTGTCCCAGTCTCTGCTGTATCAGGAATGGAAGTCAATTTCAGGATATATTCAATATTTATTGGAATTTACTTCCATTCTTGACATACTGTGAAGTAGAGAAATGCTGTTCATTTTAATAATTAAGCAACAGTTCCCAACAATGGATTTTCAGTCCAAATATAAGTGGTTTAAATTTTGATTTTACTGTTCTGAATAATTTATACCCTTTCCCTTTATGAGTGTAAAATCAACTCTTGATTACATATCTGCATGTATTGTTGGTACTTGATATTTTGTCTGTGTAGGCCTGCCATAGTCAACCACTTATCCACATGTGTGAGAATCTATTTGCTTCTCTTTTCCACAGATTTGTTTTCCTATTTCTAAATACATTTCTTTTTAATCTTCTTATTTTTTCTTTTATTTTTATCCTATTTTCCTATTCAGTGAAGCCATTCCTCATAACAAAACTTTAAGGAAAAGAAACTAAATAGCTCATCAAAAGTAACCAATAAATCAGCCATGTCTGATAGCATACGTAATGTTACCACTTCTCTTCTTTTTGACATTCGCAAAGAAGAAAAGATGGTGTTCTAAATTAATTTCTTGAAAAAAATAATTTATGTATTACTTCAATAATAACATTATTAAGTAAACATAATTTCTCTTATTTTTTTTCAGAAAGCTTTTTATTGCGCTTGTATTCAGGATATATGATCTTTATCATGTATGAAAATGTACTGAAATTGTTTCCCAAGTTTTTGTGTACAATATGTTTGAAGACAAAATTGACTTGTCTAGTGTAGCTAGATCTGTGTCCATCATAATAAAAGGAAATTCTCTAGCTAGTCTTTTATTTATTAAACTTTAATGAAAGCTCAAAGAAAGCCTAAAAAATAATCATTGTTTAGAAATATAAGCCTGGGAAACTTTGAATGGCAAACAAATCCAAGTTTCTACTTTTCTCATTCACTATGCTTAGTTTTATTTCTTGATGCTGATGCTTTATTTTTAAAAAAAAAGTACTAAATACTACATGCAGTAACTTCCACCTCCAGGACTACATTGTTTCTGACTTTTAAAAGTATAAGCCAAACAAAGCCCATTTCCTTTACTAAAACTTACCCAATTTTTACCACTTATTCTTTAGTCTACTACTAGTCACTAATAAGATTCTGAACTTCTGCCTAAATAAGAGCTATATATGTAATTTTATATTTTTAAATACACACAAATATATATAGATACACATGCACATACTGTCTACATGGGATGTGGGGTGGTAGGGAGAGGAAGAGAGAGATAGAAAATACTCTATGGGATTCATTTTCTTATCCTCAGCAATGAGGAGGTGAGGCTGAATGGATTCCCAAGTCCTTTCCAGCTCTTATATAGTTAAGTCTTATTGTAATTATAAGCATAAAAATGCTTCACTTAAAAACCTATGTTGCAGTTTAAGCCCATTTTCTACCTATCTAAGTTAATATGCTATTTGTCTAGAGCCTGTTAGCTCAGTTGAATTTATCATGGTAATAATAAGAAAAATAATATAAAATTGGATCTACTTAGCTTTGGCACCCTATCTCGACAAATATTTGCTATAATCATAAAAGGTACCAGGTAAGAGTATGAATGGACTAGCAAAAATTCATCTTCACTGTCAGAAAAGTAACTCCATATTTGCTCTAGTGACTTATCTATCTATAAAGAACAGTAGATTTATTATCTGAATATGGTACAATATATGTCTACTCTTGGCATCCATTCTGCCTCCCCTCCAAAGAAATTTACAGACAGTAAGGATCATGGATATGTATATGATTTGGGTGTTCAAATGTAAGTGTAAGCCAGCCAATTCATATTTTTTTGTGTTCAAGGTTCAAAATGCTAAGCAAGTAAACAGTGCACTTAAACAGAAAATGGAAGGGGGAATTGAAGAATTCAAGCCTCCTGAGGTATGTTAATTAAAAAAAAATAAAAGTGAAGACATCATTAATGTAGTGAAACCCTGTTACTTTAAATTAGCTGTTTGTCATATGCCTAGGTTAATGTTTCATAGGCCATGAATATTTTGAAATATTGATGTTTTATCTATTGGATAAAAGATTTTCATCTTCTGAGTCATATTCACTTAAAAAAATCAACCATACTTGAGTAGCATCCCTTCTCTTCACACCCTGCCCCACCCCCCCCATTCATTTTTATCATCCAAGAAAGCGAGAGGGAAAGTAGCAGCAGAGGAAGAGATATATTGGGCAGGAGAAATGTGGAACTAGGAGGGCATAAGGAACACAAGTAATGCTTTCTTGGCTCTTCATCATTTCCCTACTTCTTCCCTACTCACATGGATTTGTAGCATAGAAAAGAGAAAAGAAGCCTAGTGTGAAAAGAAGACCTAAATTATTGTGCATGCCCTGATTGTATACTAGGGATGTAACTTACGATTATAGATATTTTTACTAGGTTTTTGCTTTTTTTTTTTTAAAGAGTCCTTTTGGATACTTTTAAAGGATAATTTTAATATATGAAGCCACATTTTTAGGGGAACAGCATAGAGATATGAGAGCTAAAATTAGTTTGCAGTTTGAATATTTAATCTCTTAAGTCCTTTCTGAAGTCTAGATTCTTATTTTTTTTCAGCAGAAACAAATTTTTAGTTTAAGTTTTTATTTTTTAGTTTTCAACATTCATTCTGTAAGTTTTAAATTTTCTCCCTCTCCTCTCCCCAAGATGGCATGTAATCTGATATAGGCTCTACCTATACATTCCTCTTAAACATATTTTCATATTAGTCTTGTTGTACAGAAGAATTAGAATGAGTGGAAGGAACCATGAGAAAGAAAAAAAACAAAAAAGAAAACAGTCTGCTTCACTCTGCATCTAGACTCCGTAGTTCTTTCTCTGGATGTGGAGAGCATTTTTGCATCATGAGTCCTTTGGTGAGAAGAGCTAAGTCAATCAAAGTCAGTCATTGTACAATGTGGCTGTTACTGTGTACAGTGTTCTCCTTAACTTAGGATCAGTTCATATAAGTCTTTCCAGTTTTTCACTAGAAATAGTTTTTAAATGGGATTTTTATAATTTGTAAAATGGAAGTGTGAATACTTTTTGACATAATCTTTCTAGAGAAAACAGCCTTAATGAGCCTTTAAAGAGACTCCTTTGCACCTGAATCTAATATGCTTGTTCATCTTAATTTTAATAAGATTTTCCTAGACTCAAGTTACAAAGGTATTTGGATAGAAATTATAGGATTCAGTGATATGTCCCATCAAACTAATTCAGTGATATGTCCCATCAAACTAATTCAAGAAGAGGTCTTTAAGTTTTGTTTATGGATTAGAACTATGATTTCTTTGGTATAGGGATTGCTCAGTAAGGACATACCTACCAACAAAAGGACATCCCTTTTACCACTTACAGTATTATAGATAACTGAGAAGTGGAGTGATTTTTCCCATAGTCACCCAGCTAGTATGTGTCAGAGGTAGACTTGAACCCAGGTCTTCCCAATGCTAAGGTCATCTCTCTTTTCACTCTACCATAGTGCACCTCAAATCATTATGAGGAAAGGTTTTACGTCGGTCATCAGAATGCTAAGCAATAGACTACTTGTTTGATTTTTATATTTAATACTGGTATGTCATTCCAAACTCTACAGTTTCATAGATTACTCTAGCAACATATAATACTGATAGCTGGTGTATAATGATGCTACGTTTGTGTAGCTCTTTGCAGTAAAAATGACTGTTACTAGTGTTATTTCCTTTGAGCCTCACGACAGCCTTGTGGGGCAAGAGAGGCAACAGATGGCATCACCATTTTATAGAGCAGGAAATGGAGGTTAGACAAGTGCTTTGTCTAAGGTCACATGTCTAAGACACTAATCAGCGTCTGATAACCTGACATTTATGCCTGGATCCAGAGACCTAGATAGAAGTCTCTGGACTGGATAATGTAAGTCAACTTTGTAAACTTGAAAGTGCTATATAAATTGTGGCAGCTGCCACTATCAATGAACATATAAGTGCTTCTTCTGTCATACCATAGCGTAGTTCCTTTTTGCCCCCCAAAAGTTAAATAGTAAAGATTGATGTTGTAGGATCTATAATATCACATTGTAATGTAATAATTTTAAAAAATTACCATCATTTGTGATATTCAGGAATTACCTAACTTTTATGATTTTGGGTATTTGTTCATGTTCTTGAGGTTTGGAAAATATTGGTCAAAATGAAGCAATAGAAATGTTAGTATTAATAACTCACCACAAAGTGATGTTTGAATGGTACTTTGGAATGGCTTCACAAATTTTATATGACCCAAAAGAAAATATCCAGAGTATATAGTAAGGTTAATCTCGATATATGACATAAAACCTTTCCTGTTGCTTTTCTAAAAAAAAAAACCAGTGACTTGTCCAAAGTTACATAGCTAGATAATAATAGCTGATAACATAGTGCTCCATATACGCCAGGTACTCTGCTAAGTGCTTTACAGCTGTTATCTCATTTGGTCCTCACAACAATCCTGCTTGGGAAAAGGGGGATTGAGAGAGTAGCTGTTATTGTATTATTCCCATCTTATGGATGAGGAAATTGAGGCAAACAGAGGTTAAGTGACTTGCCACAGCTACCAGGTATTTGAGGCTGGATTTGAGCTTCGGTCTTCTTGACTTCAAGTCCAAGGCTGTATCCACTGCACCACCCAGTGGTCTGTTCCTTGAATAGAACATGTGTGGGAACAGACTCCCTGACTGGAGTTGGTAGATGATGAAGGTTTTGAGAAGACAGCATCTCAGGTATGCTTCGAAAAGTTAGGATTAGATTAGAAACTAAGAAAGAATCAACTTGTAAGGGGCAAGCATTAAGATGAGCCTGACTGATGAAAGGGTTTATCTTGGAGAGCAAAAATTTTAGAGGAAGGACCTTGAGAACCAGGCTGTGAAAATCAAATGTAATAGGGAGCAAATATAGCTTTGTGGATGTGGGAATGATCTCACTAAAAGAATGTTTTAGGAAGATTAAAGTAACATTGCTTTTTAGCTGTGCAAACATGGACATAAAGCTTTTTAATTACTTAGTTTTTCATAAGTAGATAAGTGTGATACTTATTCTGCCTATTTTAGTGTTGTAGGGAAAAGTATTTCATAAATTTTTTAAAAGTGTGTTATCATTATTTATATCATAGATTCAAGATGACAATATTGCAGAATGGAGAAAATGGGACTCCAAAGGCATTTCAAAGGAAAAATAAATAATATTTCAAATTCAACAGATATTAAGTGCCTATTATGCATATGGCCCTGTGTTAGGTGTGGAAAACATGTGGATATTTGGGAAGGAGGACTTGAAATTTTGTCAACATGGAAAGCTCTTGGTCTGCTAACTCCTTCTGCTTGAGGAGATCACAACCTCTCTGTGGCTTAGAAAATAGATCCTACAGAGTTAATAGAGGCATACAGTGGTTGGAACTTAATAAAGGTCAGATAGCTAGTAAGTATTGAACTGGATTTGAGCCCAAGTCTTCCTGACTCGAAGCCTACAGCAAGTTGTATGGATAGAAAGACCAAAAAAATGAGTTTCTCTCACTTCAAGAAGTGTCAAGTACTAGATTCTTCTGGATTTATTAACAGATTTAGATCTAATAGTTGATAAAGAGGTAAGAGAAGGGAGCTGAATGATGATCAGAACATCTTGTCCTGGTAGATTTAGGGAAATGGCGATTCCACAGACAATAAACGAAGGCAAGCTGGTTTGGGGGAGGTGGGGCAAGGAAAGAAAGTAAATTTCATAGGACTGTTACATGGACTCTTTCGATGAAAAATATATTTGGTTGAAAAAATTTTGAGAGGTGGCATGGCATGATGGATAAAGAACTGGCCTTAAAGCCAGGAAGACCTGGATTCAAATCCTATCTTTGACACATCCTGGCCTTGTGACTCTTGGGTGGGTCAGCCAATCCCTCAGTGCTCAGGCAGCTCTCAGAAAGTCTAAATTGCATAGAAAGTGCCAACCTACATTGGTAGAGGGAGTTTCCTTATACCAATGAAATGATAGATTTGAGTGCTTCTCACTAGTGAAGTCATTATTTTAAAAATGCTAGTATTTCAAAGTATGATTGATTATTTAAGAGCCTACTCCTGATAGGAATACCAAGCTGAGCATGAAAATACTATTTAATTTCAGATTTGAAAATTTATACCCATTGTATAATTTTGAATTAAATTTCAAAACTTACACAATAACAATTAATATATAGCTACTCATTAACTTCCAGGAAGCCTCTGGTTGTTCTGTAAATCATATAAATCATTTGTCACTTTTCTACTCAACCATTCTCCCTTGTCCCCTAGTCATCTTATCTTCCCTTGATTCATTACAGGACCTCTTCCTCCTGCCCCTGAGTTGGACTCTTCTACTTCCCATTCTCTTCTTGCTACTCTCCTTTAACTGCTGCAATTGTACAACCTTCTGACTTCTCCCTCAACCCTTGTATTTTTCCCTCTCCCCCATTCAGTTTTCTTCCCTTTCCTCTCCCTTGTTTTTCTTCCTGTCACATTAATAGATACTAATCTCTTACCTTTCTTCTGTCCTATTCCACTTTTCACCTCTTGTCCTTTCTGTTCTTCTGAATCCTAAATCTAAGCCTTAAGCCTGATGACTCTTACCATATGACATGATTTGGTTTCTACTCTTTACCCCCTTTCTCCCTGAAATTAATCCTCTGCCTCTTGTTTGGAAATTTTACTCTTTTCCCACAGGACCTTTTTCCTCCTCTCCTCTATTTCTCCTTCCCTTACAGTTCCTAGAATTGTAAAAATTACTTCTTCTGAAAGGCTACACCTGCCATGAAACAGTTGTGTATTCATTGTAAAGAAGCTGGTATAGGCCCAGCTTACTCACTCCAGAGGCTTCTGGTGCTATGCAGGAGGTGATAAAGAGTGTGAATACACTCCATCTGCTTTTCTCAGAGAAGTTTGTCTTTCTGCTTTGGCAAAGAATGACCAGACAGTGGCACAGCACAAAAGCTCTTGATCTTAGAAGTTCTCAGTGCTACCCATCTGTCCTTTCCTTTCTGCCCTGGTATATATCACCAAAGTTCCTTTAACTAGTCAGCAGGCATTCACTAATTAGGTATATGTTGTATTGCTGAGGCCAGAGTTCAATTTAAGACCATATACATTTGAAATACATTTATAAAATCATAAAGTAATTTAAAAATGTTTACAAGCTTGAAAAATATATCTGTTCTTAAATTTGTATCATGTATGACATTTTCTAAAGAAATAATTTTAGGACTTAGAGGTTTAAATTTTTACTTGTCTATAGCCCCTTTGTTAAATCTGATTTACAGGACTATGCTGATTTGCTTGACTAATGTGAGACATTAATTCTATCACCATTAAGTAAAGATAAGTTTAGAAGAAATATCAGGGAAAACTTGACATAGAAATTAATACCTGATAAGATGAGTCCTACACTAAAGAAAGTACCATCTCTTAAGACATTTAAAAAATAGGTTAAAAATAATATCTGAACTATATAATGGAAAACTAGTAATAAGGTAACCTAATGGATTTTCTCAATTTTTAATGTCAGTTGTTGCTGCACAGATGTTGCTTCAGAATCCTTGTTAGCACATTTCCCAATCAGGGTGGGTAAAAGGTTACTTTTAGAGAATTTTAATTCCTTTTATAAGGAATATCTGAAAATCAAGACTTACAGAAATCTTATATCTATAATACAAGTGAAAAGTTAAAAATAAGCACTTTGGAAATGTATTTCTTCATGTCCTCATTAGGAAACTTCTCTTTAATTTTGTAGTCAAATCAGAAAATTAATGCCCGTTGGACCACAGAGGAGCAGCTTCTAGCAGTGCAAGGTATATTAAAGATAAGCAGTTATTGTTATTAATAATTATTATCTTTAACTTGGCATGAAAGATAACTACCACAGTTCTTCCCTTCCTTCAGAGTGGATCAGAAAGGGGCTCTTGTGTTTATGTTGTGCAGATCTGATGACCAGGAGTTTGGAGTTTGTATATTCTCCTTCCGGATGTGCCTCTGACTCAGGTGCTAAGCCCATGTGCTTCTTTTTGTCCTGAACAGTATGCAGCCCACTTTTAGGACACAACATTTATGTAAAACTTTAGTGGTGACAGTCAAGGGCAGTTCATTCAGATGCCCTGTACTCTGCTTCTTCATCCCTACAACTGAGTTCGTTCATTTTGCATTCATTCTCTGGAAACATACAATGAAAGTACATTTGAACTGTGATGTGTTGCTTCTCTGATTTATTTACATGATAGTATTTCTCCATTTTATAAACTAAGCAATATACTTTAGGTACTTGTTTACTGGGTGTGATACACTTTGTTCAGTAGATATGTTACTGGAAAGTCATTTGTAAACTGATTTTTAAAATCCTTATCACAATTTTAAGTGCCTTGAGGAAGATGATTGTTAAAAGAATCATTTAAAATTATTTCATAAAACAGAGTCTTTTTGTAACCTGAATAATCAGATAGATTAGGAACTGTTATCTCTGAATTTTGAATATAAATTTTTCTTAAAGTGTTATTTGGTCAGTGACTGTGTATGTTACCAGGACAATCTAACTGCAAGGTTTTATCTAAATCTGATTTAAGGGAAGGTTATTGTCCAGTCATAATTTTATCTCATTTACTCCTTAGAATCAACCTAGTATACACACATCTCTGGCAATGACAACCTGTAGGCCCATCTTTTAGTATTTTCTAAGACTCATTAGAGAATCTGCTATGGCAGTTGTTTGTGCAAGCATTTCTCAGATTTTAAAATAAGGTAATTGAAGACTGTGTGATGACCCTGGACTTAGATTAGGGAGAGCTGGAACAGGCCAATGTGGTGACACAATGGGAATCTGTGTCACTTGAAGATATCAGCCACTCCACTGACCCACCCAGTTATTTCTTAGCCAAAAATAACTTCAACTACTCTCTCTCAGGCCTTGGTTGATGTAGAAGGATTTCCCCAGAATGCCTTTCATCCCTACCCAGTCAGAGTTGGAACTGGTCTCTGTGTTTGAGAACTGCAGTTGTTCCTACTCCAAATTCAGACTGCTGACTAGTGACCCCAGTGTATTTGTCACATGCAATTGACATATGAGAAAACTACAAAAGCTGACATGTTCAATCAGTCACATATGAAAGTCACACTTTTACCTTCCAAAATTTCTTGTCTTCTTTTAGAGAAAGCCGAACATAAGTATTAAGTAGCTGTTGTTTATGTATTTTGTTTTGAACTTGAAATTTGGCCTTTTGTCTTAAGCCTTACTATTTACAGTGGCTATCTTTATTTCAAATCATGATGATATCTAACTTTAACAAAGAAGCTGATTTTGAATGGATATTGTTATTCATGTAAAGCTTGTTTTCTTCCATAAATCATTTAAAGCGGGCCTGTAGAATTCATTTACTTAAAGATCTTTGACCTGGTCCCTGATTAAGAATGGAACAGGAGGTGGAAGTTTTTGGATAATGGGCCTAGTCTTAAAGTTCAGATATTCAAAGAAAAGAATGAAAGATTCACACAATTAAATGCCACATGAAATTAACAGATTATTACCTCATTGGGTTGTTATGAGAATCATACAAGATAATGTCTGAAGTGCTTTGCACACCTTAAAGCATTATATAAATGTTAGGTATGCTTTTTCGTTATTATCAACTATACACTAGAAAGTCATCTTATACTTTATGAAGACCTCAAGTCCTTATAATTACAGCATTTAAGGGACCTTTAAATTGACATAAAGTATGATAGCAGTTTGCTGAAGGTTGTGAATGCTTTTAAGGTTGGTTAAACAGCATGTGGACTTATTGTGAGTTGAATAGTAGTTTTGGAGACAAACAAAAATGACATTTTTCTCTTCTTTTCCAAATACTTCAAACGTATATGTAGTCCAAGAAGTTTGTTCTGCTAACTGCCTAATCTAATAACGGTGTCATCTGCACCTAGTTCTTACATGTGGGGTGCTGAGATATAACTAGTATCAATATTTTTGTATAGAGTTTGCCATCCACTATTACCATCTATGAAAGGGCAACAGATGCTAAAAGATCTTGAAATTTTGTTGCTATTTCCAATAACCAATAATTTGGTTGTTTTAGAATCAAGGAAAAGATTTACAACTTTTTTCTTAATAGCTCTCTTCAAAATAACTTTTTGAACCTCATAATATGCTGTTGAAGTCATGTCATAGAGTCAGGCCTTCTATGTCTTCATTTTGTTCTCTTAGGAAAGAGAGAAGCTATCTAAGGTGACTCTTAAGGAATGAAACTAATTTAAACTGTTATTATTTTTCATGATACCAAAAACTGAACGAAAATTTAGAAGCTATTTGGGTTGGGATGTTTGTTTGTTTGTTTCATGGAAGTAGAGTAAATTACTCTTTCTTTTTAATCTGGTTCAAAAATAATTACAAAGATCATTTAAACCATATTTGATCATTCCTTTGCTTATATACATCTGGAATAAATCCTGCTTTCAAATATTTCTTAATATTAGAGTGTGATAGAATTTTGATATTACTTGCATATAGTTTATTTTTTCCCTGTAACTTAAAAGTCCAGACCTCTTAAACTGAAATGTGAAATTACCTTTCTCAGCCTAGAAAAATTGTGAACCAGATATTCAGGAAAATTATAAAGAGGACAGCTGTATTTATTTTAATATTTTGTGCACATCTCAGCCAACATACTATTTCTCCCTAGCTTAAAATGAATACCAAAGAGTCCTGAGGTGATGATGCCAGGAAAAGGAAGGAGATTTACCGAGGAAAATCCAGACAACTCTCCTGAGATAGGTGCTTAACATTCAACTAAATAATCTTGTTTGGAATATAATCCCTACCTGATCTGCACACCCATATTTAAATACCATTTCTGAAATATATTCCAAAGCCAAATATACATGTTTGGTTTGTTCATGCCATAATTGGTTAATGAAGATCATAAAGAATTGATTATATAGATTATTATTAATATTAAGATACTTAACAAGCCTTCATTAGAAAATGCCACTTGTTACTTATTCTGTTAACCATTAAATCTAAACAGAATGATAATGCAATAGAAAGATGCTTTTGTTTCTCCTGAAATTATTGAATTAATCCTTGTCTATCCTTTGTAACTATCTAAAAATTGATATTTATTCAAGAATAAAAAAGTTAGATTTTTTTACAATTCTAAATTGTAAACATTTAAAAATTGACAGGATTGTTTTATTCTGTAGTTAATTCTTTGTCTTAAGAGATGAAGGTTGGGGGAGAGGAGATGGATTTTTGTCTATGCCCAGCATTAGGTAAATCTTCATTTTCAAAGCAAGCACATATTTCTTAAACTCATATACTCTACAGATAAAGTCTACATTGAATGTGTGTGTGTGCGTGTACTAGATCTGTGATTTCATTAGTATAGAGAACTCCCCTATATAATGAGGTTATTCCCCTTACCTGTGGAAAGTGATACCTACCCTGCAAGTTAAAGTGTTAAGGGTTGTTGGTTACATTGAGTGCTTAAGTGACTTGCCCAGAGGCAGGGCTCGAGCCCAATTCTTCTTAAATTTGTGATCGAATCACAGAATTTGAGAGTCATCAGAGACCTCAGCAACTGTGTAATCCAGTGCGTACATGAAAGGAATCCTGACTGTCATGTGATCAGCCTCTACATGAAGACCTTCAAAGAGAGGGAGCTGTCTACCTTTTGAGGTAACCCATCTACTTTGGATGGGCTCTAATCATTGAGGAGCTTTTCCTGACATCAAGTCAAAATTGGCCTCCTTGTATCTTCTAACAGAAGAACTCATTCATCCTTCAGCGTACAACCCCAAAGACAGCTGTCATCTCATTCCCTACATCTTTTCTCTAGGCTAAAAATACCTATTTCTTTCAACCATTCCTCATATGAAATGGATTCAAGGCCTTTCACCATCCTAGTGGTCCATTTATGGACATTTTCCAGCTTATCAGTGTCCTCCTTAAACTGATGAGGTCTAATTAGGGCAGAGTACAATGGGCCCATTACTTCTGAATTCCTGGAAACTGTGCCTTTCTTAATACAGTCCAAGATTGCATTACCTTTTTTGACTAATATCATATTGAAGACTCATTGAGTTTTCAGTCCCCTAAAACTCCCAGTTCTTTTTTCATAACAGCTTTTTTAACCCCCATCTTGTGTTGGTGGTATGGAATATTTTTTTATACTCAAATGTAAGACTTCCTTCACATTTACCATTACCATATTTCATTTTTAATTCAGTCCATTGCTCTAGCTTTTCAGCATCCTTTTGAATACTGATTTTTGTTATCTGAGGTGCTAGTTATTTTTCTCAATTTAGTGTTAGCTGCAAATCTCTTTATCCAAGTCATTGATGAAAATGGTAAACTACAGAAGACTGATCAAGGACCTCTGTGGTACTTCATTGCCATGTTTACGTTAGAACCATAACAGTTACTATTTGATTTCAGCCATCCAGCCAGTTCTGAATCAGTTTAGTTTCATTATCATACAGACCACAACTCTTATCTTCTCCATATCAATCTGCCTAAGACACAAAATTTTCAAGTCATTATTAATAACAAATTCTTTGCCAAAAGCTTTGGGAAGACTCAGTGAAAAAATTGGAGTCAGGGTGTCTGGGTTCAGATCCTGGCTCTGCCACTTCCTACCTGGATAACCTTGGGCAAGTCACTTAAATTGGCGGGGGTGCTCATTTTCCTTTTTTATAAATTGAAGAGGTTGTTTTGTATGACTTCTGAAGTCTCTTCCAGCTCTAAATCTGAATTATATGATTTAGGCCAATAGTTCTCCAAGTAGAGTCCAGGGACACTGAGGCCTTTTCAGATGATCCTTGAGGTCAAAGTAATTAAAACATTTTAATTTCTAATATGGCAAATATTGAAAGATAAACACATAGATAAAAGCTCTTTTGAGTGGTGGTTGGAAGCTTGGTTCTTGGTGTATAAAGGAGTCCTGAGACCCACAAATTTGAGAATTGATCCAGGTGAACTATTTGCACAGCATTTCCCTCATCTATTTTAGTAATCCAAGCAGAAAAGGAAATGAATGGCCTCTTATTTATGAAAACTTGATGGCTCTTTGTAATTACTCCTTCCCTCCCTAGAATATTCACCCTAAGAATATTCAAATAGTAATTTGTTATGTAATTTTCTCAGAAATCTTAGGAAAAATCATGTCCATTGGCTCACACTCTGTTTTCTAAAAATCTGGACATTTATCCTTCAATCTTGTCATGACTTGCCCTGTTTTCTATGATTTTTTTTTTTCAAATATTAGGGTGGTTTAATCACATCTCCCAGTTTTTCAGTATTCAAGGATTTACTCTAGCTGGGTTGGATGACTGAACTTCTTGAAGGACAAAATTACCACCTCCTTTTTCATCTTGGTATCTACTCCCTATTGGTTATTTTAATTGTCATTTCCAGAACAAAGAAGCTAAGTAAGAATTGAGCAGCTCTTCATTATCTCTGATGTCCATTATCATTCCATTTGCTCCCACAGGAAGGTCCTATGACACATAGCTTCTCCACATTTACTCCTGTGGTTATGTAAAAATGTTTATCTTAGTCTGTGAGGATCCATTTACAGATAACAGCAGTTAAGCTACGTTTTTCTACATAGTAGGTTCTCGTTTAACAGGTCCCCACAATTAGTCAATATCTGAATAAGAACCAACCCTCCAACATACTCACCAGGTAGTTACCTAGTCTGCTTAAAGACCACCAGAAGAGAAGAATTCTGACTAACTTCCCAGTCAACTCTTTCCCCTTCTAGGCAGCTTTCCATACACCAAGCTAAAATCTGCCTCTCTGAAGTTGCAATCATTGCTCCTGATTCTGACCTTTGGATCCAAGTAGAACAAGTGTAATCTGTCCTGCGGATGACAGCCATGAAGCTGTCTTTGCTCTTCCACTTTTCTTTTCTCTAAGCATCCCCAGTTCCTTCACCAGTGGTTGTATGGTGTGATCTAAGAATCCCTTCACCATTTCGGTCATCTTCAAATGAATACACTCTAGCTCATCGCAGTGGCCTTCCTAACATAACAGGCTGCAGGTACAGATTTGGTTCTATACCCGTCGAGTTAGCAAAATAATATTTTATAGAATTAGATTAAATGGTATTCATTTGGAAGCCTAAAAAAGCACAAATATCAAGGAATGCATGGATTGAGAAAGTCAGAAAGAGGGTAGCTTGGTGCTAGCAGATCTCAAACTCTACTACAAAGTAAGATCAAACTACCTGGTAATACCTGTCAGTGAAGTTGACTTGATAAATAAGATATACAAACAGATATGTACAGCATTCTGTTAAATAAATTCAGGAACTCAAAGTACTGGGGAAGGAATTTCTTATTCACCAGAAACTATTGAGAAATGGAAAATGAGTTGGCAAAAACTGGAATTATATCAGCATCTTATTCCATATACCATGATAAATTCCAAGTGGTTGGATGTCAGTATTAAGAAGTCATACCACAAAAAGAAATTAGAATGAAATTTTGATTAAATTTTTCATAAATATGAAGAAGGGAGCTTATAACCAGACAAGGAGTAGGAGAGATGATGAATAAAATTTTATTTTAAAAGGTTTTGCACAAATAAAATCAAAAAAGATTGCTACTTAATATTTTTTTAACTTTCCTTTCACCATAATTTCAAGCTAGGAACTCAAGAATATTTCTTTAATTATATTTTATGGTTATGGGGTATTAAAAGGTTGAAACAACCATAAAGCAATCTGCCTAAGACACAGTATTTTCAAGTCATTATCAATAACAAAGTGTGAAGTCCTCAAGATGAAATATTTAGGCGCATTAATGGTATTTCCAAGAATAACCATAACTTGTTCCAATGTCCAATTCTCTTTAAATGTTAAATTTTTTCTGAAACATAAACCCATTATCCCTGTAGTTGTTGCAGTTCAGAAGGGAGGTGAAATATCTCTCCCCTGCAGCTCTGTTTTCTTCAACTGTACAAAGAATTTAAAGATCACTTTGGGTCCCAAATTTATATTTAAATAATAAAAATTTTATATACCTTCTCAATTCTAAACTGTAAGTTGTAATCTCTTTGTGGAATAATGTAAATTGAAGTATAGATATTTTTATTCCTATAAAAATAATAGTGTTGTCTTTAGTGAAATTATAAAACATTAATCCTGAAAAGGAAAAACAACATTAAAATGTAACATAAATTTAAGATCTTAAATCAGGCCAGACTATAAATCCTGCTATTCCCTGATTGTTTTAACTTCCTTAAAAAATGAGATTAAAAAAACATGCTAATAAGACTGCCCAGCCCTTGCCCTAGTGCTATTTCAGTGGCATTCTGAAGACTGGCTCTGAGTTAGCACTCTCCTTGCATGTCAGTTATTATTCAGTGAGCTGTCACCCAGCCTGAAACTGGAGAGAGTATATACAAGTATGCCTGTCCTTCGCTTGAGACTTTCTAACTCTCCTTCCCAACTAATATTTTTGTTTGTAGTTTAACTTGATACTGAATACCAACAATATTTTTCCATTCCATGAACAGATATCACTGTTAATTTTTAATACTTTTCTTTTGTATACGCAGTTCAGATGCACAGTGCAAAGTAGTCAACCCTCTCTTCTAACAGAACAGTGATTTCTGTTAAATATTACCTCCAGCTGTCTTTGATTTCTTTTTTTATTTTTGAGGGAGTTGTCACCAACCTAGCAATTTTTTTCCTAATTACTGTGACCTTGAACCCAGTAATGCTGTCGTCTAAAAATAAACACATGTACTCCAGTACATACAGGAGACAAGTTTAATGGAGATGAAAATGAAATTTAGGAACAATATATGAAAGATCACAAGGGAGACAGAAAGGCCCAACTGTCTGAATAGGTGTGCCAATGTAATACCTACAGCAACCACTGTGGATATACATGCGTATTTCAAATTCACATAATAAAAATTCTCTTCCTCAAAGATGAAACCAAGACATTTATTCAAACACAAGAAAACCAAATCCATCATAGTAACAAATCTATACACATTATCTATGCAGAGAGCATGGCCATCCCTAAACCTTTCCTCTTTTCAGGTCTCCCCACAAACAAGCTCCCTTTGGCAAAATCATTCCCTTTCTCACTTAGACTAGCAGCTCTGCTCAACTCTGCCTGCTCTCTCCCAGCTCTGCCCCATATTCTCTTCTTACTGCTCCATCCATTAGGCAGGCTCTTCCCACAATCAGCTCCATGTGACTTGGGCTGTGCACTGGACCAAATCTTGGAGCAGGTCACACAGGCCAATTAAGGGTCAGAGAACATCTTCAAATTCCCTTCACATTACGGTAGGCTGCAGAGTTGCCTGAGGTAGATCACCAGACATAGTGCAGAACGTAGAAATCTCTGTGATAATGTAGAAAATCTCTATGCAACTAATGCTTTTTTTTGCACATATTTCTTAGGGGCATAATAAGATTTAGGGCTAGAAAGAGACATTAGCATCTTTTGCCAACCCATTTATTGTAGAAATAAGAAGGTGAGACCCAGAGATGGGAAAATTACTTGCCCAAAGTCATCCAAGTGGAAAGCATCAGGAACTATGTGACAACAGGTCTTTTGACTCCAAATCCAGGTCATTTTCTGCTATGCTTCGCTGCTCTCTGATTTAAAACACTACTAGAGAGCTTATGGCCATAGCCACAAAGAAGCCACAGCTATCCTGCTGTATACACCTTCCTTTCTCCTTTCTTGAAGTTTAAAACTGGGTTGATACAGAGTTTCTAGTCTCTGCTGCAGAGGTGAATTTGAATGGGTGTCCAGAGTGAGTCTACCACTAGTTTGGTGAGCTCCTGGAAGAGCCACCAGGCTTCCTGAGAAAACTCAGGTGCTCTAGCTTTTGTGCTATTGAGGTAGAACCCATGAGTGGCTGTGATACTTCCAGCCTAGGTAGAACAGGGAGACTCAGGAAGGAAAGAAGGAAGATTATAGGGAGTGGAAAAAATGGATTGTCCCATCTGTCCACTGTCAGGAATTCAGATTTTCCCATTTGTGCAGAGTGGATTGCATACTCAGAATTGCCAGATGATTGTTTTGGGCCCAATACTGGTCAAGGGAGAGGAAAAGAAAAGGGAATTTTCAAACCTGTCAAGCAGCAAAAACCTCATGTTTTACAAAGTTGGTCAGTTGCCACAATGAAAAAAGATTATTTTAAAAAACCCAAACTTACTGCCTTGAACATGCTTGCTCTGTGTGCGTGTGTATATGTTTGTCAAAGACCACTTTGCACCGCTCTTGACATACAAGTCATCACCCATGTGATGTCATTGATTCTCTTCAAAATGAAGGGTGAACAGCAATAATAATATGATTTTATAAAGGGCAACAAGGCGAAAAATACTGAGACAGCGTTGGAGTCAGGATGGCCTGGGTTCAATACCTGTCTCTGGCAAATACTGTATGAGCCATCATTTGATATTCCAAGGCAACTATTTAAGGCTTTAACTAGTAAAAATCATTGCAACTGTGCAGTGGGAGAAAGGATTTTCTTCACACCAGTCTGGAGCAAAGCAAAATATTTTTTAAAAACCAAATATATACATTTTAAACTTTTTTTAATGCAAGGAATATTGTCATCTTAAGCAATTTATACTGTGATTTCATTGGTTAATGATATTTTTGTAGGTTAATGATAGCATTAAATGTAGGTATAGGTTTCTTCACCTTCAACCTTCACCCTCCTCACCCCACCAAAAAGTGATTTTTTTTTTTTTATCTCAAAGAGGGAAACCATACTGTTAGGCAGTTTCCTTATAGTTTTCAGGGAATTTTTTAAAATCTAGGCTTATCTTTAACCCTTGACATGCTTATAATTTGTTTTAGTGTTCTGTCCATTTTTTCCAGTGGCTATTGATAGTAAATCTGTTTGTCCTATGAGTGGGAAGTTGAACTAAGAAGCCATCTTAGCCAAACCGGTCTAAGTTTTATACTTCTATGAAAATGTTGTTAATTGAGACATTTTGTGTAGCCCCTTTAACTGAGGCGTAGATAACCCTCTCATCAATATTTCAACACTAACTGGTGGACCCTTTACCAGGTACAGCTAGGAACTGAGGCTCTTCTGGTATTTTTGTTCAAGCAGGTTGCTTCCCAATACTGCCTACCTCCTCTTTGGGTTGCCCTATTAAGCAAAGTGGCAAATTCTCTTCAATTTTGCACTATGGTAGACACAGGGGATATATAAACAAAAATTAAATAGTCACTTTCTTCAAGGAATTTATATTCCATTGGCAGAGCCAACATGGTTATTTTCTTCACTGGAAAAGCAGTGTGTCCTAAGTCTGTCCAGAAAAAAAAGATTGATTTACAAAATATGAGAGGGTCATCGATTAAAACTACTTTACAGTCTAATCCCACTTAGGCATTGTTGGACCTGGAATCTTCAGGTTTCTTCTAAACATAAGTTCGGAGTTGAATTTCATTTTGTGACTAAAACCTGCTACTGAGCATGCATGGAGGAATCTATGAAGTCATTTAGCATCTTCTCCATTTTACTTCATTTATGGTTTAGCAGAGACTGGGAAGGGAAACAGAAGGAAACTTTGCACAAGAAGTTTATTTGACTCATTTTTTTCCTTTGCTGAAAGGTAGTCAACAAGGATTGTATTGATCACTACAGATTCAACCATATGAAGTATTTAGAAAAACTGATATATCGTTGAAATTTACCATGAAAGTAGGAAGAGACTGATATGTGGGGGAAAAGGAAACATACAAACGCCGAACCTTGTGCCTAGGGAACTTGACCCAACTCAAATCCCATTCACCCACAAGGTGTCGGGAGAATCCGGGAACTACTGATGTGAACAAGCAGCTCTGTTTGGATTTTGAAAGCTTGAAGAAGTAGTTTCAAGGGAGAGAAATCAAAAAATTAAACAATAGCTTAGTGGTGTACACATAAGTTTGGTTTTGTTTATGAATAGTTGGCATTGTGATAGTAGTGGTCAGGCTGATAGACAGCAGACCTTGGCTTAGTCCTGAATTCATGCAACAGTACTTGAAGTGCAGAATCTTTGCCTGGTTGTGGCTCTTGAAATTCTGAAAATTAGTATATTCTGTTAGGAATCTTGGCCTTCCCCCTTTTGTAGATTAGGACTTCCTAGCAGCATAGTGCTACAATGATAGGAAAATGTAACTAGCTTCTAATTAGTAGCCACTTTATTATGACTACCTCCAGTTTTATTGGTAAACGTGGCATTAATACATAATCTTTATTAAAGAAATACTTTGAAGAAATAAGAAGATGCATCTCCTTTCTTTGCAGAAGTTGGGGGAGAGAAGATCTGTTTGTGGAGCACTATGAAGACTCATTTCTATTTTTTTGTTACAAGGAATGGGATGAGGAGGGAGGGAGGGATATATTTGTAAATAATGATGTAAGAACAAAAGCCATCAATCATTTTAAAAAAAAACTGATGCTTTGCATGACCATTAAGTAGCTTGCAACACATGTATACGAATGTACTAATACACACTTATTTTAGCACTGAATAAAACACTAATACAGACTGCATTATACCCAGACTCATAACTTCTTAAGAAATTCTAAGAGAAATCTGTTGATGAAAGTAAAGGCAATTTAAACAGTTTATCAAAAAGTTTAAACAGATTTAAAAGTTTAAACAAATAGCAACTTTTCATTAGATAAATGCCATTGTATTTCTCCTGTCTCCACTTTAGAACTTGCTAAAATGTATAGTTCTCAAATCTTAAACTATATTTTGTATACATACATACACACACACATATACATACATGCCATTTACAAAAAGGAAGTGAATAATAGGGAATGAAGCTACAAAGTTCCAATGCTTTCAAGTAGTATTTTATATTCAACGGGGAGTCAGGAACAGTGTGGCATTTACTCTACAGTATTAAGAGTTTGGGTATCCACATGGTTCAGTGGATAGATCTCTGGGCATGGAGTCAGGAAAACCTGAGTCAAATCCAGCCTCAGACATTTACTGACTGTGTGACCCTGGGCAAGTTACTTGACCTCTGTTTGCTTTAATCTAGTGAGGAAGGAAATGGCAGACCACTTCCATATCTTTGCCAAGAAAACCTATGGATAGTGTGGTTCTCAGGTCGCAAAGAATCAGACATAACTAAATAACTGAACAATAACAAATCAAGAACTTATTTTTCCTACAACTATTAAGCTTAGCTTTATTTTTCACTTATGCCTAATTTTTGTTTATGTCGGATTACTCAGGCCTTCCAACTTGATTTTTATTGCTTTCACTCTTTCATTACTAAAATTCTGGCTCCTTGAATGTGGCTACCAACTGAGGAGACCAGATTATCTGATTTTTTTCTCACTTGAATTAAATGCCCTTCTTCATGATGCTTCCATCTTGAAAGTGATATAGTGCTACTAGGTCTATATCCCAACGAGATTATAAAAAAGAGAAAATTACCTACATGTGCAAAAATATTTATGGAATTCTTGTGGTGGCAAAACATTAAAAATTAAGGGGATGTCCATCAGTTGGGGAATGATTGTCAGACTGGTATATGAGTGCAATGGAATACTGTTATGCAATAAGAAACAATGAACAGGCAGATTTTAGATAGACTTGTACAAACTGATGCAAAGTGAAATGAGCAGATGCAAGAAAACATTGTACACACTATCAGCAACATTGTATGATGATCCCCTGTGAATGACTCAACCCTTCTTAGCAACACAGTGATTCAAGACAAGTAGAGGACTCAGGAAAGAAAATGCTACCCACATCCAGATAAAGAATTGATGATTTTGAATGCAGATTGAAGCATTTTTTTTTACTTTATTCTTTTTTTTTCTTTTGATCTGTTTCTTCTTTCATAACTGTGACTAAATATGTTTGGAAACATATTTTACATAATAGCACATGTATAACATATCAAATGACATACAATTTTAGGGTGAGGGAAGAAAAGGGAGAAAAATTTGGAGCTCAAAATATTGTAAACATGAATGCTAAAAATTGTCTTGACATGTAATTGGGGGGAAATAACCATTTTAAAAAATTTAATGATATAGTGAACTTATTCTTGTTTAAACATTTTTATCTAAAGTTCTGAGTCCCAAATTCTATCCCTCCCTGCCTGATATGGTAAGCAGATATAGGTTATACATGTGCAATTATGTATAACATTTCCATATTAGTCATTTTGTACAAGAAGCCTTGAATAAAAGAAAAAATGAAAGTGAAAAATAGCATGCTTCAGTTTGTGTTCAAACAGTATCAGTTCTGTCACTGGAGGCAGACAGTATGTTTTATCGGAGTCCTTTGGGATTGTCTTGGATCATTATATTGCTGAGAATAGCTAAGGCATACATAGTTCTTCACTGAACAACATTGCTGTTACTGTGTACAATGTTCCCTGGTTCGGTGAACTTATTTTTAAAAGATAAAGTTACTTAGTTGTAGGTAACGCTAGAAAAATAATCAATTCAGGGCCCAGCAATAATGGATTCATAAGTACATAAATTTTAATTTTATTATCCCCTGTTGTCATATAAAACTTCCTTAATGGAAAATACACTTTACCATACACATATGTATATATACCAGCTTATTTTTTTAAAAAAATTCTATTGGTTTCACTCCCGTGTATAGTTGGAGAGACCAGCAACTGACCAGTAGTCAAAATTACTGCCTTAAATTTTATATCTAGGAATCCTTTGTGGGCACAGTCTACAGATGTGCTTAGATGTTTTAAAGCCTTGCTTTCAAGATTATGGTTGTTAATATTCATAACTTAGTACAATGATGATTTAATAAATGACTTCTTATTATAGTAACAAACCTTTACATTTTACATTTAAATTCTGAGCACCACCACCTTCTTTTTCTTTTTTTCTCATAATACCCCAATGGTAAAAACATATATTAGTGTGCAAAATAGCAGTAAAATGAAAACATAAATTATTTCCTGAGAGGAAAACCCAGACTAGCCATTTAGTGTTTTTAGGTATGATGAAGTGGCCTGCTCCTATCTGAGTTTGTTTATAATGTTGCTCAGATTTAGCTGACTGCCCTGGCTATGAGGGAAAAAAAGTGAATGTGGTATTGATGATGAAGGAAAGAATTCAGCATTTCACAGTAAATAAACTGCATTTTGAAGCTCAAGGGAGAGGATTGGGTAAAAAACTGAATATTTAAAGATTGGTAAGTGGCAAATGTTTAGTATACATCAAGAGGCTGGCTGAAAGTTAAGTAACGTAAAAATTTTCGTCTCATGAACCTGGCTTAACAAATGAGATTTATCAACACTGGTATCTTGTATGTGTGCATGATGTATAGTACACAAAGCTTTCCTTATTGATTGTTCCTTCACAGGTGTATTATTTACTTTGCCTTCCAGGTGTCCGCAAATATGGTAAAGATTTTCAAGCTATTGCAGATGTAATTGGCAACAAGACTGTTGGCCAAGTGAAGAACTTCTTTGTAAACTACAGGCGTCGGTTTAACTTAGAGGAGGTATTGCAGGAGTGGGAAGCAGAACAAGGAACCCAGGCTTCTAATGGTGATGCTTCTACCTTAGGGGAGGAGACAAAAAGTGCTTCTAATGGGCCATCAGGAAAGAGCACTGATGAAGAAGAGGAGGTGTGTTTGTCTATGAGATCTGAGCTAATATGAGTTGAGGAATAGCATTCCGTGTGGTGTACCGTAAGGTTAATTTATCAGGGGACTGGCAAATGAGCATGAAAGGTCGACAATACACTTACCCAGTGGTACCTTGCTTGTGACTGATGAGTCGTAATGACATGCAGAGAACTGACTGTGGAAGATTGGAGAGTGTATTGTCCTTTCATAGTCTTATTTTTATTTCCTCTGTTAAGATCGTTTACTAATAAAGATGCTTGCCTGGTAGCTTCATTGCTTTTTTGTTTTTGTTTTGATTTTATTTAAAAAATAAATACATAAAACTTGCGCTTCCAACAAATGCAGGTATTATGTTTTTTGTATTTTCTGTGACGATCCAAACTATATTTTATTGGGCTCTGCAGGGACTGGCATTTCATGAAGATATTTGTTTCCTTTCCTGTAGGCACAGACCATTCAGACTACCCAGTCTCTGGGCCCATCACCTCCTGCCCCAGCTTCCACTCCAACTCCAGCAGCCCCCATTGCCACTCTGAACCAGCCTCCACCACTGCTTCGTCCAACACTTCCTGCTGCCCCAGCTCTCCATCGGCAGCCTCCGCCACTGCAGCAGCAGGCCCGCTTCATTCAACCTCGGCCAACTCTCAATCAGCCTCCCCCACCTCTCATTCGCCCTGCTAATTCCATGCCTCCTCGTCTAAACCCAAGACCGGTGTTGTCAACAGTTGGTGGCCAACAGCCCCCATCGCTGATTGGAATTCAGACAGACTCACAGTCTTCAATGCATTAAGGAAATGAAGTTGTACAGAGCTGCAGTAACCTCTGATCCCACCAATACGGCAGTGTTCATCTGGCTGTTGAAAAAGAAAGGAAGGGGTAGACCTTTCTAAATATTGAAGCAGAAAGTTTCAAAGTGAGGCTGTAAGTTGCAGTGGAACATCATAAGTGAACATCTACAAAATTTTTCAGTGCATCAGACTAAAATACTACACAACATGAAGCCTCCAATTAGCCCTTTTTTCTATGAATATTTGTTCGAGGAAGTTTCCCACAAAATGAAAAAAATAGATTGTGTTCTGTGCACCAAGGTTGTTTGATTTTTACTGTATTTATTTTACTGAAGTTCTTTGTATTCCAACCTCTTTATATTCAAAGTTCACAGTGTAAGAATATGTCTATTTAGGAATTGTGAAAACTCCATAGACTTTGAAATTAACGTGGAGTTTGGCTTTTTTTTTTGTTTGCTTTCTCAATTTAATTTTTTTAAAAAAATATTTTCCTATGTTAGGAGTGAAAGAATAAATAGCCTGCATTTTGTTTTTTGGCAGATGTTCTATGAGAAATAGTACAATTCAATGCACCTTTAAGAAAATGCAGTAGCTTGACTTTTTTTTCCTCCAAAAGACATTGCATTCTTTCTAATGGAAATTTAGGATATATATGTATGTGTCCATATATATATATCTGTGCCTTCCTTTGAAAGAAAGCAATTTAATTAATTGCAAAGCAATTACATGAAGCCACAAAGAATGTACTGAATTTATCCCTCTTAAGTGATGTTGGGTCTTAGTACAAATTTGAATTCCTCATTTAAAGGTTATTGGCCTATCATCCACTGTAAGAGAGTTTACTACCAGTATTGGAGTGATTCCTTTTACTTTTCCTTTTAAAATGAGGATATAATCTGTTAAGGTATAATGTCTTTGTTTAATTCCTTTCAAAACAAATTATTTTAAGAACTTTTTTTTCTAGATTGTTAAATGCTACATGCTTTAAACCAATAGTTGCATGTAACAGTTACTATTTGGAAACTATAGAAGAGAGTATTATTTTATCAATTATGTGAAGATGGTGGCTATGAAAAGTTAGCTTTTTGGAATTTGGGTTTTCTGAACTAAAAATTGCCCTCCTCTCATGTCATATGTTTTATCTTTAATGTTTTATGGATGAGTCTCCAATGTGCTATTTAGATGCATCTGTGAGTGTTCTTGTAACTCTTGAGTTTTGTCTAGGACTTAATCATCAAAATTATTTGTTTAAAAATTAAGAATTTGACATGTGCTCTCTAAAGATATACTGAGTATATGTTCATCAATTGTGCTGTTAACTAAAATAGAAGTTCTGAGAACCTTTGTGTTAAGGCACCACTATCCGTAACCTTTTCCGTACACTATGTAAATGATTAAGCGCCTGCGAAGTGCTGTATAGCACCATGAGATGAGAGATAGTATTAAGCAATCATAGTTTGGATACAGAAATTTTTACTTCATTATTGGAATCACGACATGAACAGGGATGGGCTTCTTGAATGCTGTTATAGTGGAATTTAAGGTTAAATTTCTAATTTTTAGGCTTATTGCAAGCATAATTTCTTTAGCCGATTCAAAAACAATTCCCATTCCTTACATATATTATAGACGGCTGATTTTTCCTGACATATTGGAATAGTGTCCCCATTGGTTTCTTCATTTGCTTGAAGCCAGTCTAAATTTCCTGATTAGTTTTGATGCTAAAATGGTACTGCTGCCTTCAACATGGGCCTTCAAAGTATACCTAGAAGCAGTTTTCTGACTATTGACTAAAATTTATTGATTAAATATAATTCCTGACCTAAAAGGACCAGATAAAATCTAACTGTTCTCCAAATTCTTAATTTTCAAAAATCCACTTAGAGCATTTTGAATTTAAAATAACTTGGAGACTGTTACAGTGTCTTACGGGAAGGTGTCTAAAGTATTTTTTTTTTACGTATTTAGATTGACTCTCACAAATGTGCACACTATGTCTTTGCAACCTTTTTTTGTCTTGTCCCTTGTCAATAGAACTTCAGTATACAGTATGTGGGGTATGTCAGTAAAGTTGGTCAACACCAGCATTTATCAAGCTTTTTAGTACTTTGTGATTCAGTTAAAATCTGTTCTCTCCCAGACTTGAGCCAAGGTGCTGTATCTGAGGGATGTGCTATAATTTGATTTACATACATTAGAGCACATAGTAGGGAAATCTTAGCTTCAGTAGTAACATGACAAATGTATATAGTGAAATGTCTTTTTATTGTGTGCTTTGCATATTATGTAAATACTTTGCACGTCTTCCCCCACTCCCATCCCCTTTTTTCTTCTTTTCTTCTTTTTTGTTCTTTATTTCTTTTCTTTTCTTTTTTTGGTTTAAGCAGTGTTTGGCCTCTAAAGAGTGATATGCTTGCTGCTTAATCAAAGGATTAAAAATTTAAAGAAGTCTGTGTCTTCTATTTTTATGTAATTTAACACCATATGAATGAATTAGGACCTTTTAACTGTGAAACTTTATATTAAGGAAAGACTTAGAAATATCTAAAATTTCAATTTTTGTTCATTTCAGGGTAAAACATTTTGAAAGTTTATATAACTTGGTGACTTCTAAGAAGTCACCAAAGTATTTTTCTGCTTATTAAAAAAAAAAATAAATGACATGTTAACACCTCTAATAAATGTAACAAGTACATACTCTACATGTTTTATCCTCAATGTGATTGGATGAGGAAATTTAACTTTTTTTTTTTCAGTTTTTTAGTTGTTAAGCTGGCAGATACAAATGTACAAAAACAGGCTTTAAAATCAAGTTGAACAATCTTAAGGTTAATAGAACAGCAAGAAAGCTAAGAGAATGTGGTATTGGTGTCTTCAACATTGTTATTTATGATGCAGGGCCCAAGTAAGCTACCTGATGTCATGAGGCTTTAATGAAATATTGGAGTTTATGGGGGCAAAAAAAACCTGGTAACATGAATTTTTCTCATTAATCTCCAGTCCTCTTCTGCATTGTTTCTGACCAACACTGACACATTTTTTTACTGGTGTTGCCAGAATCTCACCACACTTTGGGGAAGAAAATAATCTGGCTTTTAGTTTAAAGAGGGGAACTCGTTGTCTCTAACACTCACGTGCCATGCTTTTGTTGATTTTTGTTGTTGGGTTTTAATCAGTATGTCTGTTTTAATTTCTTCAACATTCAACAAGCTTTTATTAAGCACCTGCTATGTGCCAAATATTAGTAGGTGCTAGAAGTATGTGTTCCTTTATTTCAGTTTTGTGCCACCAGAAAAATAGATAACATACTACAATTATAGTACATTTTTTACCTTGATAGATTTAATTTTCTGAGTCAAATCAATAAGCATTTACGATATGCCAGGGATAGTGCTGAGCTCTGGAAATGCAAAGAAAGGCAGAAAGTCATTTCCCTCAAGAAGCTCAGTCTGTTTGGGGAAGACTGAGAATGGAGAAAATTCAGGCTCTGGGAACAGGCAGTAAAAAATAGGAGATGAAATGCAGTGTTTAAGGAAAAGCGAGGGGACCAGAGTCAAGTGTAAGAAGCCTGGAAAGGGAGAGGGGCCAGGTTATGAAGGAATTTAAAAACCAGAGAATTCTATATTTGATCGTGGAGCTAATCGGGAGACAGTGAAGTTTATTGAATGGAAGTAGGGGGAGGAGTGTTGTGGTCCAACCATCTCTTAAGGAAGAGCGCTTAGCTGAGTAGGGAACGTACAGAAGCAGGCAGAAAGGTGAGGCAGGCAGACCAACTAGAAGGCTATTTCAATACTGAAGTGTGAGGGGATGAGGGCCTGCATCAAGGTGGTGGCAATTTTAGGGAGAAAGGGGTCTAATCAAGAGATGTTCAAAAGTAGAATCATCAAGTATTAGACTCCGGTGTGCCAGGCAGCTAGGTGGTATGGTGCCGGGCTTTGAGTCTGGAAGATTCATCTTCCTAAGTTCAAATCTGGACTCAGACACTAATTACTAATATGTGACCCAGGGCAAATCACTTAACCTTGTTTGCCTCTGTTTCCTTATCTGTAAAATGAGCTGGAAAAGGAATGGCAAATCACTCCATTATCTTTGCTACGAAAATCTCGAAGTCACGAAGTGTTGGATATAAAATGATGAAACACCAACACGTACCAGGCATTGTGCTGAGAACTGGAGACAGACAAAAACTAGTTATCATTCTTAGGAGCCTGTGAGTAGGCAGCACGAACACATGAGTGGTTATAAAGTAATTTGTGGGGGGAGTGGGAGGAGGAGCACTACCAATTAAATCAGGGAAGGAATCGCACAGGAGGTGAGCCTTGGTGTACACGTAGGACTGGTACTCGGGAGAGATGAAAGTTGGACATTTGGGAGTTATATACTTAGGGGAGATAGTTCAGCCCCATAGGAGCTAATGGACTGAGAAAATATAGAGCAAAAAGAGAAGGGAGCCCACGACAGAACCTTGGAGTACATCCACACATAGGAAATAACTTGAGACATGGATGATGCTGAAAAGAAAACAAAGAACAGGAAAGAGCAGTTAGTGTCATGAAAACCTAGGAAGGATAGAGGAGACAGGAGGAGGGAATGGTCAACAAAGTCAAATGCTGCAGAGGAATCAAGAAAGATAAAGACTGAGAAAAATAACAAATAGGAGAAAATGTTTAAAAAGAGGTTGTGGCAAGCAATTTAATTTCAGCTGAGTGGGGAGGATGGGCAGGGACTTGAGAAATGAATGAAGGTGAGATGCAGACTGCATAGGTAAAGAACAGCTTGAGAGGAAAGTAGGTCCAAGGGGAAGGGCTAGATCTGGACTGGATTGTGGAGAGTAAGTAAAAAGACAATGAATGAGGAAAGACTGGAAACTTTTGAAAGGACCAACGGAGTGTTGCTATGGCCTCAAGGAAAAACTTGGACAAACTTCCCAGTCTAAAGAATGTGGTTCATTGTATTGTGCAAAAGAGGTGATAAAACGAGAATGCAGCCAAGTACTCCCAGAAGCTAGCATGACTGACAATCTCATTGTATACTGGGGTAGTAAGATGCTTTTGTTCAACACACTTGTTGAGTGCTCAGTGCACTATGGTAAGTGCTGGAGTGATAAAAAGGAAGGACAGGAAGGCCCCTGAGCTCAAAATTTCCAGTCTAGTAGGGGAGGTGAAGCATGTTCTCAAATAACTAAAATGAAGGATAAAACAAGGGCATATGACGCGTAATAGAGTTCACTGAAGGAAGAGGTTACTTCTGATAAATTGTTATTAATCTAGGCCTTAAAAATGAACAAGTGTTAATAGATGAAGATGGAGTTGGGGATGACAGCCAGGAATAAAGTCATTCAATTTGTGGGGAACTGGTATGGTTATTCTTTTGGGGAAGACTTACTACCTTGGAAATCTATAGCAATCACTGCTGGGATAACTGAGCAGATGTGGATCTGTTCCAAAATAACCTCTCCTCAAATTATCTTCACTTCCTTCTCCCTCCCTCTCAGCAGAGGACTCAATTTCATACTTAACTGGAAAAAAAAATTATGATTACCCATTGTGAGCTGCTCCCTAATTCTGCCCTTCAAAACCACCTCAATGCTGTTTCCTCTTCTAGTTATGAAGAATGAACAAATTCTGACGAGTGACGGTGGACTCCAAAATACCGACAGTCCGGGTCATGCTCCAATGAATTCGACTCAAGCCTTCTTAAAGCCAAAGAAAACAAAGTTAATTAAAGATTCACCAAACTGGGTTGCCTCTTAAGGAGCCTAAGCATTTGTGACGCTTGTATTCACAAGCGGGCCAGATAGAATCCCAGCTAGACAGAGTCTGAGCTGGATTGAATCTGAGTCCCTTCATGGAGGCAAGATGGAACATAAATACAGAAAAGAGTATAGGAGGGATCTGGGGAGGTGTCTGGTAGTCCAGGGTGATGGGAGGAGGGATTTAGGAAGGGGCTTGAGGAATCTAAGGAGGGTCAAAGGCTGGAAACATCTGGAGGCTATCAGGAGATATGAGACAATGGAGGATTTGGGTGGGAAGCAAGTGGGGCAATCCAGAGATCTTGATTGGGGCTGTAGGGGAATGGATACAGATCTTGATGGGAGTGGTCGGCAGCCCGGGCAATGGAGTTTTGTTGGGTTCAAGTGTGTGGGGTGCAACAGAGACCTGAGTAGAATGATAATGAAAAGCTCATGGGCTTCCAGAGACTGCCAGAACAAATGGGAAGATTAGATTTGAGTAAGAAAGGCCAGATTAAGTGGGAAGATTCAAGGGGAGCTCAAGGAGGCTCCTAGAGTCTGAACCCCATCAATTCCAGCTATGGAGAATAGGACGATCTTTCTTTTCAAAAGTTCTACTTGTACCCTTCTCCCACCTCCTTTAAGGAGTCTAATTTTCAACCTTTACACCTCCTTTGCGTAAACATGACCAAATCTTTCTCATCCTTAAAAAGCCCACCCTCAATCCTACCCCTCCTCAAATTATTGCCCTACTTTCTCACTTACCACTCACTTCTCAGCACCTTGCAATCTGATTTGTATTCCCACCGCTTAACTGAAACTGCTCAATCCAAAATCATCAAAGATCTCTTTATTGCTAAATCCAGTTTCCGTTTGCATTCCTCATCTTAACCTCTCAACTGTGTTTGACAGTGTTAATCACCCTCACTGATGGGGTTCAGACTCGAAGAACTTCCTTGAATTCTCCTTGAATCTTCCCACTTAACCTGGCTTTTCATACTCAAATCTGTGGCCAATGTCTGCTACCTCTCTATTGCCCCACCTGCTTCCCACCTAGGTGCTCCATTGTCTGATGTCTCCGGATTGCCTCCAGCTATTTCCAGTCTTTGATTCTCCTAGGATTCCCTCCATGGACTTCTCCTCAGGATGGAGTCCCATCACCCTGAACTGCCAGACCACTCCCCAGATCCCTCCTATAGTCCTTTCTGTATTTAGTTCCATCTCGCCTCCATGAAGGCGTTCAGATGCAATCCAGCTCACTCTGTCTAGCTGAGATTCTATCTAGCTCGCTTTGCAATACAAGCGTTACAAATGCTTAGGCTCCTTAAGAGCCAACCCAATTTGGTGAATCTTTAATAAACTTTGTTTTCTTTGGCTTCAAAAAGGCTTGAGTCGAATTCATTGGAGCACAACCTGGACTGTTGGTATTTTGGGGTCCCCAGCACCCCTAAACCTCATCACTCACCTTCTGGATATTCTCTCCTCCCCTTAAATTTTCATGGTCTGCTGTCACTTCAGCATCCTATCTATTGGATCCTTCTTAGTCCCCTTTGCAGGATCATCATCCATATCCCACTACCTTTTTTTGGGTATTTGATAAAGGCTTTGCACTTGGCCCCCTTCTCTTCTTCCTATACACCCTCTTTCTGATCTCATTAGCTCCCATAGGTTCAATTATCTTCTCTATGAAAACAATGTTGTTGTTTGGCAGTTCAGTCATAATTGATTCTCCTGACCCCATCTGGGGGTTTTCTTGGCAAAGATATTGAAATGATTTGCCATTTCATTCTCCAGCTCATTTTACAATGAAGAAACTGAGGCAAACAGTTACATGACTTGCCCAGGGTGACACAGGCAGTAAGCATCTGGGGCCAGATTTAAACTCAGAAAAATGTCTTCCTGATTCCAATCCCAGCACTCTATCCATTGTGCCAACTAGGAGTCCATGCAAACAGTGCCCAGTTGCATAATCCAGCTTTTATCTCTCCACTAAACTCTAGTCCCTCAGAATTCTCTTCTAGATATCTCCATCTATATGTGTCCCTAGATGTCTCAAGATCAGTATTTCCAAAACAAAACTCATCTTCTCTTCAACTATTTTTTATTTAGTTTTTGTATTTAACTATCTACGTATTCTTTGAGAATGACAGTTTCAGGTGTGATTGTGGTTTTCCTTTTTTCTGCCTTTGTATTCAAGCACCTAAAGGCTTGTTAAAATGAATTGACTAACCCAGAGGTTTTGGTGATGCCTATTTTGCTTTAAATTATGATATGGAAAATTTTCTAATGCCTGTAGATCACAAAGTCATTGAATACTGCTACTTACTAGAAAGGACTGACTTTCTGTACTTAAAGAACCACTTACAGAACCAAGATCCTAATAATTTTGCTGAATCACCACTCCAGAATGATAAATTACATTGACCAGAAACATCAGATAAACTGCACATTTAAAGGGCTAGCATTTGCGACCTGGTAAGATTTGACGTCCTTAAAAAAGACTCTTTCCCGGGTTCATGATAGCTGGTGATAATTGATTCAGTCCCTCCCATTTCCAAGTCTGAAAAGATTGTGCCACACAAATAGGTTCCTGTCTGTCTCCTGCAACACAGAACTACCCTGTACTATGTGCAGACTTTAGCATGATTCCTGTTTCTTTATAAAATTAAAAGTATAAAACTACAGATTTGTAGTAATTTTCCTCTTATACAATAATAAAGCATTAGAGAGGTGAGAGCACACATGATTAACTTTGTAAAAGCCCTATATGAATGCCAAATACCTTCCATGACACTCTCCAACCCCACCTTAACAAACTGCTTACCATCTTCTACACATACTATGTGGCCTTGGGCAAGTCATTTGACTTAATTTTACAGTTTCCTCATCTAACCCTAACCCTAACCTTCTAGCTTTAAATATTTGATCCTATTTAAGGTGCCAATAAAGGACCCAGGAGTAAGTTACCAGAGAGTGGGATGAAGTTGAGAATAAATAAACAACAGTTATTTGGAAATGTTATCTTCCAAATAGTAGCTATAGCCTGAACCATAACTAGTATCGGGCAATACTGGTTTTCTCTCAGATGAATGAAAGGTAGTAGTCACTGAAAGTACTTGCACTTCTTTAGCAATATAGAAACACCTTACCTTAGTACCAACTTAACAGGAAGAATTAGTTAAATTATGAAAACATGGCAAAACTTAGTTATATGTGTAAGGATACAGCTAAACCCCACATACTCTAAAGAGACCACCTGAAAAATAATTGAAATTTTCCCTTTGTCTTATCTTTGCCAATCTGATGAGTTGTTTTAATTTGCATTTACCTGATTATTAATTATTTGTATCATTTTAAAATATTTATAATGGCTTGGATTTTTTCTTTTGTGAAATGCTTGTCAATATCTTCGACTCTATTGAGGAATTGTTCTTGTTCTTAGATATTTTAATCAGAAATTTATTAGCTTTTCCCCCAAAGCCACCACTGCTTCCCCAACTACACAATTTCTGTTGAGAGTACCATCATACTTAGAGTCACTTGGATTAAAAACTTCAATTTCACTCACTCCCCATATCCAATCAGTTGAATGGAGATTTTGTTGATTCTACCTTTATAATGGCACTTTTGTCCATTATAACTACCCTAGTGCAAGCCCTTAGCATCACTCACGTGGATAATTCCAATAGCCTCCTGTCTACATAGGAGTCATAGAGATATTCCTGGACTTCTGTCTAGATAGGATAGATCCCTGAATGGAAACAGATCTCCCAGTCCCCCCACATCTACTCCAGAAAAAAAAAAAACCTTGAAATTTTCACCAGATAGGAAAATGGTCAAGAAATCAGGTTTTGGACTTGCCCTGTTGATCTTTGCAAGGAACTGCAAAGAGTTCTAGCCAAGGAGAGAGAAATGTAATCTAATTCCCAAAGCACACTGGTAATGGACTTTCTCCTCATTGATGGAGACCATTTCCCCTTGTCTGCAAAAGAAGGTAGGTCTGAGTTGGCAAGAGCAAGACAGAAGAAAGATCATCTCGTCAATCACTTCAAGTGTCTTCAGCTTGTCAGTTTGGCAGTCACTTCAGTCTTCTAGCTTCAAGAAAGAAGATGGACTATGCCAACCCCACTTCAGGTTGCTGGAGGGAAAGTAAGACTCAGGGAAGATGATGTGAGAAGAGCAAGTCAACCATCATGTGCCTGTTTCCAGTTTGCTAAATACAGACTTTGGGAGTGTTTCCTCTAGGTGAGATCTGGAACTCTGTGTCTGTGTCTCTGTCTGTGTCTCTGTCTCTCTGTGTGTCACTATCTCTCTCTGTTGAGTTATCTTACTCCCATTGAGAGAGCTTCTTTGCTGTCTGGTATATATATGTAGGTATGTATGTATATATGTGTGTGTATATATATATATATATATATAGTGTGTATACATATATTTTCTTTTATTTGTTTTCCTATTAGTTTGGATTAATTGGTTTCTTTGTGAAAGAGAAAGAAAGAAAGAAAAAGAAAAAGAAAAAAGAGGGAGGGAGGGAGGAAAGAAGAAAGGAAGGAAAGAAAGGATTGACTAATGCTGAAGGGGATTTGGGAATATAGATATTTGAGAATTTAGATATAGGAGCTGTGAACTAGTCTCCATTATGGAGAACAATTTGGAACTATGCCAAAAGGGCTATAAAACTGTGTATATTCTTTGATTCAGAAATACCACTACTAGGTCTATACCCTGAAGAGATCAAAGAAAAGTTAAAAGGATCCATATACAAATATTTATAGCAGCCTATTTTGTGGGGGCAAAGAATTAGAAACCAAGGGGTGCCCATTAATTGGGGAATGGCTGAACAAGTTATGGTACATGAATATCATCATTGTGCTATAAGAAATGATGAAGGGAATGGTTTCAGAAGAATTGGGAAGGCATATAAACTGATACAAAGTGAAGTGAGTAAAAACAGGAAAATAATTTACAAGGTAACAGCAATACTGGAAAGATAATCAAATGTGAAGTACTTAGTAACTTCGATCAGTGCAATAACCCATTACAATTCCAAAGAACTTATGTAGAACAACACTATCTATCTTCAGACAGAGAACTGATGGATTTGATAGGGTTCAGACTCTGGGAACTTCCTTGGGCTCCCCTGGAATCTCCTTACTTAAATTGACTTTTCATACTCAAATTGAGCTCTCCCTGCATCTCCTCACAGAGTCTGACCTTTCATACTCAAATTGAACTCCCCCCATATCGCTCTACCTGTTTACCACTTAGGCGCCCCCTAGTCTGATGTTTGTTGACTACCTCTAGCCACTTCCAACCTTTGATCCTCCTTGGAGACCCTTCCTGAACTTCTTCCCCCATCACTCTAGACTGCCAGACCACCCCCACCCCCACCCCCCATCCCTCCTATAGTCTTTTCTGTATTTAAGTTCCACCTTGCCTCCATGAAGGGGCTCAGATTCAATCCAGCTCAGACTCTGTCTAGCTGGGATTCTATCAGGCCTGCTTGTGAATACAAGCGTTATAAATGCTTAGGCTCCTTAAGAGGTAACCCAATTAGGCAAATCCTTAATAAACTTTGTTTTCTTTGGCTTTAAGAAGGCTTGAGTCTCGAATTCATTGGAGCACGACTCGGACTGTCGGTATTTTGGGGTCCACACCTTCACCCCTACACCTCATCAGATTCAAGGTGGAGATTGAAGCATTTTTTCTTCTTTTTTCTTGTGTGTTTTTATTTAATGTGGCTAACGCAGAAATATATTTTGTATGACTTCATATCTGTAATGGGTATTATACTTTTTGCTTCTCAATGGGGGGGAGGGAAGGAGAGAGGGAGAGAATTTGGAACTGAGAATAAAATAAAATAAAATTGAATTTAAATGAATGGAATTAAAATAAAATAAAATTGAATTTAAAAAATGACATGGATAAAGGAAAGCTGATCACACACACATGAATAGTTTAGTATAGAATTACATCAAACCCAACACAAGGAAACAAGCTGAGATGAGGGAGAAAAGGAGTCATTTGACAGTGGAGAGAGAATAGCCCTAAGCAAAACAAATTTCCTGATCCTGAAAGGGAAATCAAAAGAGGAGAAATTAAGGGAAAAAAGAACGAATCTTGCAGGGTATTAGGGAACAGCTGAACAAATTGCAGTATATGAAATGAAATATTATTGCACCATAAAAGATAACAAAAAGGTTAGTTTCAAAGAATCCTAGGTACTCTGAGCTGAAACTGAGTGAAATGAGCAGAAGCAAAGGAATTAATTTATACAAGAACAACATTGTAAGGAAAAACAACTTGAAAGACTGAAGAGCTCTGATCCAAGCAATAATCGGCTGTATCTGCAGAGGACTTAGGATGACATATGTTACTCAGACTCTGAAAGGAGAGGTAATAGACTAAAGGTGCATAAAGGAGACATACATTTTTATATATAGACTTTCTGTGCATTCATTTTGCCTGTTTACTTGTACAAGGGTATTTTTTTTTCCTTTTAGGAGTGGAGGAGAAGGATGTTAGTAATAGTGATGCAAAAAAAAAAATAGGGCAACTGAAATTTCTCTTAATGCACAAAAACAGAACAGAAGGAAATTCAGAGTGAGGTACAGATAAGCAGGGCAGTTTTGAAAGTGATGTGTTGAATTTATTACATACTTTTTGAAAGGGGCAAGCGGTATGAAACGAAAATGTATCATTTTATGTATAACTTTTTTGTTTTGTTTTGTATATCAAAATAATCTCTTTTTTAAGTGCTGAACCTCAGAACAAAAAAAATTAAATCAAACCAAGCAAAACCACATGCAAAAAAAAGTGATATTTTTAAAGCACAGATCTGATGATGTCACTCACCCTGCCAAAGAGCCACTGTAGCTCACTATTATACTTTGGATCAAATAAAAATTCCTTTGTTTTGTCATGTGCATCATTGGAGGGAATACCCATAGATGAAATCACAAATCCATTTGAGGAAGTAGGTACAAAGTGCTCTGAGGGTACGAATAAGAAAGAAGAATCCAGTATACTCTGAAATCAGAGGAAGGTGAGTGGGGAAACCACTCCCCAGTTAAGGGAAAAATCCTATGAATGCTTGGTTTAGTGAATACAAATGCCAAAAGTAAGAAATTCATACTTTAGTGTTTCACAGTGACTCTGAAGAGTTAATACATGGATGAATATTTCTCCAAGTCCTGATGGCACACAGCTTGTGCAAACCTCATTTAGAAAGCTGTCAAAATGGACACAACCCATATCTCCCTAGCATGCTCATTTTGTTACAGAAAATTTCAGGACTCTGAAATTAAGACCACAATGCAGATTTTTGGAAAAGCAACAAAACCCTGCCTGCCCAAGTGATACACAATTAAAGCTGGCCTTGTGGGAAGGAGTTGAAAAGAAAAATAGACCCATGAGAGGAGAGGGGCAGCACAGGCTTGCCTAGTTCATACAGCATCTTTACCTGGGTAAAGCAAAAACACAAGGATAGAATGAGATAGTCCAGAACAAGAGGAAATAAAAATCTGTGTTCTGAAGAATCAGTCAACAATTTACTGTGTCTGTTATAAAGGCAAATGTGAAATAGTCCCTATTCTCTGAAGCTTACATTGTATCAAGAGAGATACACACACATATGTGTGTGTATGTATGTGTATATATAATATATGTGTGTCTATCTATCTATACCTTTTTATCTATATATGTGTGTATATGTATATATCTATATCTATATATGGATGTGTTGATAATATTTAATATAAATTTTAGACTTTAATAAGGGCCAAAGTTTGAATTAAGAAGAGCCTGGACCCAATAGTCTCCTTTGTTTAGAGGGTGCCTTTTGATGTCAAGCAAATGGGATTTCCTTATCAGACCCTTCTTCTAGCATCTTAGTGAAAAACACAGACACCTTGGGTTGTGAATAAACAACTTCGAAGACCAGTTTGGGACAAGATGTCTGCATGATGGGACTTTGTTAAAATTACAAAGGCATGCTACGGAAAGAAGATGCCCATAGCCTGGGGTCATAAAACCCAATTGCCACTTTGTTTACAATGTGTTTATCTAAGAGCACTCCTTTCTCATGGCAAAATGTATATAAGTCAGAAGATTTCTGTACTGGGTAGCCAGAACATTTTTCTGGCTCCATAATGCATTATGTTACTGTTTTCTTTAATAGGGTATCATTTAATTAATTAAATCATAAAATGTATGCATTTAGCCTGTTGTCTTTTCTTTAACCAAGTTTTCAGGTTACCAGTTAATATGTATATGTGTGTGTGTGTGTGTGTGTGTGTGTTGTGTGTGTATATGTACACAAATACACAAAGCGACTGGATGGAGGTAGGGGGAGAGAAAGTGTAGAGGAAGACATTAACAATTGGGGGAAGGAAAAGAGAATTCAATTTGAGGTATTGTACTATAATGAAACTACACCAGGAACCAAAAGTCCTGGGTCTTAGTTTAATCCTCTACCAACCACTCATTTTGTGACCTAGATTAAGTTACCTCTGGACAACTTACCTTCCTTACACACATATACACACATAGTGCCTGGCATGAAGTTTCACTTAAAAATACTCATTAAATTGTACTGAATTCTCTCCTCTGTGGGTCACAGTTTCCTCATTTATAAAAGGAAATTAGTATTTATACAACTTACCTCAGAAAGTGTAGAAAGAGCTTAATTGACCACAGAATGTCATATCCTATTAACAGATCTACATTTTTCTATTCAGCTTGTCTTGGTAGAAAGCTCCTTAAAGCTCTGATTCCATAGAGGCAGGCCATGTGCTCCAGAGAACCGGGACAAAGATGACTTGATGCAGATAGTGGAAGAGTGATTGTCCCGTGAATCAGTTGTCCCACGTCAACCATTAATAGAGGCTCTATTAATTTTTTTTTCCAAGTAGGAACAATGATCCATGACCATTTCCTAATTTGGTCCCCTTATGATCATATATTTTGGCTTGACTAGCTTTAGGGAACTGTTTCCTGAGGGGTGGCCTTTCATTAAGCTAAAAGGTATTGCCCATGACTTTGAATTCAGAACATCCTTCTTTAGATAACTGAGTCCTGACTTGGTCTCCCCAGCCAGGAAAATATCAGAGCAGTCGAAGGCTTCAGTAGGTGGCACTGTAACCTCTAAACAAATACCAAGGTTCCAAGATAAATTGCCATGGTCAGCATCAGTTAACAAAAATGAGTAAATCAAAAAACAAAATAAAGTCTCCCCACTAACTTCACCCACAAGTCAAACAATGGTAACTCAGGTCACTCTACAAATTGATCCCTTGGTTACTTAGTGCAAAGATTCTGGCCTCCTTCCACAAATGAGACACTCCATCTCTCAGTTCTGGGCATTTTGTCTGGCTGTCCCCAGGCCTGGAGTGCTCTCCCTCCTCAACTCCAATTATTGACCTTCCTGGCTTACTTTAAGTCTCAACCAGAATTCTATGCTCTAAAGGAAGCCTTCCCTAACTCAATTCTAGTACCCGTCCTCTGCTAATTACATCTTATTTATCCTAAATATAGCTTGTTTTTGTATTTCTAGCTGCACTTTGTCTTCCCAATTAGATTATAAGCTCCTTGAGGGCAAGAGCTGTCTTTTGCCTCTTTTTATATCCCCAGTGCTTACTTAGCATGGTGCCTGGCCCATGCCAGGCACTTAATAAATGTTTATTGAATTCTAATGATCCTTGTGGTTAACCCTTCTCTTTGGGGGAAAAATGGGATGTTCAGCCCTAAATTCTGTCTGTTTCTTCTGGAAATGAATTCCGTTTGCTGGACAAATGCAATCAAGATAATAAATAAAGCACAGTGTAATTTTGTAGTTTACGTAGCGTTTTAAAAGGTTTATAAAACCCAGTTAAAAAGTTATGGCCCCAGAAAAACTTGCCTGATGACTAGTACTAAAAATCATCATCTTATAGTATTTTCCCTTGTGTTGTAGTATTTAGGGATGTTATTTTGTATCCCTTTCTTGATTGTAAGGTGCTTGACAGAAGAGATTATTTTTTATTCAATTTTTCATCACTTGCCCATCTCCCACTTTAGTACAGTTTCTCAAATACAACAGGTTTGTAGGAGCAAGACTTCTGATTCACTGGATTTTAATCTTGGCTTCTTTACTACCTAGCTGTGTGATTTTAGACAAGTCACTTAACCTTATAGGATCATAGGCTTATAGAATTTCAGGGTTGGAATGAACCAAAGAAGTCATTTAGTCCAATCTAAAACTGAGCAGGAATTCCATCCACTCTGTTTCTCCAACATGGCTCATTGTGCATTGGGACCAATTTAACTGTTAGGAAGTTTTATCTATAAGATAAAATTGAAATCTGTATCTTTGTATCCTCTACCCATTGTTCTCTAGAGCTAAAAATAAGTCTTGAAAACAACTGTCATGTTCTCCCAAAGTCTCTTTTCCAGGCTAAATATCTTCCTGCCTCCTCTGATCAAGCTTCACCTGGCATGGTTTTGAGTTTCCCTTCCCACATCCTAATTGCCCGTCAAAATGCATCACTTATGCTATCATCTTACCAGGCTTTCACATTCTACCCTTTACCTCTGACATTTGTTTTTCTCTAATCATCGGTGATTTGGAGCATTTTTAAAAATATGGCTATTGATATGTTGGTTTTTTTGTCTCTGAAAACTGCCTGTTTATATCTTTGACAGTTTATTGATTGGAAAATGACATTCCTATAAATTTGAACCAATTTCCTATCTATCTTTGAAAGGGTACCTTTATCAGATAATCTTGTTGCAAAGATTTTTTCTTAGTTACCTGCTTTCTTTTCTAGTTTTAGATTCATTTGTTTTGTTTGTACAAAACTTCTTTCATTTTATGTAATCAAAATTGCCCATTTTCTTTCTTTTATGATCTTCTCTGTTCCTTGTTTGGTTATAAAGTCTTCTCCTATCCATAGCTTTAAAAAGTATTTTTTCCCTTGTTCCTCTCATTTGTTTGTTACATCTCCATTATGTCTAAGTCATGTATCCATATGAAGTTTATCTGATATAGTATGAGATGGAGGTCTACAGCTGGTCTTTGCCAGACTGGTTTTCACTTCAAACCTGACTCAGCCCTTTACCTTGCCCTACATAGGAAACTTCCCCTCAACGCCTTGTACTGATTCCCTGCCTTTTAACTCCCTTTTGTGTCTTATTTTCCTCAGTTAAAGCAGAAGCTCTTCGAAGACCAGGACTGTCTTTCTTTTAGTTTAACTTTGTATTACCAGTACTTAGTACAATGTCTGGGAATCTCTCTCTCTGTCTTTCTCTCTCATCCTAGAGTAAACCTTACTTGCATGCTAATCCCTAGGCAGGGTTAAGATTCAAGTCTTGATGACCATGGCCCCAGACTTTTCTCCCTCAAATCCATGAGGCAGAGATAAAGCCCAAGCCTTAGACCCAGCCAAATCACCCCCTTTGACTTCCATATTTTCCTCCATCTTGTCTCAGTTTTGCACTGCCACCAGGATCTGCACCAAATGACAAGTGCTTTTATCACTCATTAAAATTCTTTCAGGAAGGCAAATTTTCCACCCAGGTTTGATGAGCTTACTGGTTCCCTCTCTCCAGGCTGTCCTATCCTAGTTCTGGCTCTTGCTGTGTAGACTGCAGATGAAAGAGCACCATACAGCAAAAACAGGAAGGAATCTCAGAGGCTCTCTACTTTAACTCCCTCATTTTATAGAGAGAAACCAGAGACCCAAGGAAATTAAATGAGTTGTCCAAGGTCACAAATGTAGTAAGGAAGAGAGGTAGGGTTTATGAGAGGAAAGGGCATAAGATATAAGGAGACTAGAAAGACAGGATGGGGGTGGGTTATGAAGGGCCTTGGACAACATGCAGAAGACTTATGTTTGATCCTGAGGGTGATAGGGAGTCAGTAGAGTACGGAAGTAACATGGTTAGATCTGAACTTTAGAAAAATCATTTTGAGGGGCAGCGAGATGGTGCAATGGATAGAGTACTGGCCCTGGAGTCAGAAGGACCTGAGTTCAGATGTGACCTCAGACACGACACTTTGCTAGCTGGGTGAGCCTGGGCAAGTCATTTAATCCTGATTGCCTTGAAAAAAAAAAGAAAAATCATGTTGATAACTGAGTAGACAATGGACTAGAGTGAGGAGAGACTTGAAGCAGGAAGGTTATTTCAGTAGTCCAGGTGAGGTGATGAGGGCCTGAACCAGGATGGTGGCATCACAGGAAAAATGGGGACAAATGCAGAAGACATTACAAAGGCAAAGTTGACAAGCCTTGGCAACAGAATGGATACGACAGATGAGAAAAAGTGAGGCATCAAGGAGGACATTGGGGTCATGAGTCTGGGTAATTAGGAAGATGATGGTACTGTTCACAGTAATATGGGAGTTAGGAAGAGGAGAGGGTTGGTGGACAGGGGAGAAAATAAGTTCCATTTTGGATGTGTTGGATTTAAAATGTCTATAGATCATTCAGTTTGAGATGTCTAACAAGGGATTGGAGATGTGAGACTGAAGGTTAGCAGAGAGATTAGGGTTAGTAAGTAGATCTGAGAATCATCAGCATAGAAATAACAATGGAATTCATGGGAGCTGATGAAATCAGCAGAGAAGTAAAACGAACGAACAGAGAAGAGAAAAGGATCCAGGATCAAAACCCTGTGGGATACTCTTTAAGGATCAGTTTAGCTAAGATTAGGAAGTTTATCACCAGAAGGCTATTGGGCAATGACTTTTTTTAAAAAATCAGAACTCACAAAAATTTCTATTGAGATGTAGAAAAGTTATAACCTATGCTGATGAAATTATGGATCTTTTGAAGGTCTCATATTATTGGTAACATGATTTCAAATCAGGAGCATCATAACCTCCAAAGAATCAAAATGACAAAGTATCTGAAAAAGGGAAATGGAAAGATTCATTGTGGGTGTAAGTAGGTTGGAGTATATAACCAATGATAATCTCCATGAGAGCAATGGCAGAAAAAACCCCAAAATCTCAAGAACAAAAACAACTGGAAAAGGAAGTGGACTTGTAATGAGTCTTATGTTAGTACTCAGTATAGTGAAAAAAAATATTGAGCAGGAAGAGGCAAAGAAGTGAGGAGAGAAAATAGATTTTTAATAATTTTTAAAAATTTAATTTTTAAGAAAGCATTGAGCTTTGAGTCAGGCTGACCTGAGTTCAAATCCTCCCTCAGACATTTACTAACTCTATCTTCAAGGGTAAGTCACTTAATGTCTCAGAGATTCAGCTTCCTGATCTGTAAAATAGAGTTGGCACTATTTATATTACTTTTTTTCCAGAGCTGTAAATTCTGTGAGCGAATCTAAGGCCCTAGAAACAAGTGACTTCAGTTATTGGTACCAGAGATCCTGAAGGAAGCAGAGGAAGCTCTCACCATCTTGAGTGGCCTCAAGGAAGATTTTTGGAAACATGAATAAGAATCACACAAGATGAAAAGGTTTATAATCTGAAATCTCAGCACTGATTATTTTTTAAAGCCAAATCTACAATCAGATCACTGATTAGTTTAAACCAGATCCCAGCCTTGACCAAGAACAGTATGTGAAAGATGTGTAAAATTAAAACTTACTCAAATTCATCAAATATATTAAGTGTATCCTATGTGCTAGGCATTGTGCTCTACGCTGGGGATTCAAAGAAAAGCAAAATAGTCTCTGCTCTCAAAGAGCTCATAATCTATGAAGGAAGACAACATGAAAACTACAAGGAAATGCCAAAGGCAATCTCTGCCCTCAGATAACTCACAGTCTATTTGTACATACAGCATGCAAACAACTATGGATAAATAAGCTACACACAAATATAAATTGGAGATAATAGAAGAGAAAGAAGATGGAAATAGGTATTTGGGTAGTGCCAGACAATGTGCTAAAAACCTTTACAAATATCTCATCTGAAGGTTCCATAAGCATGGCCCTCTGGGAGGTACTAGAAGGATGATATTCAATTTCTCCTACCTTAATGGGACTGTCAGATTCTATTGGAGGGAGGTGATGGACGCACAAGTAAATTACTGTATCAAATCCACCCTCAGATACTAGCTGTGTGACCCCGGGCAAGTCGCTTAACCCTTTAACCTCATCTGTAAAATGAACTGGAGGGAATGGCCAAACCACTCCAGTATCTTTGCCAAGAAAACCCCAAATGGAGTCACAGAGAATTGGCATGACTGAAACGACTCAACGATAACACCAAAAACTACCACACAAACTGCACGAATTTTCAGAATTTCAGGTGAGAGGAAGCAGGAATACCTTCTAGTGCGCAGAATCAGGTAAGCCTTAAACAAGATAGGCGATTGAATTGGTCTTGAAGGTACCCCCGAAGGTAGAATAGGTAAAGAGATTGGCAAATAAATACCCTAAGGTAGGAAGGGCAGGACCAGGGGCCAGAAAGGGATGAGGAAGAGACAAGTAAGTCAGTTTGGCCGAAGTTTAGAGTTCCAAGGGATATATACCCCATTCCGGAGCCTGGGATTCTGGTTGATTGATTTGGGAATTTTAAAATAGGCTGGTTTTCAGAGAAAGGTACACATGGCTCTAGGGGGAGGCACTTTTTCCCCGGCTGAAGCAGCCTCGGAAGTGCATTTCCTCAGGCCAGCATACGTTTTCACCGGCTTCAGTCACCGGCAGCAGCCCCTCCGAGGAGGGGGGAGAGGAGGAGGGGGAGGGGAGGAGGGGGGAGGGGAGGAGGGGGGCGGGGAGGAGAGGGAA